>CM022769.1:22344788-22667288 GCA_012411365.1 Ameiurus melas | reverse complement strand
AGAGAGAGAGAGACTAATGAGTCCAAGAGAATAAAGAGTCCAACAAAAAATGAAGTGAGAGGAGAGAGAGAGAGAGAGATTGCATTTCTGAGGTATTTCTATTCACTCATTGTTTATTGAAGTCCTGTAAAGGAAAAAGTCTAAATTCGTCCCTGAAGAGGAGTGTATATACGACAATATGATGCTGTTCAACCATATAACTCGCTGTAAGATTGATGTTGTGTCAGATAAATGACTAACAAGCCCTGATAATGATATAGAATTAGTGTGTAACGGTGTAGTAGCAGCCAGGTGAATAGTCTGAAACTAACAGAACTTTTCAGTAAAACTAATAAAACACATTTACATATTTCAGCATGATGGTTATTGTTAGCATTAACCGAAATGCCTAGACAGCCATTTTCTGATCAAGGGCACGCGGCATGGTCAGTAACAGACAGCATCTAATCTCCACTGCTGCACTGTGACTGTCACTGGATCAACACTAATCCTGCTAATGGAAGCTGTCAACTCATATCTGACCCCCTGCAGACAACAAGGGCCAGACCTGTGTGTAGAGCCCTGTGCCGCGCCAACCGCATCATCAACGCTGGCTGAAGTGAAGCTGTCAGCAGCCAAACAGCAGGCATCCCAACGCTGACCTTCCTCGATGGCCATGCTGATCCTTGTAGAAGTTCTCGTCTGATCCTGCCTCCTTCACAGATCTGCCAAGTCCTGGCAGGCGAGCTGGAAGCGAGCTGTAGCTGAAATTTCAGCATTTACAGCTGACAAGTCTCCGTAGCCCCAGCTTTTGCCTGCCAGAGTAGATTTTTTATTTTTTTTTTGCCTCAGTTTTCCTGATGCCTTGTCTTGGGATGACTTGGAATCTCTTAGAACAGTCACGCTTTTGTTTTTTTTTTTTCTGGGGTGTGTTTTTTGTGTGGTATTGTTTCTTTTGTGGGGGAGCAGGGGCTGGGAGAAGCGAACGCAGGCTACAGAGAATCTGGTGGAGTTGGACGAGGCCTGTCAAAGAACGAGGTTTAACAAATGACTGGTTACAGGCGAACAGAGAGGCCAGGGACATCTGTGAGGGAGCCTGCCTCTAATAAATCTTAAAAATCAATATGACAGCTGAGGGTAATCACTTTCAATGATTTGAGCCGGAGCGTACTCTAGAGAGGAAGCTAGAAGCCTCTGAAGTTTTGAGCTTTGCTGGCTGTAGGGGAGGAAGAAAAACAAACATCATGTGTAGTGGAGCACAACAAGCCAGGACACTACTGGGGAATGGTCCGGAATCCGAAAATCCTAGCCACGTTACTGGCTTTTCATGATTTAATACTGTAGCTCAGGGAATGTTTGGAACAGGCTATGTTTCTCATAAATGGATATTGAAGCTTCTGGGATGTTCCAGAGGAAAATGTCAATTCTTTACCATCCCCCACCCCGCCTTATTTTCTCACCAGTTTGGTCACCTGCCAATTCCCATACACATATCATACAACAGCTGACAACGGGGAAGGTGCAGGCTAAAATGTGTTTATTAGACGTGTAACATCAGCCAATCGTGTCACAGAGGAAAGTGCTATCTGCCCTCTTCCGCATATCTGAGCACACAGATTGGCTAGTCTTACTGTGATTGACAGGGGAAAGAGTGTATGCCCCTCCTACCCAGAAAACAAGGCCAATTCTGCACCCTTGGCTCCTGGCCACGTATAGCTGAGGTATTGATGGGAGTCAAACTTGCGATCTCCCTATGATAGGGTGAATGTGTTTCTGTTGCACGTTGATTGTGTCAGCATTTCCAACACGTAAACATTCAGTGCTGACTGCAGCTGTCTCTGAAGTGGCACGGGTGTTTTTAAGCTCTTCTTTTTTCTTTTCTTTTCTTTTTTTTCTTTCTTTTTTTAAAGCTTAATGCTCCCTATTCATGCATAACATTCATATTCAGCCAAAGTCATGGAGTTCATTCCAACAGACATGCTCAAGTTTGTACACAATTTTGGGCTGAAATAAAGGGACCAATGAGCTCTCTAAAGCACAGTATCCTCTTGGGCGTGATGGACGTGAGCTGGACCCAGAAGGATAATAAGTGATGAAGAAAAGAGTCTTGTTTTTTTTTTTACAGTAGGGTTGGCTAGTCTGTTCATTTGGTGGATCTGCCCCATGGCTTGCTCGTGAAGTGCCCCTGAAATCAAAATGATGTTTCAGAGCTTTTTGTAACTGTCCCATAGTATTATGGACACCAATGTGATACTATATTCAATTCAATTCAATTCAATTTGATTTGTATAGCACTTTTCACAAGGGACAATGTCCCATAGCAGCTTTACAGAGATATATAAATTCAAGATATATAACTCAAATGTATGGATTTATCCCTAATGAGGTGACAGTGGCGATATGAGGAAGAAACCTTGAGAGGAACCAGACAATATTTTAAATATCTTTATGTCCATAAATAATACAAACAATAGTTTTGGAGATGTTCTCATTTCAATTTTATAGACCTGCTATTTTTGATGATTCATATCTTTCTAGAAATGTACTTGAAATCCTCCCCAATACCCTAACGCGCCCCAGAGATGGATCTTGCTCCACTGTAGCACCAAATTAGCAGTAAACATGGTTCATCAGTGTGTTTTTGCCTGTGTGTCTTCCCGAACTTTTTTCCCAGCCATCTCTTGGTTGAGAACAAAAATGTTGATTTGAGTTGATTGAAAGAGTTTAAAGAGGGAAGAGTTTGTGCAAGGTGGCGGTCAGGCGACAGGCACATTTTCTGAGGTGTCCCAACTTGGGACTCTTTAATGCTGGAACATGTCACTTCCTGAGACTGAGTGAGAACTCAGAAGAACCCTCTCCATCAATAAAAGTCGGTAAAAACCTCTCGTTAATCTCTTCACAGTTCTCTATATATATTTTGCTACTGTCCGATCTGTTTCCATTGGGTGGGGGTGTGGCTTATCTCGAAAGCTCTTTGCTGTTGTGAAAATCATTCAAGTAGATCAGCATGACATCACTCTGACTTCCTGTTTCAGGAGGGAAATATGTCGCGGAATCAAATTCCCAATTCCAAACAAATTCCCCGAGCAGTGTAATGGATAACGGACTGAGTGTTGGTTTGTAGAAGGGAAATTTGTGGAGACCTTCTTCTCTGTCACTCACACTAGATAGATCCGACCAAAGTGACCTCTCCCCAGCAACGCTGAGGTCCATAAAACATCCTCAGCTCTGTACAACACTGTCTAATGTGAGCTGACTGAGATCTGTAACGACCTCCACTCATAAACCTAAGTTTGGATTGTAAAAATCCAGATGCATCTCTATCTCACTAATTCCCTTCCTCTTGGTCTGCCAGTGCAGAAGAATTAGAAACCTTCTGGGACCAGGGAGCCTTAAAGCAGTCGATTTCCGCAGGAAAGGAAAAGCTAGCCAAAAAAGAGCTGTCCTCCACGACATTTAAGTCAATGTTTGCGTAACCTTCGGCAGGTTTGAAAACGCTTTACAGAAGTGCAAGCAACGTGAGAGGCAAATGCTTGCTAGATGACTAGTGAGACAGAAACCTGTCTAAGTCTCTGTAAACATCCGTGATGCCCTAAGATTCATGCCAGTTGATATGCCATGGTGATAGTAGCTGTAGCCCTTATGTAAACTTTAGTGAGCTTGTAATTCAGATAAGAAGAAAAGCTCCTTTCAATATAAGCAATGAGTATAAGAGTATATAAGGTGTTTCAGCACTACTTGGGTTTTAAAAATGCTGTCGTTTGAACGTCGTTATTCCTTTTTTACAGACTATTTATTAAGGACATGTCAGGAGTCATTTTGCTCTTTGCATATGAAACGTGAATAATTGTGGAGTTGCACTCTAAATGCATGAATGATGCTACTTAAATATTATTATTACTAATATATGCTAGTCAACAACAATAACTGAAAAGTAAATGAGAGACACAATTATCTTTTCTAATGTTTTATGTATATATATATATATATATATATATATATATATATATATATATATATATATATATATATATATATATATACACACACACACACACACACACACATATATATATATATGCTGCTTGTTCAGACTGAAGCTATTTCTATAGTTTCATAACTATACTAATTGTCTATTATATAAATCAGTGTATTGTGGTTTAATAGTTTCAAAGGTTATGCTCATTTTTTATTAAAGTTTCTTTTCCCCAGAATTTTGTAGGTACCAAAAATATAAAAAAACAACAACAACAAAACAGAATAATAAATACCAGCGTTTTGGAATTTGAATTATGTAGTGTCTGGTAGGGTTTTTTTAGACTTCAAGCCACTTTATAATGATCTTGAATTCCTGGCAAATATTCCAGCAACTCGTATAACGACATCGCAGTGCAATAAGGACAGAAAAAAGGTGCATGCCTCGAATCATTTTCTTCCGGCAAACAGAAACATGGAAAACACTCACATACTTTTGCGTGTCTGTTTTTCAGCTCGACCCATTATGTGTTTCAGCTGCGTATAAGACAGGTATGGGAAAATTTCCAAATACAGTTGAAAATTGGTTTAAAATAAAAATGTTCGTTGTAGGTGTATTGCATCAGGAGGCCTCGAGAATTTGCTGACATTGAAATGAGGAGAGTTGATGCAGCAATATGCACAAGCAGGGACTAATTATATTTTCCCCCATATGTGAAGCCTAGGGACTAGTTTTTAGAAGAGGAATGTTGTGTGATTCTATGCATCACTAATATTACTCATAACAATAATACTATTAATAATAATAATAATAATAATAAAAATAGTAAGAATAGTAATAATAATAATAGTAATAACAACAACAACAACAATAACAATAACAATAATAATAATAGTAGTAGTAATACTACTACTACTACTACTACTACTACTACTAATAATAATAATACATGAGCTCAGAACCAGTAATCCTTGATTAAAAAAAAAAAAAGAATACACCAGAAATTAATATTTTTTATTCACTAGCATTGCTTCTCATATGAAAAAGGTTGAAAGGTTTAAATTAGTCCTATCTAATAGTAAAAGTCTTAAAAATACTCCTAAGAAAGTGCTCAGAAATGATAATTAGGTTTAATTGAATTTGCATGGCTGTCAATAGGATGGTTTAGACCGGCCAATTGCTTTCAGGTGTTTTAACTGTATTAGTGTGTTCGTTCGTTTCTGCCTCAAATGTTTCCCATTTCTATCCAGATACACACACACACACACACACACACACACAACACACACACACACTTCCATTGACATAATTATTAACGTAGCAAATTAATGCTATGATGCACATGAAATTAACACTAACCGGATGTAAAGTCCTTATTTATATATATATATATTTACATAAAAATGACCTCACAAGGTCAAAACGGTCGGATATACTATAAATATGCTTGTGAGGACGTTTGGCTTGGGAGGGTCCCTTTAAAAACGTATTCCGTTAGATTTGATCATGATGATAATAATGAGTCTTTATTGGTCACATATACATTAGAGCACAGTGAAATTGTTTTCTTCGCATACCCCAGCCTGTCAGGAAGCTGGGGTCAGAGTGCAGGGTCAGCCATGATACAGCGCCCCTGGAGCAGAGAGGGTTAAGGGCCTTGCTCAAGGGCCCAACAGCGGCAGCTTGGCAGGGCTGGGACTTTAAACTCAGTGAAACTGCTATACGAGTTACACACACCACGTTTTGTTTAAAATGTATACACGTTTGATTTCCGTGTCACATGCTAGGCTTTGCTCTAGCTTCATTCGCAGATTAGCAAAAGCAAGCTAACTGTGCTAGCGACATTACACGCAGCGCAAAAATATTACCATATTACCACATCACCATGCAATGTATTTCCCAGGAAGTCCTGCAGGGAATCCATGGGCCTTGCTCAGCATATCATTATTCTTTTGCGCCAGTGATCTTTGCTACCTTCTTCCAAGCTTAACTTCTCTTCTTAATGTCTCTATAGACATTTAATGACAGGTCGTATATGACGGGATAATATGAGAGCACGGTTTCGTCCACTGTGTTGCGTCAAACTCTAAATGGGAACTAAAAGATCGGGGAACTGAAGAAACGTCGCACCACGTGATCCGTATCTGAGCGGACGTTTTGGATTTATCGCTTTTCTGCCTCGTACCTCATTTGCATATTGCTCAATTCAAAGATCCTTTTCTCACTTGCTGCCTTTGCTGAAATCGTGGCTCTCGTGTGCAGGCACGTGCGTAGTAAATAAATGGCCGCCTGTCACTTTGTCATTCGCTAATCTGATCATAGGTTTTACATCCCAGATGTCTGTTGTAGATATTTTTATTTTATGTCACGCCCATAAGGCAAAGCGCAGACAGAAACAGCTCTCCTACATGAAGTGTAGGCGAGTGTGTTCTTAGATATTGGATTGCAGCTCAACACATTAAATCCTGTTTTAATAAACACTGGCAGACAATTCTATTCTCGCCCTCACCCAAGGTGGGCCCTCGGCATGTCAAAAGAAGACAGCGAAATAAATTGGCCTTACCTCTTACCCTAATTAAGAAGGTGGGCGGCTCGGAGTAGAGGGAGTCTGGCCCTTATTAATAGGACAACCTCTCTGTTTATATAATCTACCTCTGGGTTACCTGAGGTATGAGCTGAGAGCACACAACATATAGGGGTTGGTGGGGGGTGGGGGTGGGGGGGCTTGGGGGGAGAGAGAGAGAGAGAGAGAGAGAGAGAGAGAGCTTAGTCTCATTAAAAAGGTACTTAACGTTGCCCCCTGCACCTGAAACCTTCTCTGCCTTTGAAATTTCTATAACTGTGTATTACGCAACTTCACAACCCACCATAACATCACAGAGACACACTTCATTCACCATCTCTATCTCTTCAAGCGCTCGCCTTCTGGTTTGATTTTTTCATTGCATATTTTATGTACAATTCCTATACGATTCTCTTTATATCTATATTATCTATACTATATACATATTTACTATTGTATATTAATTCCATTCGTATTTGAACATAATACTCTTATGGTCCTATATAAATGGAAGAATATATCAAAAGTATTTATTTATTTATCCCACTCAAGATAAACAAACTGTTTATGTCTATGACATTTAAAGAAACTGTGGAGGCAAGGAAGACCTGCTATTATTAGCTAAATATATTTAGTCATTTTTTATAGTTTTCATTTTTGATGGAGTACTTTTTTTCTTCTTCTTCTTCTTTTTTTTTTTTAACCAGCACTTCATCTACTCTCTATGCTCTAGTGATTAACTATATGGTGTCCCACAGGGGTCAGTACTTGGACCAGTGTTATTTTCATTATATATGATGCGACTGGGTGATATTGTTCAAAAACATGAGAGGAACTACCGTTTCTATGCCGACGTCACTCAAGTATACATCTCGGGAAAAGCCTAATGACACAGACGCATTAAAGAGGCTGTGTAAATGTCTGTCTGGCGTCCTATTATGGATGAACACAAACTTTTGGAAACTTAATGAGATTTTTTTCATTGTTGCTCCAAATTATGCGAGGGAAAGAACTGTAAGTGGACTAGGTGTTCTGGCTCGACAGTCAAAGACAGAACCTTGGTGTCATTTAAGATTCTGAACTGACTTTGATACTAAGACCTGTTTTTATCATCTTGGAAATATAGCCCAAATCTCAGTGTTTGTTTCACCGGATGATGCTAAAAAAACCGATTCATGCTTTTATTTAATTTCTTTCTCTCACCTTGATTACTGTAACGTACTTTAGACTTTACTGTAGCTGCAGCAGTTGGAGTTTATCCAAACAATTACTGTATAACTGTAGAGTGCTCACAAGATCCAGAAGAAGAGACCACGTTACACCCGTTTTAGCTAATTAGCACTGAATACCTGTTAAGTACAGGATTGATTTTAAGATTATTTTACGGGATTTTAAAGTACTGAGCGATTTAGCACCTTCATATTTTTCTGTTTTTCAAAATATGTTCCAGTTCATAGTTTGAAGCCTTCCAATGCTGAGTTTCTGACATATTATAATGTAAACCTTAAGATGTCAGGCGAAGCAGCTTTTAGCCGTTACACCCCCAAAACCTGGAGCCTTTTACCTATTGAAATTAGACACTTATACAAATATTCACATTTTTAACAAGCATTTGAAAACAAATCTTTCCAAGTTAGCTTTTCATTAACATATTTCGTCCTTTAGTTATTTTAGAATTATTATTATGTTCGCCTCACACCTCCAGGGTTCGATTCCCACCGTGGCCCTGTGTGTACAGAGTCTGCATGTTCTCCCCGTGCTGTGAGGGTTTCCTCCGGTTACTCCGGTTTCCTTCCCCAGTCCAAAGACATCCATGGTAGGCTGATTGACGTGTATAAAGTGTCCGTAGTGTATGAATGTGTGTGTGAGTGTGTGTGCCCTGCGATGGACTGGCACCCTGTCCAGGGTGTACCCCGCCTTGTGCCCAATGCTCCCTGGGATAGGCTCCAGGTTCCCCCGTGACTCTGAAGGAAGGATAAGAAGTATAGAAGATGGATGGATGAATGGATGGATTATTATTATAACATTATTTCCTGAACTAACTTCAACTAAGTAACTAACACTTGTATTAACTCATACTTTATCAAACGTTCCAGTTCATAAACCAGTTCATTTTAAGTTCTCGAAGTTGCTCTGAATTCTAACGATCCGTTCCGAAGTATCTGATCTCAAAAGCTTTTTGCTCAAAACCCCCGGTGTGTTTATAAAAATACCTTAGTGTCGAAATAGAAAGAGAAAGAACTCATTAATTACACACTATTGTTACCGTGTCTGTTAGCCTACTGGACACGCTGGTACTTGACATCTCATAAATGTCTTTTTTTATATTGATTTCCGTATACACCGAAAGGCCTGAAAAGCTTTCAACGGTAAGAGACGCTCGTCATCTCTCGGTTCCCTTGTATAAGACTGTGGTTTAAGTTTGCGCTGAAGTCAATGTTGTTGTTTTACCCAAGGGACAACTGCACATTAAAGTGACTGTTTGAGCCATTATGGTGAGATATTGGTGCATATTGTGGGCTAATATTAAATAAATAAATAAATAAATAAATAAATAAATAAATATTTTTTTAAACAGCTCATTTAATAGCTTCTACTTTCACAAATACATTTCAGATCAATACACAGACCGGTTTCTGACATGAGTGCAATATGGCTAAGGCTTAATTGAAGTTTCAAGGGTGTGAACAGAGGCAATTACTGAAGATATGTTAGAGACGTAGTGTTGTTTTTAACCACGGAGACCCAGGTGATTTGCCCAAGCGTGCACTCGGTTCACCTCTGTATTCTCCGAGCTCAACCAGTAACGCTGGATAAGAGGTCAGATGTATGGGAAACATGGCGCAGTTTGGACTTATGGACTTGATGCGACTAACTATGACACTTTTCAACTCCCTGTTGAGCACGGAATGATTTTTCTTGGCACTTTCCAGACGCGCCAGCGGGTGAAGGCAGACTTGAGTGTGTTTGAGCTCCACGGCCCTGAAACGATGTTCCAACTGTCAGCATCAGTCCAGGCATGGATCTGGAGTCACAGCAGCACAGAGTCAGTCAAGATGCAACTAATGAGGCCACCAGAGAGACAGCAAAAAAAAATAAAAAATTCTTCTTGTTTGACACAGACATACCAGTCTACTGCATATACCTAAGTGAGGCTCAGCCTTTAGGGTCCTTCTGACATAGGTGTCAAGGGTCATCGTTTGCTTTCGTTTGTCAGTATGTTCATCGTTTCTCTCTCACGAGCCCAGAAACAGCCATGAATATTCCTTTCGGTGAGCCGTGTACAAGTTTTTCGGAAAACATCACAGCCAGCCGTCGCCGCCGTGATAGCATCAGAGCGCAGTTTTCAGCAGTCTTGAGTCTTGTCTCGCTACACTAGCGCACACTTGACGGCATTACCCAGCGGCTTTGATTAACACTGCGGAAGGATAAATGACGGCTTGACTGCTTTTTAGGAGAGCTCAGGACTGTTTTAAAATCCAGCGCTGGTGCGACGAAGCTTCACAGCATTAAAGGAAAGACGTTCAATATGAGGCGACAGTTAAACGCTTCATAGTGTGTATCCCGCTTCCAAAATAACAGCATGTAGTCGTATATAACAGTTTCGATTTTATAGCTTGGCAAAGTAAATGCTCAAAATGGAAAGAACACCAGGCCCAAATCTGTGACATCATTAGAAAGAAAGAAAGAGAGAGAGAGAGAGAGAGAGAGAGTGACAGAGAGAGAGAGAGAGAGAGAGAGAGAGAGAGAGAGAGAGAGAGAGATATGGTATAATGGCCATGATTTCGGTTTATGTGAATAGATGATGGTTTAAATGACAGATTTCATACTTTCCCAGATGATATCATGAATACGTTCACTCCTTTCGTCAGAACACGGCATATATTTTCACTAAAATCAAAAGGAACCTGCAAAGCAGTACAATTGTAACATAGTCAAAGATAAAAGTCCCCAAGAAATGCCATCTTAGCTGTGATTAGATTCCGTATATTGACGTATTTCCTTCTGAAACAGGAAGTCAGAGCGAAGTTTGAGAGGGATGTTTAACTGCTTGGCTAACTTACACGGTCAAGAGTCAGTAGCGTCAGTGATCCGGCACTAAACCGCATCAAATTTAAAACTAGCCTGATAGTAGCTTAGGAAGTTAGCTAAATATGGAGAACAGCAAACAATTGAACATGAGCCTTTTTACGGACTCTTACTGATGGACATGTTCCAGCATTGAAGAACCTTGCGTTGGTAAAACACCCCTGAAATGCGTCTGTCACATAACCGCCACCTGGTACAAACTCACGCCACCTGGTACAAACTCACGCCTCATCAAAACGAGTAAACTCCAACCATTTTATCTCAACCTCTTGGGGGCGGGACGTATTTACGGTTCTATATATACTGTATATATAGGGCGCACGGAGGCTTAGTGGTTAGCACGTCTGCCTGTCTGCCTCACACCTCCAGGGTCCGGGGTTCGATTCCCGCCAGGGCCATGTGTGTGTGGAGTTTGCATGTTCTCCCCATGCTGCGGGGGTTTCCTCCGGGTACTCCAGTTTCCTCCCCCAGTCCAAAGACATGCATGGTAGGTTGATTGGCGTGTTTAAATTGACCATAGTGTATGAATGGGTGTGTGAGTATGTGAGTGTGCCCTGTGATGGACTGGCACCCTGTCCAGGGTGTACCCCGCCTTGTGTCCGATGCTATCCTGGGATAGGCTCCAGGTTCCCCACGACCCTGAGGAAGGAATAAGCGGTTGAAGATGGATGGATATATATAAAAAAAAAAAATATATATATATATATATTTTTTTTTTACAAATATCTTACATCTTGTTTTTATTTGTTTTACCGGTTGCTTTTTTTTTTTTTTACAAATATCTCCAGTGATAGAAGAAGTATCCCTCTGTGTTCTTTTTCCAAACAGACACGTCGAAGTGATACAATTGTACATCGTGTAGATATAACGAAGTCACAGCTGCATGCGTTTAAAGAAAACAGAGGGATTTAGTGTGATTTTAAGACCATCGCTGGAACCCAGCAGTGGATTAACTAGCTATTTGACCTTTATGCAAAATCTGTGATGCATCCACTCAACCCCTGTGTCTCAAGATTAAGCATTTCAATGGGCTCTAAGGTCAACCTATCTATTGTGTGCACGCCAGGCTTGAGACGAATTCTACAGGGAGGCCGCAGGTTCATGCAAACAGAAGCCGATTCTCCCCGAGACATTTTTCTGAGCCCGTTCTCTATGGAGCCCACTCTTGGAAAAACCTCAAGTGCCTTTCCTCCGCCAAATTGAGTTCAAGCAAAGTGTATCCCGTTCTGAATGACACACAGATGGAACTGCAACCGCTGCTTCGAAGGTAATACAGAGTCTGAAGCCGAGTTCATGCTGAAGCCAAATTCCTCTCATACTTTGTATTATCATGAGCTATACTTGCTGTCTGGGAAAGGTGGTGCAAAAGCTCAGGAGTTCCACGGATCAGCAGTTACAGATGGTTTAAATGAACTGCCCCAGCTTCAAAGCTTCAGTGAGCTCGTACGTTCTGTTCCCGTTCTTACGTGTGTTGTACGGTAATTGTGCTAGGCATAAACAAGTTGCCTTCTGTCCATGGCTTACAACGAGGAACGGAAATTTGAGAACAGCACTGAGAACCTCCAAGTAGCGTGCGGGTTCTGTTAAAGCGTGCTAGCCAAGACATTTGGGTTCTATTGGGGTATCATGAATATTGATCAGGGTTCTTGAAGAGTTTTTAATCCTTTTTAAAGAGCATTAGTGAGGTCAGGCAGTGCAGTCATCCCAAAGGTGTTCAGTGGGCTTGTGGTTCAAATTCTTCTACCTTCTTCCAACCTTCACATACCACGTCTTCATTGAGCTCGGTTTGTGCAACGGGGCATCATCATGCTGGAACAGTGTTTGAGCCTCTTAGTTCTTCGGGTAATGCTACAGCATACAGAGACGTTCTGTACAATTGTATGCTTCCAAGTTTGTGGTACCATTTTGGGGAAGAACCTTATATGGGTTTGATTTGGTTAGGTCTGATGCCTACAAACGTTTGGCTGTATAGTGTACAGTAGCTCTGAAAACTATAGACTTTCCTGTACTGAAGTTTCTCTTCTCCACACTTACATCAACCTAGAAGTCCAGTGAAAGGGAAACAGGAAAAAATCGCAATCCATTCCAACTGAACTTGCACTTCTCGCACGTTCTACACGTTCAACAGGTCGAGAACAAACGGCGTGAAATGCTCCGTGACCCAGCGCTAAATACGTAAGTGCATCGAAAAAAAAACAAAAACAGAAATGGAGGAATGGAGGAAACGTATCCGATGAAACCACAAAACGTTAAATTCTCAAATAAATATTATCGCATGTCCAGAAATCAATTCTGAAGCTCAAGGGTAAAAAATCTAATAATTAAAACGCAACAAAGGTAAGATGTTTTTAAAGACCTTAAATCTCAATGATTCAAGACCAGGAAGGAATTTAATCATATGAACGTGTTAGCATCAGTTCTAACTTGCCTTGACAAACTGTCAGATGTCTTTTACCGGCAAGTAGAATGATCTCCAGCGAAATTACCCAACCGCTTTAATTGTACAAGTCAGAATAAATCTGCTGCAAATCTGTCATTGTACATCGTGATTCCAAACAAAACCAAGACGCTTAATAAATCTGATCTGGAGCCATGCTTCTACACAACGAGGTCTGCTTGATACTTGGCACTCAGCCCAAAAAACATGAGGTCAGCTTTCACTAAAGCCGAATGATGAGGTTATTTATCACTACCTGCCTCTGTTCTGCCCGGTTTCTCGTTCCTCGCTGAACGACTCTCAATTCGGCCTCCAAAGTGCTCCACCTTAAATCTTCCACGCTGTTTCTGTCCAGAAGAACTGATAGAAAGATCTCACAATCGACTGTTTATCGTAGTGACAATCCGCAGGGATAACAAAAGCCTGAGAGGAAAAACTATACACCGGTATAGCAAAACCAGTGATAGTATTTCATGAAGCGAAAATTATTTATTGATCATCCGCCAGTGCTGTGTAAATCATGCAAAGAATTTCGAATAGGGGTGTGATTCAGAATCGCAGACAGCTATAAGTAATAGACGGCCGTGAGAAAGTGTTCCACTGCTATCAAAAAGATAAGTGGAGGGGGTCGTAAAAACCAAACCGAAAAAGCATTGATCCCCCCACCCCCAACCCCACCCGCCCACCCCTCACCCCTCACCCCTCCATCCACCCGATTGCTTTCTGTTGTGGCCCAGATGTATTTGATATAGCAGAAGATGAGTCCAGGGAGGAGAAAGGGGTTGAGGGAGAGATTTGTAAATTCCAGGTCGGGGATCAAGGATGAGCCGACAGGTGCCAGAGCTTTAATAGGAACCAGAAAGAAAATTGTATTAGAGCAGTAATCGTCCTTGAGCGGGGTTTTCTGCTGCTGTCATTTTGTCGCCCAGAGACCAGATTTACGCACCTTGGCAAATAAAAGTGCAGTAATCTCAGTGGCAGAATGTATATCGTTGAGGGATTATGACAGCACCCATACCAAATCGGCTCTCTGCAAGCTTCTGACGTTGATGAAAACGGACGGTTTGCACGATAAGCCTTCGCGCTATAGGAGCGACGTTTGGTCAGTTCGCATACATCCATGCATCGACCTCGCTGTGCTGATGTAATGCTCTGACGTTTACGTATAAATCAAACCTATACACTAGATGCCTCGAGACAAGAACACATTGACTGGAATTACTGTCATGTTCATGCAAACCAGGTTGTCTTTTATATCGTTTACAGATTTCTGGTGGTTTATATTTGTAGCATGGAGCTATGGAGATAAAGGTGAGGCACTTTTAGAGAAAATTCTAATGAACCGAGATTGACTTCCTAGCTCTTGAGTTTGATCCTTATTTCAAATTACTGTACGGACAGAGTTTCATGATATTCCTCATGTTCGGCTCAAATCCACATGTGTTTCCTCCAGGTTTATCCATTTATCTTATTCCAGAAGTGTGTCGGTGGGTTATTTGGTGTGTGTAAGAGAGTGTGTGTGTGTGTGTGTGTGTAGTGTCCTGCCATGGGATGGGAGTGCCATGAATTCCTGTTTTTGTGCTCAGTGGCTCAAGAAGAACACAAGTTCTTCTAATATTCACACAGGGAACATTTCTCAACTTCAGAGTTGGGTTAAGCATGTGCTTTAGTCGATTTTCAGGGACTTTGATTATGTAAATCACCTGCATGCAGTTCACGAATCTGGGGGTTGCCTGAGTTTTCTTGAGACGAACCGTCCAAGGCAGGGTTTTTCAATAGCCTTCGAACACAAGCACTTCCGTTTCTACCTGACAACAAGATCAGGGATAGAAAACGCAGCCTGGAGATGGAAGCAGCGTTTTGTTCTTTGCTGTCAAATGTAATACGATGTAAATTGCGGCAAAATTTTGAAAAGACGAACAATACGGAAGACTGATATATGACCCACTTTTTATTCATTATCTTTTCATTTGGTCTCAGGGTGTAGAATTTTTTATTTGTCCATTAGTATTTGATACTATTAAATCGGTTTTATACAGTTTTAATCTTCTGTAGTTTTTAAATCCACTTTATAGATAAATAAATAAACTAAATGAATCACATGAAAATGAATTACATGTAAATGAATCACATGCATGAATATGAATCACATGAAAATGAATCATATGTAAATGAATCACATGAAAATGAATTACATGTAAATGAATCGCATGCATGAATATGAATCACATGAAAATGAATCATATGTAAATGAATCATATGAAAATGAAAAAATAAATAAATGCTTAAAAAAAAATAAACTAAAGAAAACTGACATATGAATGTATAGTAATGTATGCATGGGATCTATGCAATTTCATGACGCTTTTAATTCACAATTTTTGATTTGTCGAATTAAAATGAGGAGAAAATTCCTACGGGTGCATGCCTGCGCCTGCTGACACTCTTGACCAATCCTGTACGTCCTTGCTATTATTATTATTAGTAGTAGTAGTAGTGGTAGTAGTATTTGTGCATGATTTCTAATGAACTGAGTTGGCTGTTTCCCAACGGCTCTGGGTTTGAGCTCTATTCTACCAGCAAACCTAATATTGATTGCAAACATTTACAATTTTGTCATACCCTGGCCTGAGTTATCGCTTATAGCCTATAAACTGGACATTTATAACCGCACGACTGCTATTAATTACGTCTGCCATACCACATTATCCATAATGCCCTTGTCCGAGATAGCCTTATATATTTGAGACCTCACCATGAAGACACCTCAGCAGGTAGTCTTTCACATACAGTTCTTTTAAAGTGTGCAGCCGCTGGTTCTTATCGCCATCATGAGTTATAAGACTGGACCTAATCATTCTTACGAGGACAGACCCTTTTATGCATACTAAAGCGTGAACATTAAAGATTCACTGTGCCGATTAAAAGTTACGCCCTGCTCGGCTAGCACAAAGACCTTTCTGTAGTAATCTTGCTTAGGGATCCTGCAGGGTGACATCGGAGCGTCAAGAGAATAAACACTTCTTAACAGATCAGCAAAACGTCTTACGTATAATGTTATACGTACTGTAGGTTAGGCAGACACGGATATTTCGACTTGAATGCGGTGGATGAAATATCTTCTTCGTGCTAGGTTTTAATATGTCTTTGAGAGTGTGTTGTGACCAGCCAGTCTGTGAGCCAACGACCAATCTGGGAAAGAAATAGGGGAAAACTCCTGGTTTACGCTACGTCACGTCCATTTAAGGTTAAAATCCGAATACAGGTATGAATATGTTACATCCTTACTCAACAGTGAATCAATACATTAACGAAAATGTTAATGGAAAGAGTAAAAACGATTTTGACGAGAGAAAGGAACAAAAATGCGAAAGCAACCATTTTCATTGGCACTTTAGGAAATTCGTCAGTTATTGTTATGACTCCATTATTGTTGGGAATGCCTAACCTAATGATGCACATTTTCCTGAATTAAAAATAACTATTTAGTTAAAGCTATAAGCATTATCTGTATCAGAATACGGGACTGAATAACAGAACTGGCTGTCTGGCTGTCATGGGATTCGAACTCATAACTCATAACTCTTAGCATGGTTTCGTGTAACTCTGATATTAAGAGGCGTGACAAGCCGATGGTGCTGACCAGCGCCCGGGGCTATGTGAGAACGTTGATGGCAGCTAGCCTGGCACCTGGCACACAAGGACCTTGGTGAGTGGTAAAAAAAAAACATCCAAAAAGACCACTAGCATCAGTGCTTGCGTCTGTCATGGTGAGTTCAAAAAGAGCGTGTTCCTTTCCTACTCGAACTCTATATGCGTGCAAATTAGACCCCCAGCTCCCAATTCTGTTGCGAAGTTTGGCTAACAAAGTTTCTACACATCCTGTGCTGAGGCCACAGAAAACGATTCCCTCCATGCGGATAAATACGCTTAAACTTTTTTCCTAATTCCCCTCATACCTCAAAAACAACATCAACTCGAGTTTGTCAAACCTTCCACAGGTACTATCTGTGTTTGTTTTTCGTTGTTTGTTTTTTTCGTGGTAGTCAGCGTAGTAATGGTTTTTTCAGCAAAAATAAATGCAAATCAGTCTCGCACAGAGTGATTAAAGTTATCAGATAAAAATGCAGGCATGGTTTAGACCTGTACCGTGTAAATCACTGCCTTTAACAGCCGTTCAGGAGCGAAGGGCTCGCGATCCGTCTTTCACGCCAATCAAGCATCGATTGTTCTAAAGTGTGATGTGGCGTAATTACGAGAACGCTCCGAGAGGCTGGGTGGAATTCTGTAGTGCTCAGTTTGTGCAGATTATGGAGGATAAGCTGTCTCGTAGAGTGAAGAGAATGACGGATAAACAGACAGAGAAATCAGATGGGTAGAACCGCAGGGGAAAAAAAGGACGGGAAAAGTCGCGTAACTAGGTCATGACGTGGTGGAAAGAGATAATTTGACTTGTCACTTTGCCACCAGTGTTGTTTGACTGTACGTGCAACTGTTCGCGACACGTATGAAAACGTGAACAATTTCTAAAGCAATCCTTGTGAAATCAATTGAACTAGTCGTTACACATCTACAGTAATACCAATACTACCAATACCAGTAACACCAATACCAATAATACAGTAATCTAATACAAATTCCAGTAATACATACCAATCACCAATCCAGTAACACCACAATAGTAATAAATAATAATAATACCAGAATACAATACAAACCACCAAACCAGTAATACCAATACATAATACCAATACCAATAATTAATACATAATACCAATACCAATAATAATACAATACCAGTAATACTAATAACAAATATCAATACAGTAATACCAATACCAATACTCAATAATTAATAACAATACAATAATACAATATCAATACTATAATACCAATGCACCAATAATATAATAATACCAATAATATTAAACAGTAATAACTATCATATAAATAAATACAGTAATACAATAACCAATAATAAGTAATACTAATTCAAATAATAATTAATAAATACCATAACCTAAACAATACAAAATCAATAATACTAATAACATACATAATAACTATAATAAAATACCAAATAACTTAACAATAATAATAGTAAACAATAAATAATACCATTAAATAAACAATACAAGTAAAAATATAATACATAATAACAATTAATACAATAACATAATCTAATCAATAATAATACCAGTAATCAAAAAAATACCACAATACCAGTAAACAAACCAATAATACATACCATCAATCCAGAATACAATAGACAAAAAAAAAAAAATAAACCAAAATACAATACATAAAATAAATAAACCAATAATATAACATTAGTAATAAATTCAGTTAATAATAATAATAAATCCGTAATCTTAAAAAAACAAAGATAAATACAGTAAATAAAAATCAAAACCAAAACCATAAACCAATAAAAACAATAATAAAAACCGTATACAATACCACATATTATATCAACACAATACAATAATAATCAATAATAAATAACACCAATACCAGTAATACCAATACCAAAAATACCAATACCACCAATACCAGTAATACCAATACCAATAATACCAATACCAGTAATACCAATACCAACAATATCAATAATACCAATATTAATAATACAAATACCACCAATACCAGTAATACCAATACCAATAATACCAACACCACCAATACCAATAATACCAATATTAATAATACAAATACCACCAATACCAGTAATACCAATACCAATAATACCAACACCACTAATACCAATAACAATAATACCAATACCAACAATACCAGTAATACCAATACTAATAATACCAATACCATCAATACCATTAATACCAATACCATCAATACCAAAAATACCACCAATACCACCAATACCAATAATACCAACACCAATATAACAATACCAGTACAATACAATAAATAACAATAACAAACCAGTAAAATATAATAAATAAACTAATAATACCAATCATCAATACCATTGATACCAATACCATAATACCAAAAACCAACCAATAAAATAACACTAACAACACCACAACACCAAAACAATACCAATAATAAACAATAACATAATACAATAAAAAATACAAATAATACCAACAACACCAATAACACCAACAACTATAACAATAACACCAATACCAACAATACCAGTAATACCAATACCAATAATACCAATACCAATACCAATAATACCAATAATACCAATACCAACAATACCAGTAATACCAATACCAATAATACCAATAATACCAATACCACCAATATCAATAATACCAATATTAATAATACAAATACCACCAATACCAGTAATACCAATACCAATAATACCAACACCACCAATACCAATAATACCAATAAAAAAAAAATTATAATAATTAATAATTAACCTTTTTTTTTATAAAAAAAAAAAAAAAAAAAAAAAAAAAAAATATATCAATAATACCAATATTAATAATACAAATACCACCAATACCAGTAATACCAATACCAATAATACCAACACCACCAATACCAATAACAATAATACCAATACCAACAATACCAGTAATACCAATACTAATAATACCAATACCAATAATACCAATACCATCAATACCATTAATACCAATACCATCAATACCAAAAATACTACCAATACCACCAATACCAATAATACCAACACCACCAATACCAACAATACCAGAAATACCAATACTAATAATACCAATACCAATAATACCAATACCATCAATACCATTAATACCAATACCATCAATACCAAAAATACCACCAATACCACCAATACCAATAATATCAACACCACCAATACCAACAATACCAGTAATACCAATACTAATAATACCAATACCAATAATACCAACACCACCAATACCAATAATACCAATACCAACAATACCAGTAATACCAATACCAATAATACCACCAATACCAATAATTCCAACACCACCAATACCAATAATACCAATACCAACAGTACCAGTAATACCAATACCAATAATACCAATAATACCAATACCAAGAATACCAATAATACCAATACCATCAATACCAAAAATACCAATACCGGTAATACCACCAATACCACCAATGCCAATAATACCAAGACCAATACCAGTAATACCAATACCAGTAATACCAATACCAGTAATACCAATACCAATAATACTAATACTAGTAATCCCAATATCAGTAATACTAATACCAGTAATACCAAACAGAGTTCACAAAACATTTTTAGTTACTCATTTCCATTTATAAAAGCCTTTGAATCCGTTCCAGCTCTGGTTTTACATTTGTAAAAGAAACACATGATTCCATTCATCATGCCGCGAATGTTTTCTTTACTTCTTTCTTTTCCGTTTGCGCCTACAGTACGAGTGAAGCATCAACTCCACAGAAATCATTACAAATAAATAGGCTTGTGCGATATAGATTGTTTTTCCTTGCTTGCAATTTACTGTTTAAAACAAAACAAAAAAAAAAGTAATCCCAACTAATTATTTCTAATCGTGCAGAAACGATAAACGAAGTAAAGACAGGAAAACGAGCGTTTATAAGGAGAGCAGGTCCGGCTGTAATAATATTCCCAGCTGTGAAGTCGGGAACAGCGTACTGCATTACTGCACAGTAAACACACACAACAGTACATTTTCAATCGAATCCTTTTACAAATCGGTCGTCTAATATCCTGCATGGTTGACATTTTCTCTGTGGCTCTTCTGCTCAAAGTGTTCGGTGCAGAAAAGCAAAAAAAAAACCAACAACAAAGCAACACCATCACTTTTTCATTTTCATCACCATTATTTGTAAAGTATTAGATTTGACACTTCATTGTAGGCCTATTTAATCTTTTTAATAATGATTGGTGTCTAAGCAAGGTATTTGTTTGTTTGTTTCTATGGTCAATAAAAATATCTTGCCACCCCTCCAGACTAATGCTTTCCCAGAGCACTTTCAAATAACAGCATGACATTCATGATGTTCAGTTAAAACAAGCTCCTGTCTTCCAAATATCGGGTTAGCTCCTCGCTGGGTTCTTAGCGATAAGCCCATATCGAGCCGATGACATTTGAAGGCAGATTTTATTTGAGCAATCGCGCACCATGGCTGTTTACTGAGGCCTCTGTCTTCTGCATTTGCATTACTGTATACCTCACCGCTTCTGGTATGGTGACAGACATTTATATCGAACTTCCTGTGGGGCAAAGTAAACGCAAACAAGCCCAAACTACCAGCCTGAGATTTTCACTGTTGTGTGTCTGAGCTCGGTAGTGAAGCCAGTCACGTGGCAGCAGAGCAATGCATAAAGTCCAATTACACATGTTAACGTTCACGTCATGGACGTCGGTTTGAGACGGACGTCGGTTTGAGTACGGTATTTTAGAAATCTCCTTGGATTTTTATGCAAAACAATCGCTAGGGTTTACACAGAGAATGGTACGAAAATACGAAGAGAAAAACAAACAAACAAACAAACAAAAAAAAAAAACAAGCTGACTGTAACTCAAATAATCACTCTTTACAACTGCGGTGAGCTGAAAAGCATCTCAACACACCAAAACCTTGAGGTGAATAGACCTCAATAGATCGTAAAGACATTTTGTTTTCAATTTTCAGCTTTTATTGCTATGATTTATTGACAGTTTCCTTGCAGGCATGCCTATTGTATTGTAAACCTCTTTGTGTCGTTGAAAATTACACACCTGATAAGCATCAGCAGGCTTCAGAACCCAGGGCGTAATAGTTGCGTAATTGTAACACGACACCTCTGTGTACTATCCAATCCTGAAATATTCGCTCTCCCCTCAAACACACATCTACACACGCCTTCACACAACTCCTAGTCTCTAAATATTCAGTGAGTGACAGCTGACTAGAATATGGACATGCTTGCTTTTTTTTTTTTTTTTTTAGCTCCTGTCAATCAGAGTTGCTACTGTAGCTTCATGTCCCGTCTGAGCCACACTGCTCTCCAGACACAATTTTGTGTGTGTGTGTGTGTGTGTGTGTATGTGTGTGCATGTATGGACGAGATTGATGAGCGTATTGGACATGCGGACAGTAAGATTAAGTGACAGAGTGTGCTCTTTCTGTGTGTGTGTGTTCACGTCCCTTCCAGCCCCTGGAGCGTTCTTCCGAAACGTTCTGCCCTGCCTCTGCCCTTGCCTCAAACAATCGAGTCCACACACAAAAAGGCCCTTTCATTTCCGAACAGTTAAACAGTTACAGTGCCAAAGCAGATGAGAGCATTTTTCATCCACTCACTTCTCCCTTCTCCTCGCGAGGGTTCGCTGACATAGGCAGCTCTGTCTCACCGTGCCGGGACCGTCGTCTTGATCTTGATCATTTGCAGCTCATGAAGAACAATCATTGCTTTTCTCTCTCTCTCTCTCTCTCTCTCACTCTCGCTTGCTCTCTCTCTCCCGCCACAGAAAAGCAGCTTTGCATAATGGCAGCGGTGTTTTGCGTCTAAAAGAAGGTGTGGGAAGACTGATTGATAAGGTGGCAGACATTTAGATTAACAAATGCTAATCACAGTCGCTCTCTGCAGAGGCATTTTGTTTGTTTGTGGGAAATGGCTCGACTGTGTGTCCGGAAATTCGATTCGGAGAGCTGCCTTTCTAAGACGTTAGCTAGCGACCAAAGCTCAAGGTAGCGTTGATAGGCTGTACGGTGCACGACATACACGTATGTCCTATGTAATATTCCAATAGACGTCAAACTGAAATGATAACTAAACCTAAACCTTTTTCATATTTCTGTTCTCTCTATTACACCTCAAAACGTAAAGTTAGGCCTGACGTACTTTATAAACGTTTTCAAGGTTGTGTACATTTAATCCACTTGTCATGAAGGGTTTACGTGAATGCTTTGTAGCATATTATTCCATACGCGTATATGTATTTCATATGTTTAATAATAACCGCTTGATTTTATTCTGAGCTGCCATACTTAGCCTCTGGGATAAACGAGGTCGTATTTCATTAAACGAAAGCCTTAAATAAAACGTCCAGCCAAAGAGAAGGCCTCAAGATGTGCTATAACTTGACTTTCTGTTCAGAGATCGTCCGTATGTGATGAATACTTTTCAGGTACGTTCTTGCGTTCTCCTTTTCACGTGCGCTTGTTCAGTTTCCTGTTGAGATGAGAAATACATCACCATATGTTCCTTATATTTTGCCTTAAACTGTTAGCTCAAAGCTCTCAAAGGACCTTTTTTTTTAAATATATATATATATATAAATAAAAATGGCAGTACTCTCATGCTTAATCATCTTGTGAGAGATTTTGTGGTCATGAAATTGTGTGGTTTTGCGGATTTTCTCTCTCAATACAGTCTGCATTAGGAAATATGGGTCATGCTGTGCTTTCACTCCGTAAAGCAGCCCTGCGTGCACACCGGCGCGAGACATACGCTACGGGCTTCAGATGAGGAACGCCGATAACCAAAAGCGTAGCGTACAGCCCCTCATTTACCACTGTATACAATCTAGTGTTGTTTAAAACGCAGTTATGTATTCTAATAGTTTAAAAATGTTTTTCAAAAAGTGTGAAAATTATGCCCCAGGCTTTGTATTAGCTTTGTTAGCAGATTAACAGCACAAGCTAACTGTACTAGCTACAGTAAGTACTCTCAGATGAGGTACCATCATATACTTCTACTTCTAAATATCCTCTTCTAACTAGTTAAAAGCATATTTAATAACGCACTAACACACACAGTGAGAAAGTCATTTGATTTACATGTTATGCGGCAGGTTTCATACGAGCTATTAAGAGAGTAACAGTACTAGCGACAAACACTCTCCAGAGACATCAACAATCTCTGGTACTTTCCAAGCTTTTAGGTTTCTTTGTAATATCTCTGTACACATTTAATGAGAGGTCATGTATAACATATATGACCGAATAAGATGAAATCATGATTATAATTATTTTTCTTCCATTATTTCAAGTCAAACCTATGAAACGGGGACTAATTGCAGGTAGGAACTAAAGTTGTGAGGGGGGAAGGGAAAAAAAAGAATAATCCGAGGAATCATTCGAGGAAGTCGTTTGGATTTGCCACGTTACTACATCATGAATATTTGCATAAAGTCTTTTATCTTAAACTATTAAATCACATTGTCGTTTTCTCGTGCTGATCTGTCGCTTTTGTTTTGGCGCTCAATAGCGTGAATTTAGCTTAATCCATTAACCAAGATGGCGGCCATTTTGGATTCCAGCGACAGTTTCTGTGTTAACTTGGACGTACGTTCGGGATTAGCACTAAACCCAAAATCCATTAACGTTCAACTCTTAACCTCCTGGCAGAGGCAACCACATTTTTACACTAAAATGTGTCGAGAAACTGCAGAATTCTTCACGGCGTAAAATTGATTGATTTATTCATGTCTACAAAAGGTATAGAAAGTTCAAATGTGGTGAAGTTCAGACCCTGCTTTTCGCCAGATGCTTTCAGAAAAGTTTCTTTTTGTGGTCCAGGAATCCGCTAAACTACGCAATTCGGCTAAATTCTGAACTTCAGGTACTTTATGCTATACCTTCATTAACAATGCTCACGTAACACAGCTCTGAATACGGCACTTTGTGCTTTATGTTCTTTCATTTTCACCATTTTCACCTTTGTAACCAGGCTTCTAACAAGACCCGAGAAACTTGCAGGAATTGAAAACGCCTGAGTGGTTCTCCCTATTCCAAATTTCATTTGGCCAGACCATGCGGAGACCGTTTCTATTCTTCGGAAGTTGCTTCCTGCCTTTTAAAAAGTACCATTCGGTGCTCGAAAAGCAACTAAACTTTAAAAAAATACAATGAAAAAAGAGATGAATCTATCGAGTAATCTATAGAGTCACAGATTTATATTACGTTGTGAGATAAAGGTTTAATTGCATAACGCGTGCATCTGCGGCATTATGAAGGAAATCTGAAATAGTGTTATGTAAACTACGTCATTTACAAAAGTGCTAAAACGGAGGCCGGGAAGTCTGCGGGAAAATTACACCCGGACCATGCATTCAGACTGAACCTCATAAAGTGATTAGGATGCAGTTCGGGTTCGTAAAAAGACACATTCATAACACTTCAGAGCTTTTCAAATCGAAAAAATAAGCAGCCCGTTTTTATTCCCTCCTCCAACATGGTCATATGGAAATAATGCCCTTCTTTAAAACTCCACGTTCTGGCAAAGAAAGTGCAGATACGACGGGCCGAGACGGATTCTTTCAGTGTTGATGTTCTTCTTACACCACAGCGATTTGCTGACAATTACAGTTTTTATGTTACTGATGATTAACATCATGATTTTAAACTCTTTAAAAGTTATGTCAACTTCTCCCATTATTACTGTAAAAACCTCTGACACTGGAGACTCCTTCCTTAAATGCTACATTTATTACATCAACCGCGCTGTGGTATCAATTCTTATTCTGCGTCTCAATTCTATATATTACGTCTATATACTATTATTATACTACTAAATTATATATATATATATATATTATATAGTACTATAATATTACCCACAGCTCCTTGCGCGAGGGAGGGAGGGAGGAGGGGTTTTGTGATGGTTTGCTTCGCCGAATTCAACCTGCGAACGCGGCGGAAGAGCGTAACATCTGCGATGCGTCTTTGCCGTTTAAGCGTAAGAACGTAAATGTTAAGCGCTAACCCAAAGATTTTGGGGTTTTTTTATCGTTACGTGAAAAATAAAACAGAAAATAAACAAATAAAACAACACGTAAAAGCTGAAACGCATCGAGGAGTTTGTTTACCTTGACGGTGTGCGTAACTAGCAACAACGTTCTCTTCCTTTACGTGATGTGTTCGTTTGTTAGTACGCCCCGGTACTCGAAATGATGTACTTTCCCCTCACGAATAGAGCACACACTTGCAGTGCGTAGTACAAGTAGGCGAATTGGGATGTGGAACGCGTTCTGCAAGTGGAATTATTATATCCTGATTATACTGAATTTTCATTATACACTGAATACTGCTTTCTTGGTATTTCTTATTATTATTTGTACTGTTTCGAAAAGAGCGAGAGTCCGTTCGTGGGAATGCACTGAGGTTTATCTAATCTTCAGCCAATTCATCAATACAGAGAATTCCCTGTGGAAATCATACACACACACACACACACACACATGTGTGTGCAGCATATACCAGGTGCTTTCTGGTAATGTTGTACCTTAAAATGGCATCCAGTGATGACTATTATTTATCAGCCGGATGACTTCACACTTCCGTGAGGAGAAAAATAAAAAGGAAATCCTCAGCAGGAAAAAGGTCTTTGTGGCTATTTTCCTTGCAGGCATATTATCAGAAGGGAGAGAGATTGTGTGGGAGGTTTTTTCAGTATACACAAACACACAAACACACACGCACACGCACACACCCATATAGACAGAGGTCACCAAAAGATCATTCCCCTCCCCTTCCTTTGCTTCTCCACATGTGTGTGCCATATATAACCCTGACCGGGGTACAACAGGGGCTTGTAACTCAGACTGTAGCAGAGTGGTGCAGAATTTAGCCTTTTTTTTCTTTTCCCTCTCACTCTTTTCTTCCTTTTTCTCATTCTCTCTTTTTCACTTGCTGGCAAGTCTCGATCACGTCCACGCACAAATTACGGCCGGCGTGCGTCGAGTCCAGGGAATCGCTCCAGGCACGGGGCAGGGACTTGGCCAGCCTGTCTGTTATTGGAAAAGTTGGAGAGGGGGGGTTTAGAGTGACTGCATGGAAAGAGAAAGAGTGTGAGAGAGAAAAATAGAGGGAGAGTTAGCGAGAGAGAGAGAGAGAGAGAGAGAGAGAGAGGCCTCATGCTGCGATTTAGAGGAGCCAATCTTGTAATATCTATATGACACACCCTGACTGTCTGGGTGTTCGGACCGTGGACTACAGCAGAGCAGGATGGTAAGTTCCTGGATCCTGGACTTGACTTTTTTTTCTTGTTGTTGTTTCGCTGGAATGTGTAGGTTGACAGGAAGTCGACGCGGATACCTCATTGTCTTGGCTGGGAACGATATCTTTTTCTTTCCAGTGTTCGAGTAGCTGTATTTTGGACTGATCCTGGGTGCTTAGTTTATTTTAGCTCTGAGTCATGGATCTTGGAGGAGGATCTTGAAGAGATATTTATTTGAAGCCAAAAGGGAAAGCCGGTGCCAAAAGTTCTGACAAAGGGTTGTGTCCCCTCCTCCACTTTGTGCCGTTTTGCCTTCCTTTCAGACGCTTCTGTTGCCCCACGTTGCTCTGCATTTGGTTGCAATTACTCTAGCCCTTTGGCGGCCGTGTTGCTATAAATAATTAACAACAGAGCTTGCCGAGGACAGATTATGGTTGACTGTTAGCTAGTGATCTTCCTCCTGTGAAAAACTGTTCGGCGCCGTAAGACATTCAAGCCGTGATATTTCAGTGATTAGCGCATTAAATTACTTCGGATAGGAAAGGAGAGTAAGAGGACATCCGGGGTCTCGGGTTCTCTCGAGGTCTCTCCGTCTGTCTGTCTGTCTGTCTGTTGCTACTGACTCAGAAGTGGACGTCTCCACCCTGTACATAAATATAGCCTTGGATTTATTTCCAGGGCCGTTCGTTTATTTATTTATTTTTTTCCCCCGTGCCGAAGTACTTCTCAAACCTCACAGAGTACAGTACACACCACAAAGAGACACAAACTATTCTCACTTCCTTTTCATCATGTTCTCGACTCCAGTGTCCGGCTTCCTGAGGCTATACAGTATTTATTCTACCTTCCTTCGTATGTTTACAACCAGGCCTGCCAGGGGTACTGCTGTTCTCTCACGAGCACAAATACAAGAGAAAAAAAAAAGAGTCCAAGAGGAGACAAGCATGGAGAAAGTAAAGAAAAAAAAAAGATAATGCTGGATATCGCGGATGTGTTAAAAGATTTTAAACCTTTAGCTTAATTAATCAATGGTCTGTTTATGCACAGAAGTATAATAATAAAAAAAAGATAATAATAAGAAGAAGAAGGAGAAGAAGTAGAAAGATTTTCTACCCGACCCCGAAGAACTACCAGATTTAAGTAGATATTTAAATGAAAGAATTGCAGCTAGCATTAAAAAAAAAATAGGTTCGTTACAAATACACACAATATGTCAAAGTATTTTAACCAAGCTCAAACCGGTGACAAACCTGATGCTGTCATTAACTACTCTATCCGCTGCTCCTCTTTTGCGTTAACATGTTCATACGGTAGCGTGCGCATGGGACAGCGTGACTCCTGCCCCAATGGGCTTCTGTTTATTAGCGTGTGTTGCAGTTCCCATGTTTGACCACTAGGTGCAAAAACAATGGAGCTCTATGGAGCTAACTGGGGGTAGTGAGCACACCGCACCACGATCACGTAACACCTAGAATCGATGGAACATCGGCTTACATCCGTCAAGCAACAACATTTCGTAATCGTTAGTCAAGTCACTCCCAAGTGGTAACGAGTATTTTAATGGAATTTAAAACTTGTGGAGTTATGACTTTATGCCGCTGATTATGGCTTACTATAGAGATCTGGTATTATTCAAAACAACCCCCCTCCCCCCCGCCCCCGAGATGACGATGTGCTTGTTTGAACGTGCAGACATGTGCACAGCTTTTACCCTTACAGCTCTCTTGAGAATAGAGAGCACAGGGTCAGTCTTTTTTCCCTGTCTCACAGTAAATAAGGCTGTCGCTCTGCCATCCCACGATGACACACTTATCCAAAAATGAGTCTTTTTTTGTTTGTTTTTTTAGTCAAGGAGTCTTCACAGTTATTACGGAGCTGCCAGAGAATCCAGTTAACAGAAAATATCCGTATAGCCTTAGCCTGAGCTAAAGGTCAACGTTTAGGAATGCACACACTGGTTGTGTATCTTGGATCAAGTGCACATTTAGCAGAACATCGCTCAGTTGAACGTGATCCTGCCACAGTCGTTATGATTGTAAAATAAACGTTCTGTTGCGTTCTAGAAAAGCCGACGACCTACAAATAAATTCTATACAGAAACGTTCATGGCTTATTTTCTTCTTTCCATCCTCCATAAGCTGAGCATCTTTCTGGCTCCGCACGGAGAGGTGAAGGAAAATAAGTGACAGGACGCCGTGTTTTGTGACAGCGTGAGTCTGGTGAACTGCCAAAACGCCGACGCAGCTCTGGCACCAGAGAAACAAGCTAAGCTGTGAGCAGGTGCTTCATATGCTGGGGATTTGATAAATTCATGCTTTTTTTTCCCCTACTCATCGATAACGTATCAGGCTTCTCGACAAATATCTAGACTGTGAAACGTTACTTGCGTGAACAAACGATACAGGAGGCATGTGTTCTAAGAGAAAGGCGGAAAACAAACAACCGTAGCCGTGAGCTAATAGCTAGAAGAGCCGAGAGAGAGAGCGCGCGTCGTCGAAATGACGAGTTTCCGTACACAGAAGAGCGCTGAGGTCCACGCACTGCGAGTCAATTCCTAATAGTTCATCATATAATCATGTATAATAAATCAATGAAACGTTTGGAATATCTTCGATTATGAGCTGTTAGTGTCAACATGGCAGTGTATGTAGGACAGGGAATTTTTTTATTTATTTACTTATTTATTTCAGATCAACAGCTGCTTTCTCAAAAGATTTGAAGGAAAGAAAGAAAGAAGGAAACATCTGAACAAAGAATGAAAGACAGAAAGAAAGACAGACAGAAATAAATTAAGAAAGAAAGACGGAAAGAAAGACAGACAGAAATAAATAAAGAACGAAAGACAGAAAGACGGAAAGAAAGACAGACAGAAATAAATAAAGAACGAAAGACAGAAAGACGGAAAGAAAGACAGACAGAAATAAATAAAGAGCGAAAGACAGACAGACAGAAAGAAAGACAAACAGAAATAAATAAAGAACGAAAGACAGACAGACAGAAAGAAAGACAGACAGAAATAAATAAAGAACGAAAGACAGAAAGACAGAAAGACGGAAAGAAAGACAGACAGAAATAAATAAAGAACGAAAGACAGAAAGACGGAAAGAAAGACAGAGAAATAAATAAAGAATGAAAGACAGACAGACAGAAAGAAAGACAGACAGAAATAAATAAAGAACGAAAGACAGAAAGACAGAAAGAAAGACAAACAGAAATAAATAAAGAACGAAAGACAGAAAGACGGAAAGAAAGACAAACAGAAATAAATAAAGAACGAAAGACAGAAAGAAAGGAAGAAAGGTTTGCCTAATTACTATTTATTCACACTTGGTGTTCTTGAAAGAAAGAAAGACAGACAGACAGAGTGAGTAGAGCATCAGATAATCACTTCTTTTAGACCTGTGCGAGTGTCCTTGTGTTTTGATTATGTTGTAGATGAATAGCTCAGACTGGGTGAAAGCGCAGGTGAGTCGAGGCGCATTTTAGAAAATAATAATAAGAAAAAATTGGCCAAAAATTACAGAGTCAGACTTCAGGAGTGAAAGTGTGTGTGAGAGAGAACACAGTAGCGATGTTCTGCTCTGAATTCGGTCTGATACACGACCTTATACAATAATCAACAGAGAGAGAGGGAGAGAGAGAGAGAGAGAGAGAGAGAGAGAGAGAGAGAGAGAGAGAGAGAGAGATAAGTGGTGCATTTTAGAAAATAATACAAAATAAACTGGCCAAAGATTACTGAGTTAGACTTCAGGAATGAAAGTATGCGTGAGAGAGAAAATATTAAGATAGGTGAGAGAGAGACAGAAAGAGAGAGAGAAAGAAAGAAAGAAAAAAACAAACAAATGAACAAAGAAAAAAAGGAAAGAAAGAAAGAAACAAAGAAAGAAACAACGAAAGAAAGAAACAAAGAAAGCAAGAACGAAAGAAACAAAGAATTAGTGAATGAAAGAAAGAAAAAAATAAACAAATAAACAAAGAAAAAAGGAAAGAAAGAAACAAAGAAAGAAACACAAAGAAAGAAAGAATAAGTGAATGAAAGAAAAAAACAAACAAACAAATAAACAAAGAAAAAAAGGAAAGAAAGAAAGAAACAAAGAAAAAGAAAGAAAGAAAGGAAGAAAGAAAGAAAAGAAAAGAAAAAAGAGAGAGAAAGAAAAGAAAAGAAAGAAAGAAGAAAGAAAGAAAAGAAAGAAAGAAAGAATTAGTGATGAAAGAAAGAAACAAACAAACAAATAAACAAAAAAAAAAAAAGGAAAGAAAGAAAGAAAGAAACACAAAGAAAGAAAGAAAGAAAGAAAGAAAGAAAGAAAGAAAGAAAGAAAGAAAGAAAGAAAGAAAGAAAGAAAGAATTAGTGAATGAAAGAAAGAAACAAACAAACAAATAAACAAAGCAAAAAAGGAAAGAAAGAAAGAAAGAAAGAAAGAAACACAAAGAAAGAAAGAAAGAAAGAAAGAAAGAAAGAAAGAAAGAAAGAAAGAAAGAATTAGTGAATGAAAGAAACAAACAAATAAACAAAGAAAGAAAGAAAAAGAAAGAAACAAAGAAAGAAAAAAAGGTTTGGCTAATTACTACTTATTCACTCTCGATTTTCTTGAAAGAAAGAAATTCTCTCTGAAAAGTTCTTCTGCCTAATTATAATCTTACTTATTTCGTTTCTCTTATTCACACTTCACTTTCATCCGTTCATTCATTCATTCATTCATTCATTCATTCAAGAAAGAAAGAAAGAAAGAAAGAAAGAAAGAAAGAAAGAATGATTTAATCATGCAGGTGAAAGCTGCAGGTCTGCAGGAATGAAACCAATCACTAGCTTGGATGTTCAGCTTTCAACTCTTTCCGATTGACTTTTTCGTCTGTCGCCATCGTCTCCAGTCTGCGCCTCCTTTCCTCCACCCTCTTATCATCTGAAGTGTTCGAGCGTGGTAAAGGTCAGACAGAGGAACACATGAGGAACTCACCATCCTTTCCTCTCAGAGCAGCACTCTCACGTGTTTTTCCTGACACGTCCCTCAGCAATTTACCTTCTCTTGCAGTCGTCATTTTTCAGCTTCTTCTCTCATGTCACAGTTTGGGGGAAATGATGACATTTGAGGCATCAATAAGTGGGAGGTCATGAAAACCAGCTGTTAGCATAACTGTGCTTCATGCCATGATAACTCTCATCCATCACGTTAGCTGACATTTGTTGTGGTTTTTCTTTCTTTTTTTCCTTTCCCCCCGAGTCCGGGGCTTTTACTCAGGAATGTCTTCACTGCAGCAGGCGTCACGTTCATTACATTCGCTCTCTCAATTTCTCTCTTTTGTCCTTTCCCTTTCCATTACAGCCAGCTGAGACGGCTGCTGTTTTCTTTTTCTTTTCAGATTGCGAGAGATGTTTTTTATGCTGGTGTAACATGTCCAGATGATTAACACATTCTCAGTTTGTCACTTACTGCCGGGACTGAAATGAGTAAAATGTCAAATCGGGCTTCAATGGTTTTATTTTTTTTGGGGTTTTTTTTCTGATCACTTTTTTCGTCTCTTTTAAGGAAATTGGGACGGAAAGGAAAATCAGCCACCATTATAGCATTACCGCTGTGTAATTTGCCAGAGCCATATATCCCTGCAGATCTCGTCTGGTTTCCCACTGACGCTAAGCAGGGTTGAGTCTGGCCAGTACCTGGATGGAAGACCTCCAGGGGAAAACCAAGGTTGCTGCTGGAAATGGTATTAGTGAGACGCCAGTATAGACACGTGGACACTATACTGTAAAAACAGCACAGTTTTTCGGATGAGATGTTAAAACGAGGTCCTGACTCTCTGTGGTCATTAAAAATCCCAGAGTTGGGGTGTAACCCCAGGGTCATGGAGAAATTCCACCATTGGACCTTCTCTATCATGGCCCCTTAAATATCCCCATCTCTGAATTGGCTACATCACTAATAGCTGGTGTGTGGTGGCTGCAACTATGGCTGCCGTCGCATCATCCAGGTGGATGCGCTACACTAGTGATGGTTGAGGAGCCCCCCCAAGAACCCCCGTGACTGTAATTAAATGCTGAAAAATGCCGCTAGACTAAAAGTAAGCGATCTGGGAGCGTGTGCGTCACATTTCAGAGGCAGCGATGACTCACGGATTAAGTGTCTTACATCACAACCTGCCGTGTTTCACATCCAAAACAAACACTGACTGCCTTTAATACCGACTTTAATACCAACAGACCGCAGCTTGCAGTATTTCTTCTCTTCAGCTCTTCACCTGTGCCCTGCTGTTAAACCCGTTTGAGCCCGAGGTGTTTCAGGAAGCGTGCAGAATTTCTCTCCAGTCCTCGATCCAGACAGCATAATCACTTCTTTTAGACTTGGACGAGTGGCCTTGTGTTTATTATTTCTAAACAATAATCAAGTGAGAGAGAGAGAGAGAGAGAGAGAGAGAGAGAGAGAGAGAGTGTAATCTGAGGGGTGTGTACAGCTGAAAACGTGTAAAACTCGATCATTTATTGGTCAGAAATACAATGATGGAAAAATAATCCCAGTGAGCATAAAAATCACATGATTTCTTTCTTTCTCTCTGTTTCCATAATATGTTTCTTTCTTTCTTCCAAAATGCAATTCTTTTTCTTTCTTTCTTAAGAATTTTTTTCTTTCTTTCATTCTTTCTTTCTTTCATAATACAGTTCTTTCTTTTCTTTTCTCATTTTCATTCTTTTCTTTCTTTCCTTTCTTTTCTTTTTTCTTTCTTCCATAATAGTTTTACTTTTTTCTTTCCTTCTTTCTTTCCTCATTTCTTTCTTTCTTCCAAAATGCAATTCTTTTTCTTTCTTTCTTTCTTTCTTTCTTTCTTTCTTTCTTTCTTTCTTTCTTTCTTTCTTTCTTTCTTTCTTTCTTTCTTTCTTTCTTTCTTTCTTCCATAATACATTTCTTTCTTTCATAATACAGTTATTTCTTTTCTTATCTGTTCTCTTTCTTTCATTCTTTCTTTCTTCCACAACACATTTCTTTCTTTCTTTCTTTCTTTCTTTCTTTCTTTCTTTCTTTCTTTCTTTCTTTCTTTCTTTCTTTCTTTCTTTCTTTCATAATACATTTCTTTCTTTCTTTCTTTCTTTCTTTCTTTTTTTCTTTCTTTCTTTCTTTCTTTCTTTCTTTCTTTCTTTCTTTCCTCATATTACTTTCTTTCTTTCTTTCTTTCTTTCATATAATTTTCTTTTCTTTCTTTCTTTCTTTCTTTCTTTCTTTCTTTCTTTCTTTCTTTCTTTCTTTCTTCTTTTCTTTCTTTCTTTCTTTCTTTCTTTCTTTCTTTTTTCTTTCTTTCTTCCATAATACATTTCTTTCTTTCATAATACATTTCTTTCTTTCTTTCATAGTACAGTTCTTTATTTTCTTTTCTCTTTCTTTCATTCTTTTCTTTCTTTCTTCCATAATACATTTCTTTCGTTCTTTCTTTCTTTTATAATACATTACTTTCTTTCCTTTCTTTTCTTTTTTCTTTATTCTATAACAGTTTTATTTTCTTTCTTTCTTTCTTTCTTTCTTTCTTTCTTTCTTACAAAATGCAATTCTTTTTCTTTCTTAAAACATTTCTTTCTTTCTTTCTTTCTTTCTTTCTTAATACATTTTTACTTACTTTCTTTCTTTCGTTCTTCCATAATACATTTCTTTCTTTCTTTCTTTCTTTCTTTCTTTCTTTCTTTCTTTCTTTCTTTCTTTCTTTCTTTCTTTCTTTCTTTCTCAAGTCTTGTTTGATTACTCTATATGGTCATGTGACATTAGGTAAGTAACACAGTATTTCAAAACTGGATAACGAGTCATTATGGTTTTTGTCAGCTCAATTATATCCTTTCATTTCCTCCTTTCTTTCCTACCCTGAGACGAGCGTGAACATCATTCCATACGCATACGACATCCTTATATTATTTTTGGTCTCATTTCCAGCACAATACAGTTGTAATAATCCAGCATAATACACTACTACAGTGACTAACGTGTGGCGATGTAATGTAACTAATATTAAATTATTGTTCTGACAAAAAAACAACAACCCCATAATGACTCATTATCACTGTGTTATCACTGTGTTACCACGTGTCCGTATCGTACACCATCCTTTCAGAAGCATTACAGATACATTAGTGTTTCCTAATAAGAATATAATATGAATCCACGGATTCATCCTGGAATATCTCAGACAAGCAATTTAATCCTTTCCTGAAGGCTCAGAAAGTCTAAATACACGCACTGTATTTAAACATGGCTGTAACTGCATCTATACAGGGTTTAATGATAATCACTGGGCGCTGGAGGGGAAAAAGCTGCCACTCATCAGTTTTAGTTAAGATGTACACACTAGAGGAATTTTCCACGCACGATTCTGTCACGGTTCCCCCTTGAGGCAGCGTGCTCTAATGCGCAAATGAGCGAGCACGTGCTTTCCTGTTGTGACATTTGGACACGTGTGTTTTTTTACGTTACTGTCATGTCTCCTCCCTGTTCTGTCATTGGTTGTGCTGTCATGTGTTGCGCTCAGCTGTTAGCGGTTAGGAGGCTGATCATATCGGCATGTATACCGCGCGCCCCCCGGCACACGGCACGGTTTATTTCAATAGATTTATACTTAGTATTCTCGTCCATGTTAGATTTAGGTCACGCTGGGTTGTCCGCTCCCAGGTCCACGTCCTAGTTCATGTTTGTTTATGTATCGACCCTGTTTTCTGTGACCTCGACCTTGATCTATGATTATGGATTACATTTTGGATTTGTCTGCCTCTTTATAAACAAACCTATCGTCCTTATATGCGATTGCATCCGTCCCCTTTATCCGCTGCGTCACAGATTTATGACAGATTCATTATTAACGGATTTACAAAAACATCTTTAACCTAGAACAGAACGTTCGTTTTGCAGGATGTTCAACAAAAAGTCAATTTTTTATATAAAATACAGTCTATTAATATTTAATATATATTAACGAACATCTCGGGCTTATCATTTGGGTGTTTTGGGGGGTAGATTGAAATAGATGATGTATTAATTGTAAGATCTCTACATCTGTAATATTAAATCAGTTCATATGAGGGATATGAGGGAAATATGAGGGAAAAGGGTCGATAAACGGAGGGTGACATTCCTGGAGAGGAATTCTTATACTGTGTGATATTTTTAAGAAATATGAAAGCGACATTTCGGGGGGAACAAAGGTTGCGAAATCAACGCATTTGTAACTTGGGCTGTCTTGTAAACCAGAAACATGTACCTCAGTCGAATGAACATAACCGGGATTAGACATGGAGTTTGCATGTTCTCCACGTGCTGTGGGGGTTTCCTCCAGGTTCTCCGGTTTCCTCCCCCAGTCCAAAGACATGCATGGTAGGCTGATTGGTGTGTCTAAAGTGTCTGTAGTGTATGAATGGGTGTGTGAGTGTGTATGTGATTATGCCCTGCGGTGGCTTAGCACCCTGTCCAGGGTGTACTCCACCTTGTGCCCCATGCTACCTGGGATAGGCTCCAGGTTCCCCGTGACCCTGAAAAGGATAAGCGGTATAGAAGATGGATGGCATTGCGGCATTGCGAAATATTAACCAGGACACGTTTCTGCAACGTAGACCTCGCTAAAACGTGGACCGACTGTTCACACCGATACACCGTGGTTTTTCCATGCCATCCCTCGGCCTTCAGTGCAGTTTCACTACTGTGTGAGTTTATTTTTTCAGACTGTGCGCAGTGGAGTGATCACACGCTCTGAAGTGTGATGTTGATGTAAAACACAGTGTCATGTGCAGAAGGGAAATAATATTTACAATTATTCCTTGTTCATTCTTTTTGCTTTGGTGCTTTCACGGAGCTGTCGGGTGCCATTTGTTTCAGCTAAGCGCCGAGTAGACGGTTGTCAGATGCGATCGGCTCCGCCGCCACGGCCTCGGCCACTAAGAGCCGCCGACAGCAGAACGCGTGTTATCAGGCAGTTATTACGGTCATTTTGGATTGCTGACCAGAACACATCCAATCACGTATCCAGTCACATCCAGTTCCGATCTAAACATGGTCCAGAGGTTCTGCTTGGAAAAATAAAATAAAAAAATTCTCAATTTTTAACACCAACATTGTTGATGTAGCATTTCGCCATAGTATTATGTCTTCATTCTCGATTTTCTCCTCATAATATCAGATATTCAGATTTTTTTTTTATTCTTGAGATTCTACGACTTTTCTTTGAAATGTTAGGACTTTATCCTAAAAATATTACAACTTATGTTCACGATATATTATGACCTTCTCCTCCAAAGATCCTGATTTTTTCCCCTCGACATAGTACGACTTTTCCTGTAAAATTATTCACAAAATATTGTGACTTTTTTTGTAACATCGACATATTATGACTTTTTTTTTTTCAAAATCTTGCATTTGTACTTATTTTTTTTTTCCAGTGTCCCTTAAACACCACCATGAAGAAACACTGCTCATAAAATGAGTGTGTGACGTCACAAAGATTATTATTACGTTAGTAAATAAGAGATCGACGGAATAACTCCAACCTTATACATTTTCACAACTCTTGCTATATTTGCTGCATCAAGTAAAATCGAGTTCTTTCAAGTACGACATCCTGCATCATACGTAACGTACTCCTCTGACGTACAGTTCCCTGTACAGTGTACAGGGAGTAGTTTGGACTCCCGAGGTGTCCGAGCGTGACCCGAGCCGTCCGAGACGTCCCTCTGATCACATATATTCCTTTTTTCTGTATTCTCCTTTGCAGATGACCCAAGAACAGTTCACTCATAGGAACAATGTCCAGAGCACCGAGAAACCTCACGTGTACAAAGTGGGCATCTACGGCTGGCGGAAACGTTGCCTTTACTTCTTCGTCCTCCTCCTCATGATCCTTGTCCTGGTCAACCTCGCGCTCACCATCTGGATCCTCAAGGTCATGAACTTCACCATAGTGAGTATCCGTTTCACTTTGCGGAGCGGTCGTGAGGGAAATATAATAATGGGTGTATCCCGCCGCAGGGGTCCTTCAATCATGGCTCTTTAATTACAAGCCGTGGCCGGGCAGAACGCTGCTTTCATTTTGCTCACAGTGGTCGGTTTGTTCCCTGTGTTCACACACACTGAGCTGATTTGTCTTGGGTCTTTCTTTCCCACCCCCGGCGCCGTTACTGATCTTTTGAAGTTACCGGTTATGTGCTCTGGGTCTGCCATTAATTGGGAGATTTTCACGTTTCATATTTAATGGTTCAATATTTACGAGAAGGGGTAAAAGAAATCTTGAATACATTATACAACGCTGTCACATCTTGTATGGTCTAGTGCCAGGGTTATTTGTGTGATATGTAATTACTTTCATTCAGATAATAAATTTCTCTCTTTTCCGACTATGTAACTGGATATGACACAGAGGCCAGCGAGTTGTCGGTTTTTTTTTTACTATTATTCTTATACAAAATGCACTTTCGAAACACACCTGCGTGAGGGAATGAGCTTCAAAACAGAGAAACTGGACCGTACCTTTACTCCGAGGACATCGGAAGGTACAGTGTGAATCCAACGCTCGGGGTGGTGTCGTATTTATGTTTCATTACAAGGTGTATGTTGAAATACTGCATGAAAGGTAGCAGGTGCACGGGGGATCTGTGGAGATCCAGGCTACGCAATAGACAGATGCAGATGAGCAGCTGGAGGGGATTTATTTTAGATTTATGTCCCTTAAAATTACCCACCGGCACTTTCGGCATAGGGGTGCGTCTCAAGGCCAGGGGAGGGATGAAATGTTTAATGTCAGGTGTTTATGAAATATCAGCAATGAGCAGGAACAGACGTCATGAGTATTTGTGCAGAAGCAGAAGCATGAATATATTTCCTACCTTTCTTGCTGACCATGATTGAATACTTACACTCGGCCTTGGAATCAACATAACGCGGCATTTTATCATCTCGGTATTTCAACACAGAAACTTGGCAGCGTGTGCATCTTGTTCACATTTGATTCAGAAGTTGGATATTTCCTTTCTCTCTCTCTCTCTCTCTCTCTCTCTCTCTTTCATATATATATATGAGTACTAACTGGACTTATATATAACTTATATATTATATATATATAATCAATATAATGGACTTGACAATGATGGACTTGTCCATTGCCCTAGTAATTAGTAGTCATGTGATATGTTTGTATGGTCGGTGTAGTAAATAAACAAGTATTATATGATTATATATATATATATATATATATATATATATATATATATATATATATATATATATATATATATATATATATATATATATATATATAAAATCAGTTTAATATATTTCGGACAATTTTGAACTCAGCCGGTTGAAGTCAACACTCGCCTGGTTGATTCCGCTTCAGGTGAAAGTCTAGCAAGACTTGTAAGACTTCTCCTCTGCCTCAATAAGATCCAGGGAGGACATAAGCAAGCAGTCAATCAGACTTTTTAGCAGCATCCAAATAATACTTGTTTATTTACTACACCGACCATACAAACATATCACATGACTACTAATTACTAGGGCAATGGACAAGTCCATCATTGTCAAATCCAAGATTACCCAAGATCAAATCAAGACCGAGTCTTAAGTGGGTCGAGACCGAGTCAAGATCGAATCAAGATTGAGACTGAAAACCATCGAATCCTTTTTTCGATGTTTCGTTCGTGCATTCATGCCAATCATTAGGTAGAAGAAAAAAACGAAAAAGACAAGACAAACATTATTTATACGATCCATCACTGAAGACCATATTTAACGATGTCCTACAGCGCTACGTCGTACACAAAGCTCTTAGACATTTTTAACACAGCCTGGCTAACACGGCTCGGCGCTAGGCGAAATTGCTACCATGAAGATAATCCACTATGAAAAGCGCCATGAATTTAGATTGTCTTATTCATAGCCAGAAAACTAACCGTTAATTGTTACGTTTAAAAAGGAATCTGTTGTCATCATCCAGTCCCATTTTTTTGTGACTTGTTCTTTAGAAACTTTAGTTAAATTCCTCAGCTGTCTATTAAAATCAGAATGCTAGTAACAATTAAATAAATAAATAACCTTATACTGTGTGAAATAAGAGCCATGGGTTTTTCTCATCCACATTTGCTTGGATGCAGGGCTTTTCAGGATAAACTATTAGGCCTGCATCTTGGTTTCCCAGATTCTGGCAGCTCCATTTATATCAGTAAAGGAACTGTTAACTTGTGCTGTCTGCTCTCATCGGAGTACCACCTCCTCGATGCCATCACAAGCCATTATGGAAATTTATGTCACAAGTAACTCTGAGGTGGAATCACACTAGGAGCATGTCACTATGAGGATTTCAGGGTTTAAGCTCAAACTCAACACTCACACATACACTTCTACTCTCACATATACAGTATAGGCAGTGTCTTCATTCATCCATCTTCAGTAACCGCATTAACAGAGTCACGGTGGATCCGGAGCCAATCTCGGGAACACTGCGCCCGAGTCAGGAGAATTTATCCCTGATGGAATGGCAGTCCATTACAATGTTTCCGCCCAGACATATTCATTCGCTTATTCACATCTAGAGGGCAATTTAGTCCAGCTGATCTGCCTATGCTAGGGAATGTGAGCAGGAACCGGAGAACCTGGAGGAAACATGGAGAGAACATGTGAAACGTTGTTCTCTCCAAACTCAGCTCAGCTCAGGAATGACCCCCAAGCCCTGGAGCTGTTAGTTGGCATTGAGCTTATAGTACTAGATTGAAATCACGAGCAGAAAGTGTCAGGCGGGCGTTCATGGGGGTCGAAGACTGGTGTGTGAGGTCTGTACACTCCAAAGGTGCACTGTTAAAATCGGGTTTGGAAGCTAAACTTTCAGACACTTTATTGGCAGAGAGAATGACTCAGGGAAATCGTGGGATGCCTAAGTGCTTCAGTACTCTGTGGTTAATCGCGCAAGAGGGCCAATTTGATGCTTGGAATGCTTAGGAATAGGCGTAATAATCTTCCATTCCATCATAATGATAAATACTTGAAACGTTTTCTTGTATTCAAGATATTTTCAGATTGCAGAGAATGTGATATTGAGAAATGCTCAAAGCACGTTTAAGGAACTCTGTTAATACAAACTGTGTAAAAATCCCGTCTTCATCAAGTACAGGCTATTCTTTCAGACACCTTCTTGACTAACTCCTATCTGCTCCTGCACTTACAATTACTTAAACAAGAAAGCATTATAAACGCTGTTAAGGGCGTTTATCTTTTCAATCCACACAAGAAACAGATCAATTGATATCAGTCACGATATTTAACCTTATATGCCAATATACACATAATACAATCACCTGTACCTTATACATTCTGCCAATGAAGTCGCAGCAGGGCAATGCACGACGCATAAGATCATTCGGATGCGACTTAGATGCGACTTTGGGGTTGTAGGGCGTGTTTGAGTATTTCAGAAACTGCTGATCTCCTGGGATTTTCACACACAGCAGTCTCTACACAGAATCGAGCAACAACAAAAAAATGGCAAGGCGGAGAACAGCCAGATTGGGTTGAGTTGACAGGAAGTCTGCCATATCTCAAACAACCACTCTTCACAACCGTGGTGAGCAGAAAAGCATCTCAATACGTCAAACTTTCAGGCAGATGAGCACACTCACCCAAACTGGAGAGTTGAAGTCTATTTCAATCCTGACAGATGTGGTCTCTTCTAGGATGACCCCGCCCCATTCAAGGGCTCATTTGACAAATAAACATTGTGTGATATTTGTTTGACGTTTCTGGATGTTTGAGACACTGAATTACTGGAGTGGATTATGTCTTATTGAGTACTGAGTGTCTCCTGGTACGGTAAGCCGAACACACTGATTAGATCAACTCAAGAATGATGTTCCAAAGTCTGCTTTAAATGAAAATTCCCAACCCAGACCTGAATGACATCATAGAAACACCCTCATTAAATTACGATTTATTAATGCCTACCGAGTTCCATGTTATTGAATATTGTCTTGATTCCTGTCTGCCTGCTCAAGCTTTCAATAAAAGTAAAATATCCAGCGCCGTCAGTCTTTTTGTCCCAAAGCACTCATCTAATACGCTGCATTGCTGCACGGAGAACAGTAGACGGTCAGGTCTGTCGTTCACAAATCAAATAAAAGATGTTTGCGATGTTTAAAAGTGTTTCTATGTTTGTACTAAAGAATGCATCAATGAAATAATCACTGACACAATGGTGCGATGATGTAGCCCAACATGAAACTCAATTACTCTTATCACCACCAAGTGGAGTTTTTTCCTTATGACAGCATCTACTGAAGTGTTTTATTGCTCTTATATACAATAAATAATTAGAAATGGATTTAAAAAAAAACTTTTCAATTTATTAATGAACGACACGCTGTAACTTTGAACAATTTCTAGATTCATTGATCACTTACTGTTAGCACTTACATTATAGCAGCCTCTCTATTTTTCTCGCTCTTAAAGTTAATCATATACATTGTTTTTAAAAACGCAAGTTGTCACGTTATAGAGAAACAAAGCGCTGATACTGGAGACTCCTTTTCTAAATGTTAAGCAAACATCTCCTTACAGAAATCTTCAGCATATTCCCGATTGTATATTTTTTCTTTATTAAACAACACAATTTTTTAAGTTACTGTGAATGAATTGTTACTAGAGACATAGCAGGATACTTTCCAGCATAGGGTGCCAATTCTTTCGAGAGCCAGACAAATAGGTTGCTAGCGTGTTTAATCACAAAGCTAGCATGTTTTAGCATGTTGCTAGCATGTTTTAGCATCATGCTAGGATGTTTTAGCACCATGCTAGCATGTTTTAGCATCAAGGACAATAATAATAATAACAATAATAAATGTCTAATTTGAAAAATAGACAATTAAATCAACACCATCCTTCTGACCAGTGATGTGTTATATAAGATATATTCGAAAAACTGATTTGTAATATTACCATGCAATAGATTCCACTAGATTTATAATTTTTTTTTTTTCAATGCTTAGATTTTTCTGGACCAGAAATTAGCTCCGCCCTCAGCTGGTTACATTTTTCATTGAAATACAATGCAAGAAACTGAAATTGACCTTGCAGGCAGTAGAGGGCGCTTAAAACACAAAATACACAAATACAAATTGCTCCTTTAACACATCAACAATCACTACAACAACGCTACAACAACGAAGCCAGTCATATTCCGAAGACATTTACGTATAGACGACAAGGTGAGGCAAACCTACAGATTGTTTTATCGGTAAACAATTCATTCACAGTTGTGTTTTTACCTTTGGTTTTTCAGAACGTTACCAACAAGGCGTTAGAAGAAACGCAGCATGATACATCACCAGAAAAATAATGTCTCCAATTAAAGAAATGAATTAAATAAATACCAATGCGGTTATGGCAGCAGTAGGAAACGGGATTTGTAGCAGAACCGAGACAGGACAGGAACAACTGGGACAGACGGCAAATCCGCTCTCCCGTGTCATAATCTAGCATGCACTGAATTGCTGGAGGAGCGTGTACTCAACTTGGGGAAGCTGTAGAGAAGTATGATGACAACCACTCGAAACTCCGCAATAGCAAAGTGCCACTCACTTCATCGTACACCTCGGTAAAGCAGGCTGCTGGGAGTGGAAAAAACAAACGTTTTTTCAGTGATTCAATTTCCCCAGATATGTGCAGAAACCTATTTTTGGAAGAACGTGTCCTGATGATGGTTCCTTCATGGCCTCACATTGGCAGGACACCGTGCTTTACTCAGGAGGACCTATGCGAAAAAAAAGAAGACGGACGTTTTACGTCTTTTGATCAATTACGTTCATTTGTAACAGAGAAAGTTCAGACACATCACAAACGTCAGCGACTCGATACGCAGTTATCAGAAACAGTTCGGAAGTTCGGAAACTTTGGTGTAATCTTTGCGTTCAATCACTTTCCCAATGTTCATCTAAAAACAAATCAAACAAACGAACAAAGAAAATACAGTCCAACTAGCACAAGATGACTCATCAATTTTCTGTCAGGAATCCAGCACAGGGTTATTGATCAGTACCCCTTGGATAAAAGAACAGAATGATTTTTTTAAATAAATAAATAGTTTGGCGTTTTAGATAAATGTAACGTACAGTTTCTGACACGCGTTGTTCTCCACTTTTGCCTTCAAAAAGCTGTGGCTCAGGTGGTAGCGCAGGTTGTCTGCTAATCACGGGGTCGGTGGTTCGATTCCCGGCCCACGTGAATCCACATGCCGAAGCGTCCTTGGAGCGTCCCATTATCTCCATGGAGATAATAACCATGCTAAATTGACGCCCTCGTTCGTATCGTTTCTATAGCAACTTACGCGGGGACTTAAACGGCGGACGCTCCATATAAATGGAATAAAAAGACGTGTGGAGCTGGGCTGTACAGTGAAGCTTTCTGTGAGGAAGAGGTGTTTATTTGCAATTATCTGGAAGGAAGGAGTCTCCAGTGTTAGTGCTTTGTTACATTCAGAGGAACGTTCTTGGTAGCAGTGCGTGGTTTTTTTTTTGTCTTATTAACTAAGGTTGGCAAGGGAACTGTTTACAGCTGCTATAAAGTAAGTGTCCTAGCGTCAATTCTATGACAAAATGCTTTATTTAAATAAGTTTAAAGCTCTAATGGCAAATTTCTGCGGTATAAGAGGATTAAAACGCTTCATGACACGCTTGTCAAGGAAAACAATCACCTTCGATGTAGGAATTGTCTATCGCGTCTGGCTATACTATCTGATCCGCATAGTCCAGTGAAACATTTTATATTCAATACAAAACATGTATTCCAGTTTTAGATTTCTGGATAATTATAGACACGACGGGAACAGACAGAAATTTGTTCTCAGCTTATACGCGGAACTGAAAAGCTGGCTAACGTCAGACAATTCTACAGTACTGTCTATAGCTGGCAGAATTATGTGCTATGAGTTGATGTGGTTTCAAAAATCTGGGCTCCACTTAGTCAGTTGTCTTTATGATCCTCAGTTAGCCTGCCTTCTAACGTGGTGAGAGGATTCTGAATGTCTGTTTAGCCCCGTAGTGCTTTGAGATCAGCATCTGCACGCTCCAAGGACCGATATATTGCCCCAGATCCTCAGCGTTTCTCCATCAAAGAGCAGTAATGAAGCACAACCTCCTTGTCCAACTAGGAAATTGAATTTGCTCTAGCTTGGAAAAGCCTGCAGGCGCAACCAGTCAAATTTCGTCTGTCCTAGTGAGACTTGTTTCCTTAGCACAGCGGGCGCTTGTTGAGGCTTTGGCAAGAGCTCGTGTGTTTCTTGTCAACGGTGACGTTCAGCGAGATAAACCCAAAGCAGGAAGAAACCTTTTTTTAAATGATTTTTTTTAAAGCCTTTGCTCATGGGTTTCGCTTATTAACAAAGGTTGTAATTATAATTACTAATTTGTGCGGTTTCTCTCGGTGCTTTGTGCACTACACCTAACGTTTTACTACATCAATCCTCATTACTGTCATACACTGCAGTTACTTGATGGATTCTAATGCTGCCTGAACAGCTTCGGTTTGCCTCGGCATGAATTAAACAACTCTCTCGAGGATCTACTGTGAGTGATGAACACCGTTCTTCCAAAAGATTTTCCTTTAGTCTCCCCAAATCTTCCATAAAGTAAGTGTTCTCAGGTCGAGATCTAGTGGCGAATGATTAAAACCACGCTCTTTAAACCATTCAGCGAGCTCTTGGGCTTTGTGTCTGGGGGCGGGACACATCCCAGAAGAGACCACGCCGATCCGTTTCATTTTCCTGATTTATAATTTAGGACATTTTAGACTGTATCATACAGTAGGTCAGTAGCGTGTGTAACTATGAGCCAAAAGAATATTCTGTGCAGTGATGTACTGAGAAGCGTGAGCAGAAATTAGGACATGTGTTTGAAATCTCCACTATCACATTCAGTGTTGAATGATACATGGGTTGAGTGCCAGAGCGCTGAATCCCGAATCACACAGAGGACCGGCATTTTCAGTTCTCAAAAGAAATATGTCCTCTGATCTTGCAGTGTCTCAAAACTCAGAAAACGTCACACATGCGGCATTTTGGTTCCACATCACTTCCTGTATTACCGTGCTTGATTGTCCAGCCGACTCGCCTGAACCGAACTCCATAGAGAATCTACGAGAGACACCAGACCCAACAATACAGAGGAGCTGAAGACTGATATCAAAGCAACCTGGACTTCCAGAACACCTCAGCAGTGCCACAGGCTGATCGCCTCCATGCCATGCCGCACTGATGCAGTAATTCCTGCAAAAGGATTAAAGCCCAGACCGAGTATCAGCGCATAAATTAACAAACTTTTCACAAGTTCTAATATTTTGAGATGCTGGATTTTTGATTTCCGTGAGCTTTAAGCTGTAATCATCGAGATTAAAACAAAAAGAAGGATTGAAGTATTCCACTTTATGTGTAATGAATCTAGAATATATGAAAGTATTCAAATTTTATGACACGCACCTGTAGTTTTGGCACTGTGGACAAGTTCCGAGTCCTGCTGGAAAAGGAAATCAGCATCTCCATGAAGCTCGTCAGCAGATGGAAGCATGAAGTTCTCTAAAATCTCCTGGTAGATGCTGCATCGACTCTCGACTTGAGAAAACACAGTGGACCAACACCAGCAGATGACATGGCACCTCAAATGAAATCACACTGGACTTCAAGCAACATGGAATCTGTTCCTCTTCACTCTTCCTCCAGACTCTGGGACCTTGATTTCCAAATGAAACGCAAAATTTACTTTCATCTGAAAAGAGGACTTGTGACTACTGAGCAACGGTTCAGTTCTTTTTCTCCTTAACCCAGGTAAGACGCATCTGACGTTGTCTCTGGCTCAGGAGTCTTTGGATGTCGTTTGAAGACTTCCAGTGACTCAGCTGTTCAGACATCTAGACCTACACCTACTGTAGGTGCCAGAACAGAGAAGAATCTTGATGCATGCCTTCCTTATACCCTGAGAGACGGTGGGACCGGTTTATCGGTGTTAGAGGATTGGAGGGAGCGTGATGCCGTGCAGGATGTGATAAGTGATTTGAGGTTAATGGGTGCTGGTCCATTTTTGGCTTTGTAGGCAAGTGTCAGTGTTTTAGATCAAATGCGGGCAGCTACAGGAAGCCAGTGGAGGGAGCGTAGCAACGGAGTGGGAGAATTTTTATTCACAAAGATATTTAGCTGAGAACACAGCGACTAGCGGTTATCTGGGTGAATAAAAATAAAGATGAAAACCAATAAGACATGGTGTGTTTTTATGAATGAATTGTACACCAGTTACATTATTTGCACCGATTTAAGAAGCATAAATTTGTTCACTTGAGAACAACCTTTAGTTTTTAAACATAATCAAATAAAAGCTACAGCTCGAAGGCTTGTGGGCAAAAACCCAATCATCCCCATGGTTAATCCATCATTGACATTACCATTCTACAGCAAACATTAAAGCTCTGCTAATCTTGTGGAAGGCTGCACAGTGCACGATATAGATTTTTTTTTTTTTTTTTAATTGGTTCGATTGACTACCTTGGGTTCCCGTTAAGATTGAGGTTATGTAGGAGTCAAAGTAATTTAAGGATTCAGGAAAACATCTGTTATCAAGAAACATAGCTTTAAAAATAAATAAATTACTAAAAATTACTAGCAAACAACAAAACTTTACTTTAGCGAAATGAAGAGTCTGAAAATCTGAAGCAATATTATCTGATTAGAGTCTACCATTTATTTGATTTTTTTTTAGATTGGAAAAGTGTACGAGAAAGACAAGATGGAGCTTCTGGTTAGTTAAGTGTTATTAGCTCTGCTGATTAATCACCAGATGGAGAGGCAGGACACCATATTGTCTGGGATGGAGTGCTACAGTTGGATTACTCCTCGTTTATGGATGGTGATGTGCTCGACGTGGGGACCGCTTTTGTTTGTCGGCAGCTTGAGCGCGTTGTGCTTTATTAATTCAATTAAGTGTATCACTTAAGTTCCAGCACTCCTCCTCACTGAACTTTAAATCCGCTTATGCTTGCATGGAACTTTGGAATAGTTCACTTGTTATTGTGATGGAGCTGTTCCTACTCCTCTTACTTCAGCAAGAGATGCAGTAATCCCCTGGGGGTATAAGCGGACATTAGAGGAAGTTGATGAGGATACGGGGAGTAAAAAAACAAACAAACACTTTATACGTGTACATGTGCATAGTGTGAATGCGTCACTTTAGGGGTTATTTACGATGTTAGTAAGGATCTGTAGGATTACGCTTGAAGGTGTTGCGTGTTCTTTGTATATCAGAGGAAGCACTGGTTTAAAGATGAGTGCACACAATTTCCCAGTCGCCAAGTAAATTTGGGGCTCGGGGAGTAATCTCTACACGCCCCTGAACAGTCTGTGAACGATCACAATATCATCAAGCATGTTTGATTTTCTTGCCGATGAATCGTGTAGTGTGAACCCCATTGCAACTCGTAGCAAGAACAACTCAGCCAATGAGAAACAGCCAACGAGTGTCCGAGACTAAATCAAATATATGTCCCGTGACGCGCAGCAGATCCCTGAATCCGGTTTATCCTCCATCTATTTGTGTGGGAGTGTGAGGGCAAAAATGTAAGCACAATAATAAATTGTTGTTTTTTAAAAAAAACAATAACAAAAACAAGAAAACAACCATGACATGATTTCTGGTGGTGCACATCTATGAACATAGCGACATGTACATTTTTACACTTTGCCTCAAGTTCTCTTTGCGGAACAGAAGACCCTCACTTCTCACGTCTCCCCAAACAGTCCTTCATCCTGTTTTTCCTTCTCGTTTATTTTTCTTTCTTGTTTCCTTATAGGCAATAAAAGTCAAGAACAAAAGAATTAGGATTATTTGTATTTGTTTCGCAGAGATTTTGTTTTCTGGGCTTGAATAGGTGAGAAAGATGAAGGGAGATACAAACAAAAAGCAGGGAAACTTACTACTCTGAACTGTATGATGTGTCTCTTATGCAGACTATCTTTATATCACCCCAAACTGGACAAACGACTTGATGATTCGCCGTTTGGATCATTTTGACGATGTGGACACGGGCACCTATGGAACTTAGCGCTCACCAAAATTCTGGAAAGGTCAGGCACACAGAGCAAAAAGGGAAATGTAGCAGATTTACCCTCCCTGACAAATGTAATTAATTGTGAGAGGGCTGAAATGCAATGGGAAGGCGAGATAAGGGCAGATGCTTTTTTCCCCCCTATGCATCGTTGCTGTGTTTGTTTGTGAGAAAGAAGGTTGCCAGTGTAAAGGATATTTATTATAACGGTGGACCAGCTGCGGCAAAAAATAAACGCTTCCTGCAGGGAAGAACAGGCAGGCCGCACCATCTGCTTAGTTATGACAGTTAACTGTTTGTATGAAAATAGCGGGGCAGTATATGCAGTGCAGCAATTAATAAAATGCAAATATGTTCTCTAGAAGCATTCTCATGCTTCAGTTTACCTCTAAAAGGGTTCTCATGCCTCTGTTTTCCTCTAGACGCGTTCTCATGCCTCAGTTTTTCTCTAGACACGTTCTCATTCCTCCGTTTTCCTCTAGACACGTTCTCATGCCTCTGTTTTCCTCTAGACACGTTCTCATGCCTCCGTTTTCCTCTAGACATGTTCTCATGCCTCAGTTTTTCTCTAGACACGTTCTCATGCCTCCGTTATCCTCTAGATGTGGTCTCATGCCTCCATTTTCCTCTAGACACGTTCTCATGCCTCCGTTTTCCTCTAGACGTGTGCTCATGCCTCCGTTTTCCTCTAGACGCGTTCTCATGCCTCCGTTTTCCTCTAGACGTTTTCTCATGCCTCCGTTTTCCTCTAGACATGTTCTCATGCCTCCGTTTTCCTCTAGACATGTTCTCATGCCTCCGTTTTCCTCTAGACATGTTCTCATGCCTCGGTTTTCCTCTAGACGCGTTCTCATGCCTCCGTTTTCCTCTAGACGTGTGCTCATGCCTCGGTTTTCCTCTAGACGCATTCTCATGCCTCCGTTTTCCTCTAGATGTGTTCTCATGCCTCCATTTTCCTCTAGAAGCGTTCTCATGCCTCCATTTTCCTCTAGAAGCATTCTCATGCCTCCGTTTTCCTCTAGAAGCGTTCTCATGCCTCTGTTTTCCTCTAGACGCATTCTCATGCGTCTGTTTTCCTCTACACACGTTCTCATGCCTCAGTTTTCGTCTGGAAGCGTTCTCACGCCTCACTTTTCCTCTAGACGCGTTCTCATTCCTTCGTTTTCCTCTAGAAGTGCTCTCATGCCTCAGTTTTCCTCAAGACGCATTCTCCTGCCTCTGTTTTTACATATAGCTGTGAGATGCTTCAGTTTATCCCAGGGATCAAGTTTTTGAAAGTCGTTTTTACACATTATCTATACTTTCACTTTAGCTATCTGCATGTTATAGAGGATCTAAGGGAAACATGTGCTCCTAAAGCCTAGTACACGAGTTACCCAGATGTTCAGTGTTGCAGAAAGTTGTCCTCATAGTGTGATGAGAAAATGATAACCATCAGGTCCCCGAGTGGCCCTGAAAGTGACCCCTGCCGTAGAACTGATTGTGCCAGAAGCCCATTGTGCATTTGATTAAAGGAGGATGCAGCTTCATTTCCTGAAGTAGACGGGGTGTGATAGTATTAAAAAGCACACAAACAGTCCAAAAATAAGATTCTTATTGAACTACTGCTGAATGACAGTTGAATGAAGCTGAAGGAGAACTGAAGAAGAAGAAGACTAAAGAATCGTAGGATACATTATTAAATTTGGCTTCTCTCTTCAACTCAATGTTTTTGGCTTCAACTAAATAATAATAAGCATTACAAGTCAATAAGCACGTTTTAATTAATTGAAGACAATTATAAATTACTTGCATAAGTCTGCGTCACCTCAGGATGCAGCCAAGCCATTCTAATACTCAGGGGTGTGCCTTTAAATTTAATTTGCATATAGGTCTATGGAGCTTTAAACCTGTTGTTGTTCGATATTTCTCGTTTTTGCGTTGACCTTACGGCTTTTACGGACTATTAAATTACCAAATTATTAAATGTTTCGCAATATCAAGAGTTTTAGTCAATTTTTCTTCAGGTTTCAAAACAGGAACAAGGAGCAATGTTTACATAATCGCATTAGCAATAATGAACTTACTGAATTTATTTAAGTCAAATTTAATTCAAATGAAGGAGCAACATTTTGATTTCGTTAGATTAAAAAAAAAAAGATTGAACGTTTTACAGTATTTTTCTGTCCGTATTTTGCACTTTATTTCTGACTTCATCTGCATAATTTATTCAACACGATTACTCACATGAAGTAAACTTTACTTGATAAAATTACAAAAAAAAAGCTAATATTACAAAAAAAAAATAAAGGTGGAAATCTTACTAAAATGTACATCTATGTAGACAAATGAAATCTGTGCAACCGCTTGATATATAAAAAAAGAAAAGATAAAAAGAAAAGGGAATAGGAGGAGAACTGCTTCCTTAGCATTGCTACTGGTATGTAATGCAAATCGCATGAAACCCAGATGCTACTGTTTTAAATGCAGTGGAAAATTCCAATTGAATATCTAAATGTGGGAAACGAGGGCGAATGCTGGAGCATTCCAGTGTTTCTTGGCAACTTCTTCAACATTTGATGGCAACGTCTGATTGGGAAAGAAACGTAACACAAAAACACAGTTTGTTTGAATAGCGTTACAGTACGTGAGCACAGAGAGTAGGAGTGAAGTGAACGGATGTAAAGGGCCGACACTATGCGGAATGCAAATATGCGATGACGTAACGAATATGCTAATTAGCACATGACCTCATCCAGTGACATTCGATTGACAAGTGATTGCTCCTGTCACTCACCCGGACGGAATATACTGACGTTATGGCGAAGGCCAAGCAATAGTCCTTGAAAACACGAAAATAGTGCTTGAAAAGTCCTTGAAAGTCCTGGAATTTCATTACGAAGCATCTGTAGGAACCCTGTATGAATAAAGATTAACGCATAATGCGCATACCAGTTAGAATTGTCTAATTTGGGCTTTAGACGCGATATTTTCTGCAATTTGTGAGGAACTGTCTTTACACGACGTAACAACCTTCCTTTCCTGTGAATCCTGGATTTCTGACGCAAGCTCGGGTCTGCCACGGGCTTCAATTAGCAGCCTGGATTTTCCGTGTGCTACGAGTCTATACGGACAGACATGAACGTAGAGCATGAAGCTCGGTGGCTTTGTTCCATAACGAATGCCCTTCCATCGGTCAGGTCTTTGTTTATGCATGAGAGAAAAACAAAAGATGATACATTATGAAAGGTGGGAAACGAGAGCCAGGCCAAAAAAATCCAGATCAAAGCCGAGGCTGGACTCGCGGTGAAGACGAGAGTTAACCCTTATGTGTGAAGATGGGTAAATAAAACTTGACAAGCATGCTTCCTTGACATTGGTGTATATTTACACATGAAAGAGGATCCAAGAAGGCCGATAAGATGAAAGCTTCACTTCAATAGGTTAATAAATAACGGCATGAGGTGTTAGAGTGCCATCCGGGTCACGGCACCAGTTTATCGACAGTACGGTACGGTATCACCTCTAAATTTGGTGTGTCCTGAGATCATACGGAAACACAAAGCAATATCGTATTCAGAATATTTAACACAGAGAGTCAGAGATGAACTTTAGCAGATAGTCGTGATGTCGGAAAACATCAGACAAATACGTCAGATAAATCCGTCACTCCCATAAGTTTATCGCTGGTAAAAAAATATATATATATTTCATTTAAATTTTAAATGGATTTATCGCACGGAAAACAGCAGGGATAAAGTTCCTCAACGTATCTCCTTGACCCAGTCTTTGGGAAGAATAGAGAGTGACACTAATTATTCACCATGGAAGACAAGCGAAGGAGCTCGAGCTCCAAGACAAACAGCAGTTCTTTTTTAGAAAGAAGGAGAACGGAGCGATGACTCTGGTGGTCGGTTCCGTCACTCCCTCGTGGCTTTCCCTGATAAGACGAGCTGCGGAGCTGCAGAGCGACAGGCCTCGTGTGAGCGCACCCGGGAGGCTGAGTATTAAAAGATAAGAAGCTGATTGTTTGTCATTTCTCCCATCGTATATCACACAGTACGGTTATGATCGCTCCGCTTTTTATTTCTATGCCACCGAGTACCTGACGTGCCCATTTTTCAGGAGGTTTAAGTACGATGTAAAAGGCTTCTCATCTTCATATGCATATATACATTCAACTACACTAGAGATGGCACTGATCCGATCCAATAACAGCATAAAATTGGATATCTGATAGAGAGAAAAAAAAAAAAGAATGAATCAAATCTGATCCTGGAACTGTTTACATATAAAGAGACATGACTGATGATGATATTTAGAGTTTGTAATTTATTGTATTTGCCACGTAAGAAAACGAGTTTAACTGAATTAAAAAGCTGCAGTTTTCTGTAAGTCATGCTTTTAGCTACACAGAGCCGTCCAGTAATATTGGCACCCTTGGTAAATATGAGCAGCCTTTCTAAATTGCCAATAGCGTTTAGCTTACAGTTAAGTACCATGGATTTTTATAACGTTGTGGGCGGGGTATTTCAGATTATAGAGAGCGTTCGATTGGACGGAAAAGCTGATGAGAAGTGCAGAACGACGTAAACAGTTGATGCGTATCGGTGGTAGTGTCGGAGATCATGTATTAGGAATGTGTATAGCTTCTAAATGTGAATTTTGTTACTGTTTTGGAGCACACTAGCTTATAGATAACCTTAAGGCGAACATAGTCATAGTAAAACCCACAAAAGGTCCCATTTGAGTTCATGGGGATTGATTTCAAAGGTAAGAAGTGCTGCTTTGTTTCTGCCGTGAGCGGCCATTTTGATTTGACGTCAACTCGTGGTTGAGGAGACTATCCCGAGTTCCTGATTAGGAATTCAGAGAATTTCTTTCGTCTCGGTCACTTTTAGGAGTTCCGATCTGTTCTCGAACGCAGCTTTAAGCCGAGGTATGAAATAAATGTGGCAAATATATATATAAATGGTGCACTTATATAGCGCTTTTATCCAAAGCGCTTTACACTGTGTCTCCTTGACCCATTCACACACACACTCCACACACCAACGGTAGCAGAGCTGCCATGCAAGGCGCTAACTTGCCATCGGGAGCAACTTGGGGTTCAGTGTCTTGCCCAAGGACACTTCGGCATGTGGAGTCACCCGGGCCGGGAATCGAACCGCCAACCCTACGATTAGTGGACAACCCGCTCTACCACCTGCGCCTCAACCGCCCCATATAATATAATTAAGAGACGTTTGCACGAAAGAAAAATAAAAAAAAAAACCTGTTGAGAAATAGGACATGCAGATGGTTGCATTTTCCTTTTGATGTGCGAAACTTTGGGTAATTTTATTCATTAATTCATTTATTCGTTTACATTTTTTTATTTATTTATTTTTATTTATTCACATACTTACTTGCTGTGCATTATAAACGCAGTGCTTTATAAACCGACACGTTATTTAACCTCTGATCCAGAACTGACAGTCTATAGCCAAAACCCACATTAATAAAAGCCCAAGTTTTGAATACTTTCTCTTAAGTAATAAAAAAAAGAGCGATATCTACTAATTTTAATAACTCATTCATCAAAGCCCAGGAAAAGTCGGTGAGATTAAATGGCATTTCCATTAAAATATTCATTAAAGCTCGGTTTTTAATCTAAATGCGGAAGATCAAAATGAAGTTGGTAATACCTGGACGGGGCGAAGAGACTGGACCCTATTAGGATTAGAGCGGCGTGAGCGTGATGACTTTAGCATATGCGGAGATGTCAAGCTGTCAGCAAACGAATTTGAATACGTCGTACTCTGAGAGCATGTGTCAGCAAAAAATATAAAAAATAAATAAAATGGAGGAAGTTGGAAGAAGTCTGTATATACTGACATGCAATTGTTATATAAATACACAGTATGTTAAATATTTATAAGTAAGTCGTGTGAGTAGAACGTTTGGACACCCTTGGCGCTATATTTAGCTACAGTACACACTGGACATTATGGATAGTTTGGTCAGTAGATAGATTATTCTTTCATTTTTAGGTTAGAATCATGGTGGATCCAGAGCCTGTCCCTGGAGACCAATTCACACACTTAAATCACATCTACAGGGCGACAATCAATCATCGATAATACTCTTACAAGCAGGTTTGGGAGGTCGAAGGAAACCGGAGAACCCGGGGGAACCCGGAGGAACCCCAGGCAGACATGGAGATTAGATAGGAAACTCAGGAACTAGAAATCAGCTTTGAATTGAAGACTCCCGTTGTTCTCGAGCTATGAGACAGCGACGGTCTTCATGGTATCTAAGTACATACATGTTCCCTATGTGGATATGTTCAGTGGAAAAGGAGCATCTTCACGCAGTGGACGTGAACATCAGCTCATGTCAGTTCTTTATCCTCGTAGAGAAAACAAGGTGTATGTGTGTGTGTGCGTCGGCAGATGGAGGTTTATGAGCGTCTGTCCTTGAAGGATCAGGATAAGGGACAGAGCGAAGCGCCCTAAAAAAAAAATCTACAGTCACGTCACGGTTTCTTTGCTCACTGTCATGCTACAGCAGTTTTACAAAATGTTACAGTCGTACATTTACGTTTAACGTTTACGTTGGAAGGAGTCTCCAGTGTCAGCGCTTAGTCATCATCAGTAGATGACATGGTCACATGACAAGCTGCGATTTTTTTTGTTCTTTTTAAAATCTCTTGAGCGAGAACGAGTGTTTAGAGCCGCGATATCGTGAGTAGCTCGTCTCACGGACATTCCATAACATTAAATGTAACAATAAACGCTTAAAAAGCATGGTGTCGTTCATTAATAAAAAAAAAAATACGTTAAAATACAGTAGTAACATCCAGGAAATCACTGTAGTAGAAAAGAGGAATAGCACTCATATATCCGTGATGTTACTGGAAAATAATCCATTTCGGTGTAGCAATGATATCACACTACAGCGTGATACTGGCGTGGATTCATTTACAAACAGAAAAACATAAAACCAGCATCCTGCCGTGTCTTATTCCTTACTTAACTCAAAGCCGAACGGCTTCTACGGCTGTACGTGACTGTTCCCAGAGCAAATAGCACGACTGAGCGCAGTTCTAGTCTCCATTGACTAAAAAAAATTGCCTCCGGCAGTAGCCCTGCTCATGCACTGCATTAGTTCTCTGCATTTGGATTTCATCCTTTATAAGTCCTACTCCTAGTTTATTTCCATTCACACGGGCAGCGTCAGTGTTTCTCTCCATCTCTTCCAGTCATACATAGCTGAGAGCAGTGCGGTAATTTCAGCCCTGTCAGGACAGACATCTCCACAATGTTACAGACGTGATGTGGCCTTGTGCAATAGGAAATGTGTTTCGTCCCGCTGTATTAAATCAGCATTGTGTGTGTGTGTGTGTGTGTGTGTGTGAAATTTCTGTACGATTCGGAAATGATTGATGCTTGTAAACCGTTTTCATCGCTCTTTCTTTTTGTAGATTAAACTGGCCTACCCTCAGATAAAGGCAAAGAAAGCCCCACTTTATTATCACATTAACAATGTTTAATTTTTTCTTCTTTCATTCTTTCTACCAGTAATGACCTGATTTGGGGATGGGGAAATGAGGGAAGTTATCTCAGGAGCCGGACGGTTTACCAGTCCACACGGACGTGCAGAATAAACCGTCGATTTGATCAGAAATGTAGGCCTAGAGTTCGTTTACAAGTTAATATTTCTGATATCTAGTAAAACTGCTATGTTGGTCTCCTCTGTATTCGCGGTAAGAACTTCCACAGATAGTGAATTGTTTGTGGCCAATTAGGAAGGGTGGAAAATATTTCAACGATTGCACTTAATTACTGTACTGTATATATATATATATATATATATATATATATATATATAACACACACACATATGAATGCCAACATGTATTGTGGCATACTGAAGCAGAGCATGATCCCCACCCTTTGGAGACTGGGCTGCAGGGCAGCTTTCCAGCATGATAACGACCCCAAATACACTAAAGAAGCTGAGGGTGAAGGTGATGGACTGGCCAAGCATGTCTCCAGACCCAAACCCTATTGAGTATCTGTGGGGCATTCTCAAACAGAAGGTGGAGGAGCACAAGGTCTCTAACATCTACCAGCTCTGTGATGTCATCATGGAGTGGAAGAGGACTCCAGTGGCAACCTGTGAAGCTCTGGTGAACTCCATGCCCAAGAGGGTTAAGGCAGTGCTGGAAAATAATAGTGGCCACACAAAATATTGACACTTTGAACCCAATTTCGACATTTTCACTTAGGGGTGTACTCACTTTTGTGAGATACTGTATATATATATATATATATATATATATACACATACATACATACACATATATATATGTAAAATCCGAATAATCTTTACAGATCTTTATTGGAGAGGGTTTTTAACGAGGTTTTTCATGCTTGTTGAATGAACCATAAATAATTATTGCACATGCACCTGTGGACCAATCCTTAAGACACGAAACAGTTTACAGGTAGAAGATGATTAAAGTCACAGTTACAATAAGTTAGTGGGACACTAAAGAGACCTTTCTACTGACTCTGAAAAACACCAGAAGAAAGATACCTAGGGTTCCTGCTCACCTGTGTGAACATGCCATAGACCTGCTGCAGGGAGGCATGAGGACTGCAGATGAGTTCAGAGCAATAAAATGTAATTTCTGTAATGCAGTGTAATGCATTTTGTAAGTCGCTATGGATAAAAGCGTCTGCCAAGTGATGTAATGTTTATGTCTCAGTTGTTGAATCCTTTTTATGTTAATACAAATAATTTGCTGGAAATAAAAGCAGTTGAATATGGAGGAATATATATATATATATATATATATATATATATATATATATATATATATATATATATATATATATATAAGTAAATAAAGTTTGATTATGACACACAGCCTTTTATATGCCACTGGTTATCTGTGTGTGTGTGTGTGTGTGTGTGTGTGTGTGAGTGTGTGTGTGTGTGTGTGTGTTTCCTCAGGGGCCTTTTTGTAAATGGTTCTGCATGTCATGTGACGCAAACACCTGGTGAAAGCAGCTGGAAACTCAAATCGCCCTCGTTTATTCGTAGCTGTCCAGATGCAAGAGTTTTATCACGCAGATGACGGACAACCTATAGTCCAATCTGAACAATCCAGCCCTAACCTAGGAAACAGGGAATTTATAATCATAATATATTTGCCATCAGCTTACCGTTTATTTCCCGAACGCGTTTAAGATGTTACTGCTAAAGAAAAACAGCTTCAGAGGAGTTAGCTTCAGCCTGTGTGTAATTTTACGAGCTATATTTAGCTTAATCGAAGCAAAAACATTTGGTCTTGGCTCATTTTTTTTGTTTGTTTGTTTGTTTTCGTTTTGCTTTCAGGTCAGGGACCACACTGTTAAATGAGCAGAGATTTAGATTTGATAAATGCAAATATGGCATCGCTTTCTTCTTCATCTCAGTGCCACTTTTGTTAGTGCCAATCACAATATTTTGGTATTGACTTGGAAATTAAGTAGGTCTCTTGGGCCTTTTTTTTCCCCCTTCGGGTCCATTTCAAATCACACAAACAGTAAGACAGATTTGTGTTATTTGATCTTATTTTATATTCATCGAATGGAATAGAAATGATTTGGAGAAATTCCACCGGGATCTGCGTTAAAACGGTTACTTTTTCCTCTTGCTAGAAAAGCACTGAATTCAACCTTCAGAGTTGTGTCTAGAAGCTCCCTAGGCGAATAAATAAATAAATAGATAAATAAATAGATAAATAAATACATGCATGCATTTGTGCTTGGGTAAGCCTCGTGCTCACCTTCATAACAGCGTCAATCACGTCACGAGTGTCCTGTCTGGACACGTCACTCACTTGTCCAACGTGTAGAACGTGAGAACATGTTTTGCAGCTCTCAGAAAGATGAAGGAATAATACTTGAAAACACTCTTTGCATCTTTCAGGAAAACTATGTAAAGGTTAACAATACTATCTCCATTTGGAACCTCAAGGTCATGGTCCAGGCCTTGTGAACATACTCGGGGGTGTTTCCTAGATGTTTAAATTCACTAGGATGTATAACGGGACTGCAAATTAGAAGATCTGAGAAGTTCATTACGTTACATTTGACAAAAAATATTATAGCTAGCATGTTGGATATGTTCTCCGGTTTCCTCCGGCGTGTAGGGGGGTGGGGATGGGCGGTTGTGGGTGGGGGGGTTCCTCTGATTGACTGGTATCCCATATGAGGAACCAAACACTGCTCCAGCACCACAATGCCCCTGTGCTCAAAGCGAGCTCCGTGAAGACGTGGATTGAAGACAAGGCTGGGATGAACTGGAGCCTCCTCACATCAACATCAGCGCCTGACCTCATCCTCACTAACGCTCTTGTAGCTGAATGAACACAAATCCCCACAGCCACGCCCCAAAATCTAGTGTAAAGCCTTCCCGGAAGAATGGAGCGCATTATAACAGTGAACACTGTTAGATCCTGCAGTGTCTTTATTCACCTGGCTAATTCATCTCCTCCGTCTCCTCCTGTCTACTCGTACTTTCTCTGTACGTCCGAGCGATGGGAGATCCGTATGATGGATCGTCTAGCAGTAGCGACGCCACCGACTTCGAAGAGCGATCCCGGGATGAAGAAGTGTCGAGTGGCACAAAAGGCAATTCCACTGATAGCTATCAGTGTGTGTCAACACAGCTAGCATGCTGGCTATCACCTACGGGCTCAGGTGAAATCGGCTTCCCGTGTTCTGTCAGCCTTGTTTATTTTCGTCTGAGGGGGTCGAGACTTCTCTCCTCTCCATGAGAAAGCTTATTACTTCACAGCGGGACAGGGGGAACCAGAGCGCATGGATTGTATGATTATGTTTTTAAAGCAATTATCTCCAGATTGTTAGATGAAATGCTGTGAAATCGTACTAATTCCTGCTTTTTCTTTTTTTTTTTTTTTTTCTGCAATGATGTTTCATTTATTATCAACAGAACAATCTGAGGAATTGTCAGCTTTTTAATTTTTTTTATAAGAAGAAGAAGCCTTTATTGGTCACATATGCAGTATAGCACAGTGAAAAAAAAATGGCTCTCGCATATCCCAGCTTGTTAGGAAGTTGGGGTCAGAGTGCAGGGTCAGCCATGATACAACGCCCCCGGAGCAGAGAGGGTTAAAGACCCAAGAGTGGCAGCTTGTCAGTGCTGGTGCTTGAACCCCCGACCTTACGATCAGTAACAGTAAATGTACTGTATATAGCATACTATATTACGTAAAGAAATATAGAATAACAAAAGTAAATAAGGTTGAATAAAAAAAACTTCAGAATTCCGATTCCTTCTCTCTCAGACCCTGCCGTCGTAACCCACGCATGGCCGACGAATCAGCGTTAAACTCTACGCTGTGCCTTTGTATTGTTTATAACAAGCCCCCCCACCACCCCCGATGTCTTTTTAGATTGTTTTATATTTATTTTTTATTATTATTAATGTTGTTGTATTTGTTTTAATTAACTTCTGTTTTTTTTTTGTGATTTGTGATTTTATGTACAGCGCTTTGAGAAGCTGCTTTAGAGGCGCTTTATAAAATAAAGTTGTTTATTATTATTATTATTATTATTATTATTATTATTATTAGAGGACAAGGAGGGGATTTCGCAATATTGCAACGCTAATTAATTTGATTAATCCCTGCTTAAATGCAAACTCGATATTTTTTGCGACCGAGAGACAGAGTGAATTCATTCTGCTGGAAACATCGACAGCTCTTATAAAGAGAAGATCTGGGCCTTAGCTGGAGGAATTCCTAAGTTTTATTTATCAAGCCGTGGTGTGCAGTGCTTAATAACTTTATTGTTGCACCTAAGGGTCTTTATGGAATATGAGATTATTATAAATCAAATAATATATATATATATCTTGTTTTACATGATTTTACTCATTTCAAGCTTTATATTATTATTATTATTATTATTATTATTATTATTATTATTATTATTATTATTATTATTATTATTATTAGACAATTTGGATTTTTTTGAGCAGCTAAAATTAGTGGGGAACGATCTGCCAATAGAACAAGGCTATTTCAAACTAGAATTTCTTCTTTTTAAAAAAAATAGTAAAAAAAGACATTTTATTTCTATTTAATAGTAGTATATATGGTGGATTGTAGTAGGAATTTGTAGATAAAGGTCACTATACTCAATGTACTGTATATTCATTGCATATTCACCTGACTTAGACTTTACAGGAGCATTAAAACTGATCTTTAAATATTCCTACTAACTGGAGTTTAGTCACATTTCTACTTTTACTCAAATACTGTACATTTTCCTAAACATTTACTAAATAATATGTAAGGCAAGAGGAGTAAGCGGTAGAAGATGGATGGATGTAAGGCAAGTGAAAATTCTCAAAGGTTTTGTTACAAAGGTTTTGAGTCGAGTACTACAAAATAAGGGAAATAACTTCAGTGCAATCTTTTACTTAGTCAAATTTATTTAGTACTTCTTATTCGATTGGCAGATACTTTTGCTTCTTTCTAGAAATAAATACTACTAATGAACTAATTGCCAACAGAACAGCAGACTATTTCAAGCTTGAAATTAGCTAAATATATAAATAAATAAATAAATAAATAAAAGGCTAGAAATAGGCCTAATTAATACATGGTTTAAAAGAATTATATCAAAGTAAATGTCAGATTAATCTGACTATATTCAAGGTTTTTCCACTTGCTTAAATGTGATCTTTGCTGTGTTAGTACTTGGCACAGATGGTATAACAGGTGGCGTTTTCAGCAGGGCTATGCATTCAAAAAGGAAAACAATTTAACATACACTAAAACTTGTAATTGAGCAGTTTTATCATGGGTTATTTTAATTCTTACCATACCGATTTCCCTGAAGGATTAACCTTTACATATTTTCATATATGGGTTATTCCATCTCATTAATAAGTTGGTTGCTTGACCGTTTTTCTTCTTCTTTTTTTTTTTTTGAGTGATTTCCTCTATGTATTGGCATTTCAAACACCCAGTTTTTTTTTTTTTTCGTAACCTGGTTTAACTACGATGGCCATTTTTGTGATGAACTCTAGAGCACATTACAAGGTAAATGTACACATATAAAAATTTTGTACATTCATGTTCCTTAGACCTAGAACTTAAGTCCAAGTTTACTTCTCAAGATTGCTCACAATTCCACTTTTAGGGTCAGTTTATAATGGTAAGGGTTTGAGTCAAGTGTGCATGCAGAACATTTCAGGTTTGAGACTTATTTATTTATTTATTTGACCTCATTATCAGGTTGAATATCTCTGCTGTGGGACCAGATATGAACTTGTAATTTTCACATATAAATAAGTTCTCTACAGTAGCATTCTGCTGTGAAAAATTTGAATTTGAGCTTCTAATGGTTACAGAGCTAGGGCTAGTAGATCTCTAGGGAAAAGCCTATTGTATGCATGCATTTTGAGCAATGAACAGATGTAATATAATCATAACAAATAAAAAAGAAATGTTTTGTTCCAAGGTGATAGGCCCATCCTGAGCAGAGATAGAGGTTTCCGTAAACAGCTGTATGAACTAAATATATTGTGAGCCATAACATGGAAATGGCCGTCATAGTTAAACCAAGTAAAATAAAATAAAAAACTGTTGGGTTTGCAATATAAAGAGGTAATCACTCAAGAAGGAAAAAAAAAAAGAAAATTAAAAACTTTGGTAGAGTTAGGAGGACAAGTGGACAGAAGCAACTAAATCTTTTTATATCAAATAACATCATAAACAAATTCATCACTTTACCACAATAGCTGTGCAATAACACACAGCCACAATAACTCAAGAAGACCTTGCATGGCTTTGCCAGTATCCTAACTTCAATCCCAGTGAAACTGTATGGAATATTTAGAACATTCCCTCATGACCTTAGGAAATTGTAGACGATTTGGAAAGAAGAGCGTGCTAAAATGCTGCCAAAAGCTAATTAGACGCCTCAAAGCAATGGCTTTGCACCGAAGTGCTCTTTTTGTTCATTTGCGTTGTCCGAATACTTTTGTTTCCCCCGTCAATCATATCTTTGTTTATGCCATTGGTGGCCAATCTTATCCGGAAAGAGCCGGTGTGGGTGCAGGTTTTCATTCCAACCACGCAGGAGTCACACCTGATTCCACCTGTTCAGTCAGTTGATTTTGGCTTTCAATAGATTCAGGTGTGGCTTCTGCTTGGTTGGAATGAAAACCTGCACCCACACCGGCCCTTTCCGGATAAGATTGGCCACCCCTGGTTTATGCCTACGGATACAAGACATTATGTACGTAAATTTGAAGCGGATATACTGTAGAGGGCATAAAAATCAGGTCTGAATACGTATTCCCGCTCGCTGTATTTGCCGCATACTGTAGGTCCTTTATTCTTTCCTTCACTGTGCACTTGAGAATTGAGGCTCAGAGTAAAATGATGGATGTGTAGTTCTTCTGACCGACATGGTCATACGAAGAAAACTACACCTCTTTTTCCGTCAACGCTAGTCTGCTATTCCCAAATGGCGCTCTCGCTGTTCACCACCATCAAAGTTGCATCCGTGGATAAAAAGACACTGTCTCTTTGCCAGACCTCCCCTCTCTTAGCCTTCTCCTCACTCACCTTCACAATACATTTACACACACACACACACACACACACACACGCACTTCACTCTGGTATGCAATAAATATCAATCTTCCCGCGCCGTGACCGTGGTGCTGGGGGTGCGCTGAGTGGAAATCAATTTACTCTTTTATGCTGCGTAAACTGTCGCATGGTGTCCGGTTCCCAACGGAGTTTAGCTTGCCATGGCAACGTCACGTCACACACACACACACACACACACACACACACACATTCACACACCACCTGAGAATTTCCGGGCCTTTCCGTCAGCCCCTGAGTGGCTATCCTGAATAATTCATCACTATTCTTGCCTCCTCTCCTCTGCATTCTCTCCGGTTCTATATTAGAAAGAAGTGGAAAGGATTCACATTACTGTCGCATCATCGGAGTCGGTGTTTCTATCCATATCGCTAACACACACACACACACACACACACACAAAATAACACAAACTCAAGTGGCTACAGGTTTGCTTCCAAACCCAATCGCTTAAGTTCTTGTCAGCTGCTTGTGTTGAAGCAGGACATGTCTCTCTGTCTGTCTCTCTCTCACACTCACACACACACACACCACACACTTGAACTATCACGTTTCCCATGCCAAATACCAAAGCATAGAAAGGCAGGCTCATAGCCTTTTTCGGTTTAAGTGACGCAGTAGGTTCTGAGAGTAGATCAGCGCCAGGGTGATTCTGCGTGCCAATTATGAACAGTCTGTCAGAGATTCTGCTCAGCTGGTCACAGGGCAGCACATCACAATTCACAATATGCTGAAATGGAGGACTTGGATTAGAATTCGACGCGACATCTGATGATGACGGTGGGCAGACTGACAAGTAGGAACATGCCGTGGCAAGAGATTATCTCTGCTTCAGAGACTTCTGGCTTCATGGTACCAATTCAAAAGTGTGTATAACTTTAAAGCGGGCTCTGAAATCAAAATGGGTCTTTTAGAGCGTTAAGTATCTGTCCCTTAACGTTATGGACACTGATATGATAGGATACTTTAACTGAAATACGTATATAGTTTAGATGGTATTCTCATATTCCGTTTATCACTTCCTGGAACATGATTAAAAAAAAAAAAAATGTTAGGCAGATCTTCATGGTCGTCCAATTAAATGCTCTCTAGGATATTTATGCCCCACCCCTGGAGGCGTGTCTTGGTCAACAGAAGCAGTTCAATTAAATTCATTTCAATTAACAACGGACATCGTCTCAAAACAGCTTTACAGAAACATATAAACACAGGATAGAGATTTTTAGTGTGTGACTTTATCCTTATTGAGTGAGCCGGTGGTGACGGTGGTGAGGAAAAACTCCCTGAGATGATATGAGGGAGGAACCTTGAGAGGAACCGGACTCAGAAGGAAACCCGTCCTCATCTGGGTAACGACGGAGAGTGTGAAAGTAAAAGAAAGTTCATTATGGTTTTATCATGAAGTCTGTTTGTTGAACTGGTCCACTGTTCACTAAAGGAGACCTGAGTGTAAAACTGTATGTAGTAATTGCAGTCCCAAGGCCATCGCAGCATCCGTAGTCCCAGCAACCACAGTGAGAACATCCATGTGGAATTGAGGTCCAAAACCATTTCCATGGTACTTCAAGCGGTACCGTCCTCACCAATCTCCAGGCTGTAGCCTCCAGTTGATGAGAGCTCCATCCAGACGTAGGGCATCAGGATGGATCAGGCAGGTCTGGAGTGCAGAAAGGGTCAGGATCGCTGATATCTCCATAAAATCATGTGTGGCTTGACATAAGGAGAGAGGGAGAGGGAGGTAAAGAGATGGAGAGATTGATAGGTATGCTCACTATCCCGTAATGAATACCGTTTGCCGCTCACGTGTTTAGCAGTAAACATTGTCCGTCTCTGTGTTTCTGTCCGCACGTCTTCCTGCACGCCGCGCTCTTTTCCAAGCATTGCTTGGTTGAGGGAAAAATAAAAAATGACTTTGAGGCTGTGAGAAGATAACGGTATTGCTTTTTATATTTAGTTATCGTGTGTGTGAGGTGAGAGTACCGTGTACAAGATTGGCATGGACAGATTAATCAGTTTGAGTCCTAAGGGAATCTGAAGTCTTGATATCCATTAGGCGTCTTTCCTGAAGTGTCCATCAACGCTCATATTGAAATAAAAGAGCAGGCTCATGTTGCTCGTATCAAAGGGACTTGTTCAGCTTCGTCTGCTTGATTCGAAGATCTTAAACATGGCACATTATTTTATTGATCTATTTTTTTTTTTACATTTTTTGTTCCAACACGGTCCTGCCGCGGTTAGCACGGTGCTATGCGTTAACGCTTCTTATTAATGAATAACGAAGAGTAATGAAGGAGGATGAATCTCTGACGAGATTACAGCAGATACTTTTCACACGAGCACGTAAGGCAGTGATGGATAGCCGAGCTGTGTGTTTGTAAATGCAATTTAATTACGCCAGCTGCTGTCATTGGGATGATGAAAACTCTTGACAAGAAAACCCAAACTCTGCCCAACCCCCCCCCCTCACCCCCACCCCCCGTCCGTCCGTCCTGTAACGATGATGAGTAAGCACGCTATTCATTCGCTTGAAGTCAGCGAGTAGTTCGGTGGAAATACTGTCACTTTAGATTAAATGATTTCAGGTGATCATACGTATAAAGAACGACACTAACCACCATGTCTCTCTCTCTCTCTCTTTCTTTCTTTCCTTCTTTAGGATGGCATGGGTCACTTGAGAATCACGGAGAGAGGTCTGAAACTAGAAGGAAACTCAGAGTTCCTCCAGCCTCTGTATGCCAAAGAAATCCAGTCCAGATCGGTGAGTACCATGAACACCAGACACTCCCTTCCTCACTCACATCCCAGGAGCACACCTATAACATCAGTAAGTGTGGAGCAGATGGATGGCTTGATAATGTGTGGGGCACAGGTCTTATCTCTCTACTAACGAAAGGCAGGAGGACGTGAAAACCTAAAGAAGCGAGAAGGAGTGTACCGAATAACGATGGGGCGCTGAGATTAGAAAACAAACCGTCTGTGGGTGATGAGGAATGATGGACTACCGGAGTCTCTTATTTACTATCTTCAATGAAAAAAATGCAGCTTGTAGATGAGGTTCTGTAGAATATCTTGAAATTGATAGTATTTCCAACATGGAAGTAATTCTGCTTAATATCTAAACCGTCCACGTGAGAGAGAAAAGCAACAAGGAAAAAGTTTTTGTTTTAGAAACTTATGCATATTACTCATTTGTTGTACGTACTGAACGCTAGCATTCAAAAGTTTGGACTCACTTCATCTCACTTTATTCACCGCTTATTATACAGTATAAATAACATAGCTGTAATATGGATATAAATAACATTAAACCCAACATGTTGATATTTAAAAAAAAAAAAAAAAAAAAACATAATGAAATAATATGTACAGGGATTTATCAGGTTTCGGAAAAAGTTCCAACAATCTGAAGATCTAGACCAAAGACCTGATACTAGTCCAAAAACAGGCACCGGTAAACGGGAAACACATTGTTTCTTCTTTTTCTCTTTACAAGATATTTTACAACAGAAACGGTGCTATACGTCACAGAAACGGTGCTGTCTGCGCTCACACTTTGGCATTGTTATTCGATTTAATTCAGATTATTTTCTATAAAACAGGATTCTGGCGGCTGCTGAGCATTTTTAAACCAGCCCACTTTGATCTCTGCCACTCCTTCTCCACTGGAAACATTCATAAAATGAGCATGGGGCAGCGTGATTCCTGTCTTAATGGGCCTCTATTTATAAGAGCTTGTTGCAGTTCCCATTTTTGACCACTAGGTGCAATAATAACTCTACGAAGCCGAGCGGGGACATGAGCGCGTGTGCACAACATCTAGAAAAGGCGAGAAAATCAACAGAACATCGGCGTATTCCTGCATGGAGTCGTGAACGATGAGTTTGTGAAGATTAAAATGACGTTAACAATAAATGTTAGAAATGAAGCTGCAACAAAACAGATGAGGTATTATTGAATATATTGTTTAAAAATTTTTAAATGGAAGGTTTTTTAATTTTTTTTTTTTTTTTTGTGGGGTGGGTTTGGTTTTTTTTTTTGTTAATATTTTTTTTTATTAACATCAAGACATTGTAATACTATGCTATATAAAATGATTTTAAAAAAAAAAAAAAAAAAACAACAACAACAACAACAAAAAACAGGCTTCTTGTATGAATCTGAAATTGATACCATTCATAATTCATCATCCAGGTGTGCTCTGACTCTCTCCCAGTATAAAGCCTTGCCCAGGACACCAGGGTCCCATGTGTTTATAAGTTCATATTAGCATTAAAATTGTGCCCCCCCCCTTTGTTATTAATGTGTTAAAATGGTATTTTCTTAGAATTTTACAAGTGATCATTTCTGAATGAGAAAATTGCATGCGACTTTTATGGCTTGTGAATAAAAGTCGGGGTGAAGTTAGGGTGAAGATCATTCATATGCATGCTTGGATTTCTGAAAACATGTTGCCCTGAGCACAACACGGGCCTGGCCAACCTAGCAGAAAGAAAGAGTCAAGCTTATTTTAAAAACAAGGCTATGAACGCTACCTTGATGTTTGGATCAGCGTGACTTCAACCGTCACAGGAGAATTATCTGGCTGCGCTGGGCGCTTGACGATTTCAGTCTGAGATGAGTGTAAAGTAAAGGGAAGTTGATGAATGTCTGTAAAATGACTGACAAAAAGCTACTCTTGAGCTAAAACCATGGCTTAAACCATTTATTTATTATTTAAAAATCACGTTCTACATATATTTCCGCATGATCTGTACTGTTTAAATAACTTTCAATAACGGTACGGCGATCTGGATTGGACATCGACATTTTATTCCTCTTTCTATAGGGTAGTCCACTTTTCCTGCAATCATCAAAAAACATCTCCGTCAACATCCTCAACGGGAAAAACCAACTGGTCTCACAGCTAGTTGCAGGTAAGTCCCAATATTCCAAACAAAACAATACTGATAATCAGACGCAGAGTTCAATTGTCCTGAGTTCAATTCCTCATGTGTAATTAAGGTACTGTCTAATTGATCAAACTAGACAGTACCAGAACTCTACCTATCGTCTTCATTCTAAAAGCAAGAGTCGCTTAATAAAATAAAGGCTCGGTTGTAATACGAGTGAAAATGAACACGTACAGGAAATGATCGAGACAGATGGCGCTTTTACTGCTTAATAAAGGAAGACATCCTGGATTGCCATGGAGTTGCTCTTATTTCAGGTGGGATTACACGTCTTAACTATAACCAGAGTACTACTTACATTAGCGCTCTGTATGGACATGCAGAGATTTGTGGGGTTTTTTTTTTTATGTATTCCTGAGCAATAACGCCGAAGCAGGAGTGTATTTTAATGAGGGTGGGAAAAAAAAAGCAATTTAGCCTGATTTAATTGACTACAGTTTTAATACCGTGTTAAAATCACAGATTTAATTAGCGGTTTAGTTAAATACGAAACCAGGCTCGGCGGCTCCCGAACGAGTCCATGACACTTTACGGTCACGTGAGCGGTTCAGGGCTGCTCACGGACGACCGGATAATTAACTGAAAAAGAAACGAGGGAAAATAAATCAAAAGGTGTTGGCTTTTCAAACGAGCCAAAAGGAAACCAATCCGAAGGCGGATAGGAATTATAATCATCATATTGTGCACCGTAAATATCTAAACAAGATATTTCAAAGCGTTTACATGTAAAGTATATAAACGTCTAAATATATACATGTATTTTATGGATGTATATATGAAAAGGAAAATGGTAATCAAATTATTATGAAATGGAATAATCTCTCTCAAATACATACATAGTCTCTCTCTCTGTTAGATACACAGTCTCTCTGTCTCTTTCTCTCTATTACACACACAGTACCTCTCTCATACACACAGTCTCTCTCTGTTAAATACACAGTCTCTCTCTCTCTCTATTACACACACAGTATCTCTCTCAAATACACAGTCTCTCTATCTCTCTCTCTCTTATACACACAGTCTCTCTATTCTCTCTCTCTTATACACACAGTCTCTTTTACACACACTGTACCTCTCTATACACACAGTTTTCTCTCTCTGTTAAATACACAGTCTCTATTCTCTCTATTAACACACACAGTATCTCTCTAATTATACACACAGTCTCTCTATTTCTCTATATTTAACACAGTCTCTCTATTTATCTCTCTTATACACAATATCTCTATATCTCTCTCTTATACACACAGTCTCTCTATATCTCTCTCTCTCTTATACACACAGTCTCTCTATATCTCTCTCTTTCTTATACACACAGTCTCTCTATATCTCTCTCTCTCTTATACACACAGTCTCTCTATATCTCTCTCTCTCTTATACACACAGTCTCTCTATTACACACAGAGTATCTCTCTCAAACACACAGTCTCTCTATTTCTCTCTCTCTCTCTCTTATACACACAGTCTCTCTATATCTTTCTCTCTCTTATACACACAGTCTATCTATATATCTCTCTCTCTCTTATACACACAGTCTCTCTATATCTCTCTCTCTCTTATACACACAGTCTCTCTATTACACACACAGTATCTCTCTCAAACACACAGTCTCTCTATTTCTCTCTCTCTCTCTCTTATACACACAGTCTCTCTCTATCTCTCTCTCTCTTATACACACAGTCTCTCTATATCTCTCTCTCTCTTATACACACAGTCTCTCTATCTCTCTCTCTCTCTCTTATACACACAGTCTCTCTATATCTCTCTCTCTCTTATACACACAGTCTCTCTATATTCTCTCTCTCTCTTATACACACAGTCTCTCTATATCTCTCTCTCTCTTATACACACAGTCTCTCTATTACACACACAGTATCTCTCTCAAATACACAGTCTCTCTATATCTCTCTCTCTCTTATACACACAGTCTCTCTATATCTCTCTCTCTCTTATACACACAGTCTCTATATCTCTCTCTCTCTTATACACACAGTCTCTCTATATCTCTCTCTCTCTTATACACACAGTCTCTCTATATCTCTCTCTCTTATACACACAGTCTCTCTATCTCTCTCTCTCTTATACACACAGTCTCTCTATCTCTCTCTCTATACACACACTCTCTCTATTACACACACAGTACCTCTCTCATACACACAGTCTCTCTATTACACACACAGTATCTCTCTCAAATACACAGTCTCTCTATATCTCTCTCTCTCTTATACACACAGTCTCTCTCTCTCTCTCTCTCTCTCTCTCTCTCTCTATCTCTCATACACACAGTCTCTCTATATCTCTCTCTCTTATACACACAGTCTCTCTATATCTCTCTCTCTCTTATACACACAGTCTCTCTCTTTCTCTCTCTCTCTCTCTCTCTCTCTCTAGTCTCTCTCCGCTCTTCCCTAATCTGATGTTGTATTATTTATGGAATCAATGAATAAATGTAATATTTCCTGTTGAGGTGTGATTAAAAAGATGTCAATTCTCAAATCCCTTGTCAGGTTCTCACGGAGTTCACGCACGGGGCAGGATGCTCGAGGTGAAATCAAGCACGGGAAAGCTGCTTTTCTCGGCCGACGACCACGAGGTGGTGGTGGGAGCCGAGAGATTACGAGTCCTGGGTGAGTGAATAAAAAGAAATTCGCCAATTTATCAAAGGAACCCTTTATTTGAATTCATTAATCACAGCGACAGCTCAGGCTGCACTCTTTTGAATACTCTCTTAAGATTTTTTTATAATTTTTTTGGTGAATGGGATTTCTTTGTATTATAATTATACACAATGTCATGGTTTCAGAAGAAAAGAAAAAACATGGCGTGCAATTAACTTGTCTTTAAAATCTGGCTGAATGAACCTGTTTGGCTGTATAGACATTACTACACCAATGGATAAGTGATTGAAGCATTGAAACGTTGATTGCGGTGATATTAACTTTATTTTAACTGCCGTTCAAACCGCGAGCGATCGCTGCAGTGCCAGTATTTTCGAGCACGTTCGATTTTATCGGTTTATCATCCGTGGGTACGTGCTGCAGAAGGAATGCAAAACCTAAACGCAATAATGCTTCTATAAGAAACGCACCGGTGTGCCAATCCCAAACAGGTTAAATATCGCTCGTGTATATTTTAGTGAGAGAGACAGACGTACGGATCAGACGTGCTGGTCTACGATTAAAGAGTGTGTCGCGTACGAGCCTCGTCTGTGATCGATCTTGTATCGCACATGCCACGACATCCACCAAGCAACTGCTCGCGAGTGATTAGACTGATGTCGAGTGAGCGCTTCAGCGATCCTGAGCTTTTAAAAGTCGTGTAGTGTGCACTCAGTCTACCGTTTCGAATGTCATGCACTAATATGACTGTGTGAAATGATTTAATATTATTGAATATATTGCCGATTCTAAATAATAGCGACATTAGCATAATAGCATCTTTATCCATAAGCAAAACACTCTAAAAGCAAAAAAAAAAAACTCCTTCCGTAATCATACATATTTTACCTTTTTTTTTTGTTGTTGTTGTTTTTTTTTACAATTCCATTCAATATTAGGCATAGATTATGTGGATATAAAATCATTCCATAATAAACACCTTCTGGCCAATCAGATTTGAGAATTCAACAACACTCTCACTCTGAAATCCATCACTTAAGATGATCTTAACTTTACTGAGGCATTTGGGGACGCCGGGCCCAGAGATCAAGGAATTTAACAATATAATGCAATACAAGTCTCTACAATTACCTTCGGTGGGGAAAATAAGTGGGGAAATGGTTTATATATACAGTATTACTCACACAACCTGAACGTTACAACTATGGGGGGAAAATACTGCGTCAAGTCATCGTATTTTTAATGTTATAACTCCTGCAGTGGCTCATGCCAAGTGTGGAACATGATAGAAAATGTTTACTCGAGTGTGAAACCAAGAATCCAAAAGAGCTAAACTGTTCTTCACCTGTCAATCAGAGCAATACTAGTCAATCGTGAGTGCTTGTGAGCTCAGGGATGTAGAAGAAGGCAGATAGCTCTTTCCACAATGTCTGTTACGCTGCCCTGTGATACATGAGCATGAACAGCACTCTTTAGAAGATGCTGTTGGCTGGCTTCAAGTGTCTCAGAAGAAGCATGTCTTAGCGTTTACCCTCCCCAGTTGGTATCTGTTATTATATGATAAGGAGGCTGGTGGGTGGGAATTGTCAGGTTTGCCGACTGTGCATGTGCTCCCCGTGTCTCCGGGTCCATTTGGATTCCTCGGATTACTTAAACCCAAAACATACCAGTAGGAGAGTTGGCTATGCAACATTTCCTCTGGAATGTGAATGTGTGCCTCAATGTGGTGCCCTGCAATGGACTGGAGTTCCATCAAGGGTATATTCCTGCCTCAGATAGGCTCGGAGACCCTGACCAGGATAAGGTGTGCATTACTTCGCCTTTAGCAATGTTTGACCGTAGTAGCTGTTACAGCTTTACCCTTACTGCAACTGATTAATTAAGTGAAGTATCAAGGACAAAAGGCTGTAAAGTTAGCTTCTCGTCTGAATATGTTCTGAAGTATGTTCGGACAAACCAGGAGTTGATGTGGATAGTTATGACTAGTGACTTGAAAGCTGTCAGTTCAAGCCTAAGAGCCTGAAGGTTCTTGTCAGGGCCTTTAATTCTTTAATTCATTCTTGGCTCAAGTTCAACTAGATCCTTGGATCGGATTCTGCCTCATTTGTGAGTCACTTTGGATAAAAGCACCTGCTAAATGAATAAATGTATTTTAGCATTTATTCATTTGGCAGATGCTTGTATTCAAAGTGACTTACAAGTGAGATGGAATTTAGTTCAAATATCTAGACGTTAAAGGAGCTTACAGCTGATCAGAAGCAAATTGAGATCTCGGTATTACAAATTTTTTTCTTTCTTTTTTTTTTTTTACTGGGGGTGGGTGACATACATTTCTGTGTGTGTGGAAATGCCTTGTTTATGAGAGCAGTCAGGAGAGAATGATCAGACTGGTAAGACCTGACAGGAATGCTACATTAACTCCGATAACCACTCTTTGCAACGTTATTGAGCAGAAAAGCATCAGTTGGATGAGTTGGATGTGAGAACAGCAGAATACCACATCAGGCTCCTCTGCTGCCAGACGAGAACAGGAATCTTAGGCTACAGTGGGCACAGATTCACCCAAACTGGACAGCTGAAGACTGGACAAACACTGTAGATAAAGGCATGAATGAGCTGCAAGGTCTGGAAGTGTTGGAGTGAGTGTTAGCACTACACAATATAATGGAAAACATTATAATAACCGTATGTTCTTTCTCTTAGTATTTCACACCATTTACTTACTAATAACACCTTCGTTTTTCATGATAAATGATACCGGAACAAGTGACTCATTCACTGGAAGAGCACCGGCACAGCCACTTGAAAGCATCTTTCTTTTTTCATCACATTTGACCAGACTGAAGAAAGTGTATTTCATGTGACGGGAAGCAAAGGCGTCCAGGTTCATTCAGTTAAAATCCTCTATGTTCTGAGTATTCTGTTTTTTCCTCTCCAGATATTTATTTTAGGAAATAAAAAAGTTTTGACTTTCTTGTTTTGTGTAGCAGAGAATAGCATCGTACGCTACTCTCTGAGGTAATAACAATAATAATAATAATAATTCCTTATGTAGAGCTTTTCTAGGCACTCAAACGGCTTTACATTGCATGGGGGGGGTGAATCTCCTCAAACCACCGCCAGTGTGTAGCATCCACCTGCGGTGATGCAACGGCAGCCATAGTGCGCCAAAAACATACAGAACTTCTAAACAGATTACATCCTTTTTTCCCCCACTAATCATTTTCTCTAATGCACGCTACATTACCTTGCATTCACGCTAGCATACTAGAACCAATGGACTATAGACATTCCAAAATATGTTTATAACTGTGTCCTGCTGCCATGGATTCATTCATATTCTTACAAAAACGATGGAGATGCAGAGACCGAATGTTTGTTAAATGCTTATACATTTGGAAGATGCTTTTAAAAGCCAGAATACTATTCATGCATACAGCATAACCAGTGATACTGCAGGGTAAATACGTATAGGCCTGCTTCCTTGTTTCATTTGTTACATTTTCAAACTATAATTTCGTATAGAAATCACCGCAGGCCCATGGTGTAACACCTGCATGAGTTCTACTCATTTGTAGACTGTTAGTAACAATCTGTATTACTAGATGAAAACCAGCCCTAAAAATGAATGGATTAGTTAGCTAATTCTCCTGAAGGACTTCAGACCAATGCCACATGATCCCACCGTCAATCGAAGACCAGTCACACACAATAACACCATCTCTTGAAGGACTTCAGACCAATCCCACACGATCCCACCCTTAATCGAAAGACCAGTCACACACGATCCCACAATCTCTTGAAGGAATTCAGACCAATCTCACCCTCAATCGACGACCAGTCACACATGATACCACCATCTCTTGAAGGACTTCAGACCAATCCCACACGATCCCACCCTCAATCGACGACCAGTCACACACAATAACACCATCTCTTGAAGGACTTCAGACCAATTCCACACGATCCCACCCTGAATCGAAGACCAGTCACACACGATCCCACTATCTCTTGAAGGACTTCAGACCAATCCCACATGATCCCACTATCAATCGAAGACCAGTCACACATGATCCCACTATCTCTTGAAGGACTTCAGACCAATCCCACATGATCCCACCCTCAAGCGACAACCAGTCACACACGATCCCACCATCTCCTGAAGGAATTCTGACCAGTCAAACACAATCCCAACCTTTTTTGAAAGAATTCTAACCAATCACACACAATCCCACCCTCAATCGAAGACCAGTCACACACGATCGCACCATGTCTTAAAGGACTTCAGACCTATCCCACATGATCCCACCCTCATTCGAAGACCAGTCACACACAATCCCACCTTTTCTTGAAGGAATTCTGACCAATCACACACCAATCCACTAGCCTGCAATAGTTTCTGATGAGCTTAGTCAGTTCTAGTTCTCAAAATATACAGAATCCAGCATTTCTAAGCCACCGTGACCGTGAGCTGCTGCTGATGAAACTGATAAAAGCATTAAATGCATCACAAAGCGTAGCGCAAACTTCCTGTATGATCTAATCTTAATGAGGATGGGCTTTCTTTGCCCTGTAAGCTTAATTATCTGAACCAGGTGGTGCACACCTGTGTCATTTGTGTTGGGTTGTGTTTGGGATGTACATGTTTTCCAGAACCTTAACCACTGATGCCACTCTGCCAGAAGAGTAAATTCTGTCACTCTGATGCTATTAGTAATATAAATTAATTTAATCTGATGGTAGGATTCAGATATGGGGTTCATTCTGCCATAATAAGACTACAGTTCTCTATTTGGAGGAGGTAAATAAATTTGTTAAGTTTCCAATGCAGATTTGCAAAAAAAAAAAAAAAAAAAAATGTCTGCTGGGCCAAATGAGGTAAACATACATTTGATTGCAACATCTAATAACCTAAGCACCCTATGGTGTATGCAGATTGAGTTGGCACAGGGGCAAACGTAATTAAGTCTAACCCTCACATAAAGAGGCTTGATGGTGTGTTTGAATAAATAATTCATCTCCTATTATGTCTGATACATTCTCATGGTATGCATTATGCCCTGGTTACATAACTGAAATCATTTTGTTTACACTCAATGAAACACAAAAATCTCAGTTCTTGAGCGGTTCCTAACGACCATAGCAGGACTTCCTGTCACCTTCGATGTCAAGCACAGCTCTGACATCCATCAGGAAAATGTTGTTTTCTTGGCAAAGGTTTTAAACAGTAACGCCAGCAGCACTTAGGGCCACTGCAGGGATGCTCCGTCCCTCCCTGAGATCTTGGCAGAAGCACCTTGAGGTTTATCATTTATTTACTCCAGTCCTCACTTTACAAGTTTATTCAGCAAGCCTCCACAAACTCAATTTACACCTGTCAAAAAAGACCTCACTTTATCTGGTCATTTACTGGTTTATTTAAGCATTGGGGGGATTATTATGTATTAGGCAAAGAGGGCGCTAATACAACAGACTGGGCTTAAAGTGTCCAAAAACCGAAAAGGAGAGTAGCTCACACCGCAAAGTGTTTTTTTTTTTTTTGTCCTGTTGAATAACCGATATATTTGTGTTTATTTTGTTTCCCCGTTTTGGTGTAAAATGAGCATCATGGTGTACAAACGCTTGCAAATCCGAGTTGAACATCCATAACATCTTTGTAAATTAGGATTTTCAATAAAATTGTGCAGCGTATACAACGTGTCGTGTTGTGATTTCAGTAGGATTCCCAGTAATGAGTGTACACTGCACTCACTTCCACACGCGATGTGACGCTCCTCGTCTGGTTTAAAGAGCTGTCAAGCTACTGATGCACATGACAGCAAATCATCCTATAACATTGGCTTCTTTTGTTTTACATCAAAGCACGCTTTAACACGAACCTCAAATTCCAGCATGATCTCTCCGAATGTCTCACCGCATCTTCCTGGGTGTTTTGCTTTGCTAGCAGGATCAGAATTCACCACTGTTTGCTGGCAGGTTGCTGACATCCTATTTGTACCCCGGCCTTGACCACTGCCCCTCCTCGAAGCAGCCGGTGTGATGACAGTTTATGCACAGAGTAATAATGGCTGCAATTCCACCTTTTCATGACCGCACTGCATGTTCCTGAGCCAAGTATTCACCCAGAGGGGTTATTGATGGTTTTCACAGTCTGCATTACAAGGCACTGGTGCTTTTATAGGCACTTTCCGAGGTGATTCATGTCCTGTGTCTAAATAGAACTTTCCTGTGAACAATGCACCACTTTAAATACGATGATAAAACTCTGAATAAGCCTCTTCAACCATAACCATTCTTTACTTCCTGACTATTACCTTCAAGATGATATCTAACAAGCAGCATCAATCGATACGTTCTACGGTAATGTTTAATGGCGGATTGTACCAAGTACATGAAATGTAATGTAATAAGATCACAACGAGGAGAAGCTGCTTTATATACATGCTATATATATATACATACATACACAACAACATATATATATATATATATATATATATATATATATATATATATATATATATATATATATATATATATATATATATATATATATATATATATATATATATATATATATATATACACACACACACATATATATAAAATATATATTTTTTATATATATATATATATATATATATATATATATATATATATATATATATATATATATATATATAAAGCTTCTTACAAGCTCTATGTAAGACTATTAAAAAAATTAAAGATTAAATATCATAATAAGTGTAAGGAATTAAAGTCTTAAAACACATCACAGAATTGAGGCAAAGAGTAGTATCCTCTCGTGGACTCTTCAAAAGTCTAAGACGGTTGTTTCAATGGTAACGATAAAGCATGTGCTATTTGTAAAGGTGGCAAGCTAAATTCACAGAGCCGAGCATATTTTCAAAAACCAATTATGTTCTAGTTCAGTCCTTCCCAACGGTGTCGTATTACACGGAAGCACATTTTAATTAAAATTAAAATTAGCTTTGATTATTACAGACCGTATTAGTTGTGAAAGATGGTCTGTACTTCTGCTGTAACTTTACCGTGTACATGAGCAGTTTGTATCACGTCCCAGGATCTCGGTTGTTCATTTGCGTAACAGTGTCAGCTCTGTAAATACACCGACTTGGAACAATTCACTAAAACTGTCCCATCCCGTCCCCTCCTCCACCTCGACCCCTCTGTCATACTTATGTTTATGTCTCAATATGGAACAGAGAGAGAAGGTTATTTGTATTGCTTCGTGAGATACAAAAAATTATTTTTGGTCTCCATCTTTGCAGTGCCGATTGTATCTAAGCTAACTATCAAATCAGTCAAGCTAGCATGCTAACTAAGAATTTAACAGGCTTAGCTCGCTAGTTATCCAACATTCCTAATTTACAGTATATTGCTTTAACAATCCTACACATCTCACCTAAACTGTACGTCAGGAAACAAGGTAGATAACACTACATAACTAGGTCATGCTCGTACTGAGGAGTTACCAATAACGATCAGATCGAGCTAGCTAACATTTTTAAGCTTACAAATGAGTTTAAGATGTAATCAAGAAACATCGCATGTTGAAAACAACAAAGTTGGAAGCAAGAGACCTTCAATTTCTATCTAAAATAAACACTGAGAGTTTGTATGAGATGTGTATGTACTGTGTAGCATGTTCGGTCATCGCAGGCTAGTCCGCTTAGCATCATTTATCATCCGACAGGACGCCGCGAATACGTAAGGATCTTTTAGAGTTACACCATTTGAAAAGTGATAGTTTACCCGATTAGCTTTCTCCATCTTAATCCATCATAAAAAGCGGAGGACATTTTAGCTAACTTCAAACTGATTCCGAAATAAAATTCTTGACCGATTATGAGCAAGTAGCATCAGGTTGCTAGGCTACTCGGGTCTTTTTGCAAACAGGCTGCGCACGCATCACATTTTGTTCACAAACACCAAAGGGGTCTATAAACACAAGGTAGAATATCTCCTTTATTAGAACTTTGTTGAACTTGATGAACTGATCTCCAAAACGACTGACAGCTCAGAGGAGTTTATTTGTGCCAGAGAAAAGAGAAGCAAGTCGGCCAGAACGCCGTGCACGCCATCGTAACATAAATGAAAATAATAAGCGGTATAATAAGAAGTGGAAGACTATTTAGCAGCCTGAATTAGAGTTTAGTCACGTCCTCGTGAGACCCACCGTCCTCATAAAAAAGGACATCGTTTTTTTTTCTTCTCCCAATTACTTTTATGCATATATCCTCAGAGATGCCGTTTTGAATAAGCAGGGCATCATTTTTATCCCAAACTACTTCCTGTTTGAAGATATTGATTAGCTTCAGTCGTAACAAGGTTAAAATAAATGACAGCATTGCAGATTAGATTTGCAGAGATTGGCTGAAATAAGATGTTTGTGTGTATCAGACGCTGTGGTGGGAGACTGCATGCTGCTAGAGTACAGCACAGAATTCTATTCTCCATTAATTTTAACAATCTGTGCTTAAAGAGGGCAAAGCAATTAGCATGTGTACTCAAGTTCAATGATGTATTAAGCTTTGCTCACACTGTTCTCTTAATAGTAGCACATTTAAGTATGATCAAATTTATTATGAAGACAAGAACAGCATCTCTGAGAAATCGTCAGGTGGCGCAACCACGCATTAAAGAAAAATATGATAGTTTAAAGTTATTTACCATTACAGAAATTGTGCATAGATTACTCTCTTTAGTATCTGCATTGCACAAACATTTTGAAACCATTAATTTGTAATGTTTCATACACATTTCAAATATTTAAAAAATCCAGTTGTTCATTAAAAGACAGGGGAAAAAAACAACAACAACAAAAAAAACATTTATGCATTACATAAGTTACAGCTGTTACCTAATGATGTAGTTTTACACAAAACTGATTTGGTTAAATCCGTTTTTTCTGGTTGCACCACATGACATAGTAGTTGTGTCATCTGACTTTTCAGACTCTTTTTTATTAAAATTATTTCTACCTGGACATCCAGATAAATATTTGTACGTAAAACCATGTGTATACTGTATGTAATTAAATAAAATAAAATTCACTATTATTATAATTATTACACATTTTTATAACATGGTTGTCTTGGGGTTTTACCACCTGATGTGGTAAACTGAACAGACCAACCATTTTTTTCTCCAATATTTGTGAAAGTGCTTCTGATCACAGCATTAATGGCAGTATTCTGTCTTGATGCAATACCTGGCCTACTCTTTCCTAAAAGCATGCCAAAATAAAAGTCTTTTTTTTTGTTGCTGTTGTTGGTTATGCCCTGGGATATTTGTAGAAATTAGAATTCATGGAAGTTTTTTCAGGAAGTTTAATCATTTTAAGCTCTTCTATTTTGCCTCATGAAATCATGTGTTTTTTTTTAAAGACATCATCGTTTATTTGACTAAATACATAAATTATGCATTAAGTAATCCGCATTTGTGGTCAGACAGTCGCACCACCTGATGTTTTTAGACTTTGGGAAGGAAAAATAACAAAAATGTATTTTCCTTTGATGGACTGAAAATATATTCACATAAAGGGGATATTATACACTAGATTCGCGTGATATATGTCGAGAATTTATTGAATTATTATATAAGAATACATCAGAATTGGATTTAAAAGTGTGTGTCATACAGTATAATTGACCGATTTGATCAGTTAACGGTTTAAAGTTCCCTTAAAGATCCAGGTTATTATTCCATTAAGACTGACTAAAAAGAAAAACATTTTGTAAATACAGTACATTCAGTACGAAAGGTAAGAAGGTTCCAGAGGCTGGCAGGTCTCTGTGACAAAACAAGTTTTAAAAAATTATTTCTAAACCATCCATTCAGCGTTAAAGTTCTGAGAAGAAATGGTAGTGTATAAACTGAAGTCTACAGTTTAAAAACAAATTAAACAACACAATAAAAAACAAATTAAACTTCAGTCTGAAATGTCCATGTTAAACGCTAGGCTTCGAACTAACTTTGTTAGCACATTAGCAGTGCAAGCTAACTGTATTAGCTACGTACCCTCACCAGAAGCACCGACGACCTCTTCTACTTTCCTTCCGTGCTTTAGATTTCTTCGTAAAGTCTACCGTTATTTAGGATGTCGTATATGACAGGATAAGATGAAAACAATTAAGGTTATACCTACGGTTACCACGGCGTCCATAAGATTGGTGGATTGTGTGCGTGTGGGCTGTGGATACTTCAGCATGGATGAGCAGAGACAGTATAATCAATTACACCACAAGACAGTTGAGGGGGATAATGAAATTTGTGAAATGGAGAGAATGCAAGGTGGTGTACCACTGCGATAATTAAAATGGCCTGTGACAGGGGAGGTTGAGAAATAAGCTGTAGGATGTTCACATGTCTCGCAGTCAGGAGGAGTCCACATGGTAATAATATTACCCGACTTTTTTATTTATTTATTTATTTATTTTTTACACTAATGATAATTAAAGCTCATTGATTAGTTTTAATTATCTCTCATTGACTGTCTGTGGTGCACGCTAATTCAAACCAGACCTGATAATAATGATGATGCTTTGCGATTAACAGCTTTCCTGGCTTGCACTCAAATATTTAATGATATACGTACTGATATATGATAGACGTTACGCCTGTCTATGTGAGTGGAGAGCTACATATCAGTAATATGTGGCATATTAATTTGTATTACACTAAAGAATAATATAAAAACTCACGACATTTATTATAGACATATAAGATCACAATAATCCCACCCCCCCTTTTTTTCAAATATTGTTTTTTCTGCTTTTTTTTTTTAAATAGAAAACTACTCGAATTAGCGGAGCCGCGATTGCATGAAATTGTTCTGCGCGCACTTTCACAGCGATGTTTGTTGGTAAACACAGCGTTTTTAGCTTTACGCATGTCCTACGCAGGTGAATCAAAGAAGGCTTATATTTGGGCATTATATTCGGGCCATATTTGCGGAAAAGTTAGTTCCTGTAATCTTTTTGATTTGTTTCTGATTGTTACTCTTTACAAAAAAACTAAACAAACAAACAAAAAAGAAAACAACTCTCTAAAGAAAGAGTTAATATTTAAGTAAGTATTGATTCAGGTATTAGTGCATGTACTGTTATTGTAAAGCGTTACCATATTTATACGTATATTAAAACAATGCAAAAGACACGACAGAGGCAGAAAGCATTTCATTAGGTTAGCATAAATTATAATCTACTGTAAAAATCACTGGAATTCTTTAGTGATTTTTTTTTTTTAGATCAGTGTAAACCAATCAGTGCCCTGAGATGGACTTGCACCCTGTCCAGGGTGTACCCCACCTTGTGCCTGACGCTCCCTGGGATAGGCTCCAGGTTCCCCGCGACTCTGAAGAAGGAGTAAGCGGAGGAAGATGGATGGATGGATGTAAACCAATTAAAAATCTTAATACCTATAGTGATATTTAGTGACATCATCATCATCCTTATAGCATCTGAGCACAACGTATATTATAACATCCTTCTGTGGCAAACAGTTAATTAGTTCAAAGTTTAAGAGTGTGTGATTTAAGGAACCGGACCACGAGATTTCCTTAAGGGAGAAATAAAGTCACCACATTTCACGGATTTATCAAGGCTGAATAGGAAATACGCTGTGCCCAGTGACCATTGGCTTCCTGTCAGGTGACCACAGTGAGTAAATGATCGAGAGAGTCTATAAAAGTCAGTGAGTTATGTTTAAGTCGTCGCTTTACCTGTGCTCCTCTCCTCGTGGACTCGACGGCACTAAAATAAATCTGTCGAGCGCCGCTCATGTCTCCAAGATTAGATTCTCAGCAACGTGCTTTTGTGTTTTTCCGGTTCGTTTGTTTGTTTGTTTTTTGTTGTTTATCCGATACAGCTATACGAGACGTAGCTGAACGAGATCATGAAGTGATACGTGAAGAAAAGGTTTTTAGGACAAACAACGGGTCCTTTCTGGAGTTTTATTTATTCATTTATTTATTTATTTTTATTATACCGTTGCCGAACCAATAACCCTCTTATTTAGCGGCAGATTTACAGCACGGACACATCCGAGGGAAAATAAATTCGGTCCTACACAGGCGTACGGTAAATTCCCAAGTCGCAAATTATCCAAAGTAGCTTAAGGAAGCCTGGCCTTTACAGCATTCGCTCCTTCACGGCGAGTGGAAAACACTGTAAAAGATAGGCATCATTAAAGCTGATTGTAGCCAGAGATTCTCCCAAAAAGGTCAACTCAATGACACTCGCAGACTAAAATACAGATTACATGTACAACACTGCTGGCCACGGTCATGAGTGTGACGCTTCCAGAAAATAAACCCTCTTGCAAACTCAAGATCTCATGGTCTCATGATCACTGTTAGTGTGACAAATAGCCTCATTGCTGCAGATGATGTTATCTGGAAGGTTCTGTTCTGTTCTGTTCTGTGTGTGTGTGTGTGTGTGTGTGAGAGAGAGAGAGAGAGAGAGAGAGAGTGTGAGTGTGAGTGTGAGGTGGACTGCACCTCAGAGGTGCACTCAGAGGTGGAAAACATACTGAGAAGGTAAACCTAAGTGACAGTAGCCATAGATAATGTGCAGACATGTTATTCAGTTATGGAGTATGGAGCGATCAATGTACTCAAGTACTTTTAAATGTCTTAAACCACGTAAGTTTCCAATGAATTATAAGAAGTATAAATCTGTAAATATTAGAACCAATATTTACCATTAGCTAGAATTTGTCTTGCCACCTAGCCGTTTGGCATTAGCTACTGGAATCGACGCTAGTCTAACTTGGTATCAAAGCGAACAGGCTAACAGTTAAATATAATATATCTAGGACGTAAAGGGGACGCCTCGTTTTATACGAGAATTTGTACGAGTATCCAGCGTACTGAAATGTTTTACCGAGGCGGTGTATTATCCACCATCAGAGGCACACGGAGAGCTACAGTGCTAACTACACTGTGTAGCATTAACAGATCCGAGCAGATGATCATCGAATCATTGATCTCATAATTGATGAGATTTCTACATTGATGATCTTGATTGGATGCTAAACTGAGCCCTTTCGATATGGCGGATAAAGAGCCCTTTTGATATGGCGGATAAAAAGAGACCTTTCCCTGCTGAGAAACAAAACAAAACAAAACAGAAACCATTACAGAAATTCTATTGGTTGTAATGGTTATAATGGGAATTGTGTTGGTTTGAATGGAAACTCTAAAGGTTCTTTTGGGTCTCTATTGGTAATGTTTTGGGCTCTATTGGTGGCATGTTTATGTCTAGTGGAAAACCAATACAAACCATTTTAATCCTAATAGAATATGGCCCAAAACAAACTGCTGTGCATTTGTTAATGGTTTTAATGGTGTTTGTGGCGGTAACCATTAGAACTTCTGTAATGGTTTCTTTTGTTTTGGAGGGGGTTTCCAACGGGGTTGTGATCTGCAACAAGGAGGTCTCAATTTTAAACGATGCACCAAAATAAAAGCTCAAAAGTATCGCATCTCAAGGATGTTCCCGGATGTTGAACCTGAATTGTACAGATGGACCTGGAAAGCCTGTTATGAGAAAACGGTAGCAAACTAAGAATATAATGCACTCATACCTCTTCATTTCTAGAACATACACCTATTCAACCTAATAAAGCCTCTCAGTAGGCCACCATTTTGGCTCTCTACTTGTAAATGCCCTTTTGGGCTGGTCTTGGGCACTTAGCAGCCTTTTTAAAGCACTTCACTGGAGTACATGCGCCATTGACCTCATGTAAATACCCAGTAGATCACGCCATACAGCACGGCACTCACACACTGAATCACTTTTCTAGCCCTGAAACAAAGAGTCACTTGCAGAGAGAGTAAAAGGCCCTCTGGGAAGCTGGCCACAAGTTGGTGTGATTTTAGCCTGAAATTACACAGTGCTGGATTCTGACAGATAGCGGCAATTTCCCCTCATTTGGCCACCTGCAGCGCTGCGCTCCTGACACAGCGCAGCATACAGCAGCTAATGGATGACATGCAGTCTTTGGTATTAAGCTAATGGAACAAGATCTTTGTGCTAAGAAGTATTTAGGGCTTGGAAAAAAAAAACATGGACTGAAATGACTCTCAGAGTGCAATTAGCACTCTGAATCATACAGCATGATTGAAATAATAATAAGTTATAGTGGGACATTTTTCCTTACCTCACCTCACCTGATCTAATTGGACAACATGGCATATTAAAGGGTCAATGTTTGCGATTACTATTAAGATTAGGATCCGAGGCTTAGATTTCAATTGTAAAGGTTTGAACATAAGACACCAATTCGAATCCAAATTGGAAAATGGAAAACTTCATTAAGCTAGTCTGTGAACGTTCCCTGTACTGTAGGAAACCATGAAAATGAATCCATGCATTCACTTTTCAGTGAATAAGAAGGGGTTTTTTCCCTTCAGATTTGTAAAATGCTGTTATTTCACAATGGATATCTTTAGCGTAAAAACAAACAAACATCGTGCCCTGCAATGGACTGGCACCATGTCCGGGGTGTACCCCGCCTCGTGCCCGATGCTCCCTGGGATAGACTCCAGGTTCCCCCGCGACCCTGAAGAAGAAGTAAGCGGTAGAAGATGGATGGATAAATAGAAATCTTGGATTTGATCCGTTCCAACTTCTTTATGACAACAAGCCACATGTGAAATTAGAGTGACTAGCATGTTTTTTGGGAGGTGCGGGAAAACCTGGAGAAAACTTTAGAAACCCAAGAACGCACACGGAGAACACGAGGAACTCCAACGCGGCCGATAACCGAGCTCAGGATGAAATCCCCTTGCCATCTTAACACTTTTAACATTTAAATATTAGTTATGAACATTCAATAAATGCCAATGAAAGGAAATGGGATCAGTCATCAGTTACAGCTTTATCGATTTTCACCGCATGACGTCTCATGAAACGTTTTAATTAACAGTCAGTTAGCGTAACCATCCATCTCTGGAATCCCATTGGCCAGTCCTTCTTCTTCTTCACCTGGTGAATGAATGAATAAATAAATAAATAAATAAATATACACCACAATACAGTAGCTACAATTACGGCTCACGAGCGGAGACAAACGGTGCTTCAGACCGCAGAACTGATATTGTTAATTCATAGTTCAACTCCCGTTGTCCATCGTAGCCGCAGTCTTCTCAGCCTCGAGAAAATAAAAAGGTATTAGGTGAATGTTTATGAGGTCCTGTAACACCGGTGATGGATATGGCTTCGGGGCCCATAACTCGCCCGATTGATCAGGAGCACAGACCGTGAACATGCAAGGGGTCACGGGCGCCATTACGGAGGACGCATTGATGAAATCATTTCTGGCGAGTCCAGTATGTTCAACAAAAAAAACCAAACCAACAAACAAACAAAAAAAAAAACAACCACCCACTGAAATGGCTTTATCGATCACACGTTCAATCTGTTTATGGTGCGTTTATCGCAGCCACATTACCGCGTGTCGGCGGGCGGGAACGCCAGTGTATTGTTTGAACGAAGTGCTTATTGAATTTGTTTGAGGAAAAAAAATAAAACGACGAGTCGTTGTTCACGGTGTGCGCTTTTTAATAGGAGAGGCAGAAATGATTTATTTGCACTTCCACAGGTGGTTTATTGAGCTGTTGTTCAGCTGAAGTATAAGTTTGCACTAGACCGCTGCAAGACCATGTCGTGATGGACAGACAGCCCCTGCAATCTGTAATGGTATTGCACATTGATGAACAATTCATGGAGAAGTTAATTAGAACTCATAAGGCGAGCTGACTATAACTATATATATATATATATATATATATATATATATATATATATATATATATATATATCTCACACACACACACACACCATCATCGCTTCCTGTCTCATAGTAAAGCATTTGTATAATTCTTTTAAGCCACTTCACTCCCTTCTAACTTCTTCTCTGGCATAATACTGTTTCCCTGGCCATGCTGCAATGCACACAAGTTCACTTTATTCATTTGATTCATTCCCTGAGGCGACGATTAGCATCTCTGAACTGTGACTGTAGCACACAGATGTGTGTGTGTGTGTGTGTGAGAGAGAGAGAGTGTGAAGATCCTGCTGGCACAGCACAGCTACAGATTAGCCCTTTTACTGCTACATAGGAATAGGAGCAGGGAAAAAGAAGGTCTCCATTAAACTGTATGAGATATAACGGAGGCACAAGATTTTTATTTATTTATTTATTTATTTAATATGAGAAGACAGAGACACAGTGCGACTTCTGATAGGGTTCCTTCCCTGAAAATAATCCACTCCTGGGGTGGCATGATACAGCCTGGCATGGCTTGAAGCGTGTTATTTGTCTTACACCACCGAGAGGCGACCGTCGACGAGTGCAAATTTTTCATGTATTAAATAAACCACGCTTTACGCTCTTTAACACCTTAGAGTTTCAAGGCAGTTCCTGTTGTCGCTTACGTTATAGCAGCTATAAACAGACGTTCCCTGATCCAGCCCTCTCTTTGGAGACTCCTTCCATGAAGCGTTACATAAACATCGAAAAGAAAACAGCCACGTAAAACCTTCCAGCAGAACTACAGTCATTTTTAATCACTGTTTGATCGGTTAAGTGTGAAAGCTGTGATTTGAGCCCGTGAACCGATCCCTAGTCCTCTTGGCGGGGGGGTGGTTCATATCAACCGAACCCCTGGCACCTCGGCGCCGCATCTCAAGAAATGTAATGGGTTCAATTTGTCACACGACTTCCTGTTTTCTCTTTAGGGATTATAATGGCTATTGATACATAAAAATGAGAAGTTTCATCCAACTCTAGCACTGTAATTAGCTCACACCACAACAATGGCGTTGTGAAAAACGTACGTCTCGTACCTAGCTCGAATCTTCTTATTCTGCGAGTCGTGCTTCCAAAAAGTGCTGTACTTTGCAGCTTAAGAGTTGAAAAAGAATGAAGATGAAAAACAGCAAACGCCTACCGTTTTGCAAACCCCGCCTGCACAAACGTGGTGTCCGGGATTGCCCGACCGATCCGCGGTTCTTCGATGTAAACCCCAACCAACCGAACGAGTCCGTAATCGGTCCTCTCGAAGACTCCGGACCGAGGGTAAAAACAATATCCTCAAGGCCATACCGTTCCTGAAAATAATTCGAGGCTTATTCGAGACCAGGCTCCAGGCTCAAGTGACAACAAGCGCACGTTTGTTTAAAGTGCTTTCAGAAACCCGTACGAGACTACCGCTATTTTTATCCATTTGCCAATCAGGAGATTTCAGCAACGCCACGAGTGTTTGAGAGCAGCTTCACAGCTCAAACAGGCCAAATATCCTAGTCAAGGAAAACTCATTATTTACCTCAGGAGGAGAAGTCTGCAGGCAGAGAGAAGTGTCAGATTCAGCTTTAGAGAATTTGCTGGATGTTGTAGATCTGTTGGATATGGACGGCGATTGCTAGCTACTCCTGAAAGAGACTGAAAGAGCTATCTTCCTGGTTCTCTCCTGCATGCTCATGCAAATACTCAATATTCACTAGATAAGATATTTTACTTGGTCTTACTTGGTCAAAGAAGATTTTGTTCTTGTGTTTGCTTCTTTATTGATTTTAGTTTGTGGAGTTATGATTAGGCTGAGGTGTCTAGCGTCTAGGTTCTCGCTCCGGCACTCGTACCGTGCACCTTAATTACCAGAAGTACTTCTTAGACTCTCTGCATGCAAAGGTACACAGATCTACCCATTCTACCTATGTGCTATGTTTTAATCTGAACCCTGTCTACTTGGTGGTATAAAAGTTCCACAATAGCTAGAGCTTGGCATTACGACCCTGTTGGGATCTCCCTACCGTTTGAAATCTTCCCTTGTTCCACCGTTAGAGTGCTCTAATTTAGCATCTGGAGAGAAAACCTGACCCACCTGAAGTTATTACTCTAAAAAAACAAAACAAAAAAAACATCTGTCCCTCCTGAGCAAGCTTTGCATATTTTTTTTTTTTTTGGACAGCGGAATAATTTAAGAGCATCCCAAAAGGAAATCTCTGTACTGTAAATACAACGGAGAGCGCATCAGCAGTTTTAGAACTCTTAATTGAATTTTTTGTGTCCCAAAAAAGTGTTTTATATCAACAACAAAAAAAAAAAGAAAAAATAAGAAAAAAAGCTGTACAATGCTAGTGGTATGCTTCGCCTCTCTGGGGCACCACGTCGAAAAACAATGTACCTTTTCATTCCTTCCGTGTGCAGTAAATAAACGGGTTTAGCTTTGCTCTAGAAGAACTGTTCATCAAAGGTCAGGTTCGGTTTAATGAGCCAAGCTCACAGGAGAGCCTGTAACACATCAGTGAACATGCATTGATCCAGGTTGAGGCAGGAACACCTGACCTGCCAGCTCAGGAGTAGCACGTGAGCGAGGTTATCGTTTTACCACGCGACAGTCGATGATGGAGATTATGTCCATTGATTTTAGCATGTTGATCAACCACAGCTAATGTGTTCCGCCTTGTGCTTTCAGGGGCAGAGGGTGCAGTCTTCAGTAACTCGGTGGAGACGCCGCACGTCAGAGCAGAGCCCTTCAAAGAGCTGCGGTAAGAGGTTTTTTTTCATTCACACGTGAAAATGAACACGACGTGAAAACATGAGTCAGCGCTAATCAGCTCTCAAAAGGAAAGGCTTAAGTTAGGATCGGCTGGGGTGGACAATAGAAACCATCACAGAAATTCTAATGATTTATGTTATACCATTTCTAACCATCAGCTGTTAACCATTACAAAATGGTTTCCATTATGTGGTAGGACGTATTAAGGACATTGGTCTTTAACGCTATCCATTAGACATAACGTGCAACCAATAGAAGGCAACAAATTACCAGCAGAGACCCACAGGAGCCATTAGTGTTTGCATTAAAACCAATACAATTCCCATTAAAACCATTACAAATACTATGAGAGTTTCAGTTGTTGTTGTTTCTCAGCAGGGAAAAGTTTAAATGTATGCAATTTTAAATGGAATGTTTTAACTGACTGATGAATTGAAGTTAATGTCATGTTTTCATGTGAAAATAACCTTTATTTCATCATTCAACCTCTGTACGTTTGCTGCTCACATGCCTGATTATCACTACGAGGCTTGGTAAGGAATTAATCAGAAGTAAAATATCCTGTAAATAACGATTTTCCGTTTCCTGCCCAGCCGTTTTATATTAGCTGCAAGATTCGAAGCTCGTGCAACCTGGCATTGCAAAGAAAACTAAATAAAGTTGTTACATACGGACTCTAAATGGAAGCAATTGCAGATGGAAGTCTTTATTTACACACCAGAACTCAACAAACAGGAATCGCGGTCTAAACTTGAAGAGATATACTCGAGGTCTTAAACATGAAACTAGATTTAAAGCATGGAACAAATACATGACACAAAGTCACGACCGCTTAGCATCCAGGTGGTTAACAAATACACAACAGAGTTAGCTAGTTCAACATTGATAATACTGCGTGAAGTGCGCAGCAACTTTGGGCTTTAAATAACTCACGTAATCAAACTTTAACTCAAGCAACTGGAAACAATCGAGCCGCACCCTCGAATATCCACCAATAACTAAACAGGGAGGAGACAGAACAGAAACCAAAACAAAACACATGTGGCCAATGTAAATAAAGTTACCATAGTTCGTATGCAATCCCAGAGTGTGTGCTTGCTCTGGTTCGTGCACGCGCGAGCCCTCCGGCTCTCCGTGCACGTCGCCGCCGCAGCGCCATCTGCAGGCGAGATCGTGACAACAGTAAGTTACTGTTAGCATGAACGAAACTTAGCTCAACGTGCTTTTAGACGGAGTACATGAGCCGAGAGGTAGAGAGGTAAAGGAGACGCCTCATTTTATACGAGTCTTTGTTTACTCCATACTGAAATATTTTACTGAGGTAGGCCCTGGAGCGCTCATCCTCAACTTCTACACTGCGGTCCGGTGGATGATCGGTCTTCAGATGCTCACGGATAGCTACCGCGCTAACCACACCGTGTAGTGTGAGAAGATCAGATCGGATGATGAATTGGCATGATAGGATGGAAAGTTTAAAAAGTTTTTCGTAATACGGAAGTATAAATATGCAATAATAATAATAATAATAATAATAATAATAATAATAATAATAATAACACTTAATATAGTGACAAATTAAAATGAATAAAACGTGGACATTTCTGATATTTCCTTAAGAGTCGCTGGCTTTGTGTAATATCTGAAAGCAGTCCTTTCACCAAAGTGCAGTTGAGAAATCTCAGCTCGCATGCCTGCAGGGAAACGATTGCGAGTCAATAGCAATTTCCCTCACCAAGGTTAACGATTGAAGCTTGCCAGAAGAATAAAATTAAAAAACAAAACATTTGCCGCACACTGTACTGTTCGACAAACGAGAGCGGTGTTGATGAGTGACATTTCCAGACCTTTCTAACTCTAAGCTTGTTTGCTGGGTTTTTTTTTGCATGTCTTAGGCTGAAAGCAGATTACACACTAATTCAATAAACCTCTGCTCGTCTGAGAGATGAAAAAAGATGATGATTCAGATCTTATTTATTGCCGATTTAATTTTTTTTATTTTTTTCGAGTAAGAGTTGCCGTTTGTAATGCCAAAACCAATGCGAACATCTCGAGTGTCCTCTTGAAGAAACAGGACCTTGAATGTAAAAAGGAAGCTCTTTGAATGAACCGCAAGTTTATATAATAAGATGAAAAGAATTGGGAAGCAATTCAAGGCTGAGAGCTCACAGTAAAATCTGTACATCATGTCCAATTAGAGATGCAGAGTAAAAGCAAAAAATCCCTGTCTGTGCCCATTAACCAAACGTAACTAGGCTTTAAAGGCATTAAAAAGGGTTTTGGGTTGAGATTTTTTGGTCAGAAGGTCTTGATTAAATCCGTTTGACACAGAAACTTTTAAGTATCTCCTAATACTAAAGACCAATATTTAAAAATATATATATAAAATTGTATACATATAAAAAAAAATTCTTTAAAAACTACTAAGCTTTATTATTTTTTTAACTCTTAAACTCTTTCACACAAAAATCACTTACATTTTTATTATGCAAATATAATGCATTTAATAAAGTGTAGAGTATTAAAACGTAATAGAAATCAGTCCTAACAAAAGGACCAAACAGTCAAATCTCTTTCTATGGAAACATTTCTAGTTACAAAAATGCATTTCTAAATCCAATCATCGCCATTTGTCATAGGATATCATATCTTCTGCTGGATAGCTGATCCAGCGTTTTTTGGGAGGGGGCGTATCGGGGTATATCGGTTGCCAGTATCGGTCCAATGCGGATACCGGTTAGCAGAGCGGTGCCATCTCGAATTCATTTACTTGCTCTTATACGTTATTGCTCATATACTGACATCCTACACGGGGACCTCAGACGCTCCAAATGAATCAATTTATTCTTTTTTTAAATTGTTGATATCGTGACAATAATGGAGTCTCCGGTATCAGCGCTGTTTACAACATGGGAAAGTCTTCAGGACAGAGGTATATATATATATATATATATATATATATATATATATATATATATATATATATATATATATATATATATATACAGTATATTAGGCTTGCAATAGTGATATTACAGGAGCTTCTGATATTCCATTTAGCACATTACATTTCTGCAGACATTTTGAGTTTTCTATGTCTGTGTGGCTGTTTAGATCGATTTTGGCATAGATAAGATATATTTACTGTATATTATATTATATCATCTTTCTAGGCATGGCTCATTACGGTCATATATTATTCCTGTCACATTAAACTATTTATTTATATATAGCAGTATAATCAGGACGTCTTTACTGTCCACAACCTTAACTCGACAGAAAGAATTTTCAGGATGACCGAGCGGCACAACCCCCTCAAGAGCGGATCCCACGTTGTTTGGCTTTTTCGACTAGTCAGACCTCAAACCTTTAAGAAAAGAATTGTTTTCAGAACACATTGGCAGGCCACTCTGTAGTCGTATTGTTCGTTAAGCATATAGCTTGATCTGAGGAGGAAGAGAGGAACAGAGGAAGATCGATGTCCGTGTAGCTGGCACCTGCTGTTGTCGGACAGGCACTTTTCGCTCCCTGATCGATGTCCGGATGCTCATCAAAAACTAATTAAAGGGGATTTTCATTAACTAAACAAACATGAGAAGCGCACTGCCAATAGCTGAGCAAGAGAGAGACTGCTAGGGAGTGGGGTCAGATACGTTGCGCTGCTGGATAATAATGAGCAATAAATGACCGGTGGGGACATTAGGTTGTGTAGAAACACAAACACACACACACACACACACACACACACGCAGTATAACCTTGCTCATCAATTGTCCAACCTTCCAGTTTCAGAGTAGTAAGAAGGAACCTACTGACAGCCATCAGTCACAAAAGTGTACAATCTTAAACCTGGATTAAATTTGTACTTTTTTGGAGTAACTTATCCAACACAAGGAAGGCAGAAAGTTTCATAGAGAAACCGAGTTCGTCAGTGTTTAACGTTATTGTGCATGAAATCTTTCAACATTTATAAACCAGATTGAAAGGGATGTTTTGGCTCTGATGTGCCATCTAGTGTAGGTCACTTTCAATCCGCCAGATGTTCATAAAGTATGCAGGCGAGCATGCAAACAACGCCGCTCCCGTCGCCTCAGGTGACGTATAACCCAGGCCCTTTGGTCCTTTTGTGTCAGGATAAAGGAATGACAGAAGGATGGAATATGGTGCGCTGAGCGTTCCAGGAATTCAAAGAGATGTTTTAATGTAAAAACTTGTATTTCTTTGTGTTAATTATTGATGCTGGTATATCTACACGATATACATTTATAAATGAATCGATGTCTGATTATCGATGTCCACCAGAACAACCTCTTGGTATAGATTCTACAAGTTGCTGGAACTGTACTGGAGCAACGAATGTTGTTCTTCCAAAAGTTGGTGTTTTGATGATGATGATGATGATGATGGAAAGTGACGTCTAATACGTCTCTTCAAAATCTCCCATATACACTTGAGATCCGATGACGGTGACAGCAAAGGCCAGAGCTTAGCATCATTTTCATCCTCATCAAACTTATCAGTGAGCCATCGTGCTCTGCAAATGGGGGGGCGGAGTCATCCTGTAAAAGACCACGCCCTTCGGGATAGAAATGTTTCATTATAGAGGGACACAAGCTATGCCAGCAAAAATAATTCAATGCCTCACGCAGTATAACAGAGCCAATCTTTTACCCTTACATTTATTTATGTCCCTCCTATAGGGAAAAACTGAAAAGAGCGACATCTAAAATATTTTCTCCAATGAAAGTTATTTGAGTGCCTGTGTGTGTGTCCTCAAACGAAGGAAGGAGGAACTCGCCAAACTCACTCACTTCGAAATAAAAATGGAGGATTTGCTGCATGAGGCATGAAACATCCACCATCGTCTAGAATTCTGAATTTGACTCTTTGAGCGACGAACGAAAACATTCTCACTGGTGACATTTTCTCACATAATAATTGTTTCTCTCGGTGAAACATCGTGGAAATATTGGCCCGTACAATCGTGTAATTTCACCTGACAGAGATTCTGTCTGAGCATTCGAGCAGAAGAAGGAAAAATATATACACTGACAGGTAACCATCGGGTGTTTTACAGCTACTTCACAAGGCGTTTTCGGCTTCTTACTTATATCAAGGTGTCATGACATCACAACCTTCCCACAAATATTCAGCGTGATTGTTGAAGTTTCAACACAATGGAGTCAGTTAAAGAAGAGTGAGGAAAGGCATCCGGTGAGAGATTCGCTTATAGAATGAGGGTTTAAGGAGAAATGTGAGGTGGTTGCAAAGTGCATCGTCTCTTATCTTTACTGCTCGACAGCCATCTCCTATTTTTTATTTTATTTTATTTATTTATTTTTTTGCAGCCCATGGGCTGATTTGTAATCATTAAAAGCTCTGCAGGAGTTGTAGAAGCAGCCCCAGGTGGCCTTGGGGCAGGGTCATTGCTCCGTTTCGACTTGAAAATGGGCCTGCTCTGTCTCACAGAACCCCGTCCAGGCTGTATTTATGAGAGTAATTGTGTGAACATCGTGTGCCATGTGCAGGTCAGACTCACCCTAGGGTCCTTTCATTATCTCGGCACAAACGCGAGCGTGAATAATCACGTCCTCCCCCCCGATGACACGACGGAAAATGTTACCCGAGGAGCAGAATTAGCTCGTCGCAAAGAAGTTTGACTTCGAGTAAATAAGCAGTCTGTCACCTTGACATTTTGGATGTTTTTTTTTTTTTTCTTCACTTTTTTATTTTTTGTGAGCGCTCGTCCTCGTCCTCGTTCTCCACCTGGCATGACTAATACGAGCGCATTCTGCTCGGCGGATAACGTTGGGCTTTGCTGACTAGATAACAGCACGTAAACAAATAGACGTGGCAATGTGACAATTTCGAAATCTGGGGCAACGCGGATAGTAATCATTAGGAGGCATTGTGAAGGACAAAATAAAATGCACATCCTATAAAAATGCACATAAATTTACACGACATGGAAGGTGGTCTCTCTCCCTCTCTCACACACACACAGTATGGTTTCTACAGTAAGACAGAAATGCGATTAACCTTTGATCTTAACGGGGGTGGGGGAAGAGATCTGGAAGGACATCCACACTTTTTTTCGTTTTCTTTCCTTGATTAGATTTGTGACTTTGTACAGTACGTTCCTCACAGGAACACTTCTGTAAATACACTGACGGGAAGTGAAAATTTCGACTCGTCGTTTTAGATAGGAAGATATCGATATGGAAAAATGAGCACATTTGCCTCACACCTCCAGTGTCGGGGGTTCGATTCCCACTGTGGCCCTGTGTGTGCGGAGTTTGCATGTTCTCCCCGTGCTGTGGGGGTTTCCTCCAGGTTCTCCGGTTTCCTCCCCCAGTCCAAAGACATGCATGGTAGGCTGATTGGCGTGTTTAAATTGACCATAGTGTATGAATGGGTGTGTCAGTGTGTATGTGATTGTGCCCTGCGATGGACTGGCACCATGTCCAGTGTGTACCCCGCCTTGTGCCCGATTCTCCCTAGGATAGGCTCCAGGTTCCCCGTGACCCTGAAGGAAGGATAAGAGGTATAGAAGATGGATGGATGGATAAATATGGGAAAATGATTCAAACACCACAAATGGCTGAGATTTTGTTCTTAGTTGCGACGCCATTCGTTGTTTTGGGTTCTTTCCCTAGCATTATGGTCCGATTTTAAATGAGTCAGAATCACTTTCTTGGCCAATGAGATGCAATTCTTCTCCAATACGTCCCGATACTTTCATGTTTCCCTTCGATGACGTGTAATGCCTCAGTACTGTTTACGCAGAAGCAGAGGCATATTATGATGCTCCCACCATCGTGCTTCAAACCCGACTTTCTGAATTACTGCTAAATAACAAACTCTTTTCCCAAAAGAGTTCTGATTTGTCTAAACATTTTACACAGTGCGTCTTTGTTAGCAGAGGAGTTTAGCAAGAGGTGTAGGAACGGAGATGCTGCTGCTGCTTTCAGGTCGTCGTCCAACTCCTTTCGAGCGGTTGCTGGCTTCTCTCTTACCTTCTTTAGCATCAATCTGAGCGCGTGTTGTGAAATCTTGCATGGTGGACCTGTCCAGAGATGATCACCTGTAGTTCCACCCACTTTCCACCTGCTGTGGCTCTGTAGCTTTAATAATGTTGTCCCTGAGGAACTTTAGGAAGATCCTTCAGCAGCATTTATATCTAGAGCTTGATTTATTTTTACTCTAAATACTCTAAATTTGAATACAGTGTCTGTATACTTTTCATTCATATTTATAAGTGCAAAGTTATCATTATGTGTAATGCGTAAATGTGAAGTGGATATACGGTGTATGTGCAATGTAAATATATTAAATAACAAAAAAAAAAAATCTAAAGTGCTGAATACTGATTTCCCCTCACTGTATTATCCAGTAAGAATGCGAATTATGTCGTGTCTATTCTCCTCCGTAAAAAAAAAAAAGTTCAATACGATTTCTGTTCATTATTAATATGATATCCATTCATCATCCTCGCACACCTATCCCGAGAGACAGCCATAATCTGCTGCGCTGCTTAATAATCTTTCACCTCTGCCAGAACATCAGTATCTAGCAGATGTCAGCACCGTTTGAAGTTGAACAGAACAAGCAGCGGATTTAAAAAAAAAAAATTTTTTTATACGATCGAGTCAGCTTTCATGTCTGATCAGACTACCGATGCTAATTTTACACCCATTTGTATCACTTAACTGGTGAAATAACTCTCGCTTTGTGAGACGTGTCTGAATCAAAGCCGTCAACGTGATGAGCGTATTTACTTTGTTTTCCAAATGCGTGCTGTTTTTCTTTGGACACGGTCGATTATTTGATTCTCTTCTTTCCCGTTTCACCTTGGCTTTGCTACGCCTCACACCGCATGGCTCCCCCTTTACGCTCTTTTTATCTGAAGCAGTGCTAATCTCACCTGAATAATGGCTCGTTAGCGGCATAGCCATGCTCCCATCACATTCTTGCACAAACAAGAAGTTATCATTTAATGCCTTGCTTGTTATCTCTTATACACGTTTTGCTTATTATCCTACATCAACACTGAGACACACCTGGCTGTAAAGTCTGATTTTTCTGTCTTTTTTTTTTTCTTTCTTTCTTTCATGTAGTCAAGGCAATTCCTCAGTACGTCCTGGCTCAGGAAAGTCTAGACGAATTCATTTCAGATATATTTTGTGAGATGATGTATACGGATAAGCTTGGGCGCACGGTGGCTTAGTGGTTAGTACGTTCGCCTCACATCTCCAGGGTCGGGGGTTTGAGTTCCGCCGCATGTGTGTGCGGAGTTTGCATGTTCTCCCCATGCTGCAGGGGTTTCCTCTGGGTGCTCCAGTTTCCTCCCCCAGTACAAAGACATGCATGGTAGGCTGATTGGCGTGTGTTTGTGATAGACTTGGCACCCTGTACAGGGTGTACCCTGCCGTGTGCCCAATGCGCCCTGGGATAGGCTCCAGGTTCCAAGTGAACCTGAAAAGGAGTAAGTGGTAGGAGATGGATGGATAAGCTTTGCTTAGCACAGCTACTTAAAAATGGCTAAGAGTTCTGGAAAGAGAGGACTAGCAGAAAAGATCTCACTTACATTACCTGCTTTCTTTCGTTTATAATTTTTTTATGTATAAATAATAATAATAATAATATCAGTATTATTATTATTATTATTATTATTATTATTATTATACAGCATTATTAGTGTTTGAATATGTGCTAGAATTAGATTTTATTTTTGTTCTTTGTAGCCAGTTATATTTATGTTTAATGTTGTGGAATGACCTTAGTGACCGTTACAAAGCGCTGACACTCCTGCCAGAAGCTTCATATCAAGCTTCAATCATATCGATGGCAACATTTTCAAACGCGTTTTATTATTAAGTCCCTGTCAACGAGCCGTTACCATAGAAACAATAGCATATCAGAACAAGCCGTTCGAGTATTCAGCTGCGCCGTGGTCTAAATACCCCTTAAAGCGCAAACAATTAAGAGCGAGCGAGCGAGCTATAATTAACTGAAAATGTCATGTTTGAAGTGAGTTGTGCATCTCTATGTGAAGGAGCTTCACCCCTTTTAAAACGACGCCAAGAACTAATTACATAAAATATTACTCTGACCTTAATCGCCTTTCCAAACAAGTATGATAAGCGCATAAAGCTTCTACTGTTGAAACACGTGCATCGTTTTAGGTGCAAAATTTTACGGGAAATGTCTCGCTCTCACGCTAGTGTGTTTTTCCTCTTACACCACAGCAACTTCCCCAATGATTACTTATAACTTTATTCATTTATTAATAAGCGACAGATAATGCCTTTTAATGGCTTATAGCTATATAGTTAATGTTCTGGAACGTCCATAAAACAAGTCGGTCCCCGTTACCTCTAACATCACTGCCGCTTTAAACAGTCGTTCGCTCTGCAGCTGTTTCAAACCAAGAACATTCGATATGTTGAAGATTTAATATTCAAGATTCTGCATTATTCCTAGCTCCGATTTCTATTTAAATGTAAGCAAAAGTACGATATCGACCGTGTTAAGTGCTTTGTACAAAAGCTCAGATTTCCCGTCGCGTCTAATCTCTTCTACTGAACCATCGGACACTCTGGTGGAATTGATCTAGAAATCAATCGTAAGGTTTTGCACGCCTTCGTTAAAGCAAAACTTTTTTTTTTTTTCATTTTTAAAAAGAAAGAAAGGGGACTTACCGAATACCGAGAAACTCCGAAATCCATGAAAATATTTCCGTAAGTTGATGTCGATGATGTCATTTGTATTGAAATTGTTTTGTATTACATTAAAAAGGAATGTAAAAGAATTTTCTCTAGCGCTCTCAGACGTTTGGACTTCACTCTATGTCAAGGTTTGGGTGTACAGTATTTCAGTGTCTGATTGTTACTCAAGTGTGTTCTCGACTCCACCTGCTCCGTAGTTTGGAATCTCCAACACGTGGCCTGTACATGGAGGCTCCTAAAGGTGTGCAGATTCAAGCGGAAGCCGGTGACATCCAAGCCACCTGCAGAAGTGACCTGCGCCTGGAGTCAAAAGACGGAGAGGTAAATGTCCTCGCCACCCACACACACACCCACACACACACACACACAATGTTGACACCACGATGTGTTGGACAAGTTGTTCCGCTTCACATTTCCGACATCCCCATCTGCCATCGTTTCGTATCCAGACAAGCGCCTCGCTAGTTTCCATATGCTCCCTCCTCTTCCGCAGTGCCCCGAGCTTAATATTCAGGCTGCCATACATCAATGGCAATTACAGGAGATAATCCACGAACCGACATTTGGAGAGAACTGATAACCTTGTAAGAAGCACACTTGTTGTTGCAGAGTTTGAGGAATTGAAAGATTATCACCATATGTTCACAAAATACATGAATAATTACAACAAATCCTGTGGGCTATGAAGAATGATTACAGCCCCTATTCTCGAGGTTCTGGAGGTGAAACCGTCCCAAAAGAGCTAAAGCGGCAACTCTGACAGTTAGCTCCTGCTGTAGCGTTTCTATTAACGCGATCATCGCTCGTTCGAATACGTTAGCGTTTCTATAGCAACAGCTCCTTCACAGGGACTTGGACGTGGACATGCGGCATACTTTAAGCCTAGTAATGAACAGCTTGAAAGAAAGCATGTCGATGTTTAACAATTGTTGATTGGCGTGGTGGAGTTTTCTGTTGCGTTTATGTAACGTCGCTAACCTGCAGGAGCTCGCCATTCTGCGAGCGGCGAGACGAATGAAGCAAACTCCGCAACATGCCGAGGAGCTTGCGATTAGTGCAGATTTTATACCGATTCGTGTCGTGACGCACCACGTGACGTCATCATGACGTGGGTTCAGCCAAAGAGCTTGTGGATTCACGTGCGTCGAACGCGAGTACAGCTGAAAGAGTGCGCAGAATTATTTCATGCAGTTGCACGACAAACTTTTCGGAAAATTCTGTTCGGATTGTGACCGGAGTCTCCGGTTTCAGTGAGGACAGAGGTTTCCAGTTTCTGGGTTACATGGAAACCTGAGGGTTTGTTTTGTCTTTTTAATTTCAAGAAGGAGAAAGAAAAAAAAGAGAGAAGAGAGAGAGGTTGGTGAAGAAATGACTGTTTATAGCTGCTATAACATAAGTGAGAATAGGAACTAATTCGTTTCACAGACGTAACATTGAACGTAAAAAAAAAAAAAAAAAGCCTGATGTTTCGTTCATTGTACTTGAACAACAGAATTCTTGTAGTGTAAGTGGAATAGCAGCGCTACGGCGAGTCACACAACCCCAGCATGGATCTTATTCTGATGCTTTTATTCCATTACAGCAGTTCTTAGCACTTTTTACTGGGAGAATAGAGATCCCTCGCGCTGTTTGCCGGCAGTCCCTCAGAGGTTCAGGTACAATTAGTCGACCCCACCACCCCCACCCCCCAAAAAAAGCCCTCTAGCTTGCCTTCACACTCAACTTTGCTCTATAGCAGATGTCTGGAGAATCAGTTGAGACCACTGCTTAAAATGTGTTCCAGGTCATTTGATGGAAATGCTTCCCCAAGGCTGTCGGTAATGACTCCTTTTACCTTTTTTATATCCTGACGGGTTCTCTACCGGCTGCGGTAATGCTTTCTGGAGTCCGGTGAGCGAGTGAGAGAAAGAGCGGAAGTGAGAAATGAGAGTGAGACGGTCTGGCTGTGAAGGGCTGAGAGAGAAAGAGTGAGAGAGTGTGAAACTGTTTGCAGTGCTTATGTCACTGAAACGGTTTCACTTCAGTCGGACATGCGCGGTTTACTATTCCAGAGAGGACGGTTATATGAAATGGGTTTTTTTGTGGTCTGGTGGAGTCACAGCGTTGAAGACATTAGCCTCGTGGTCCAAACTATTGCACTGCGGACAGGCAGAACGTCGGTCCAGTCGACGGAGGACCGTTTAGGTATCTCTGCAAGAAGCTATTCCAGGGCGGTCTTACAGGATGTACGTTACTGTATGTATTCAGCCGAATAAACACTTCGTTCACCGCAAACATTTGATCACATGTTTCTGACCACAGGTAGGACGTTATCACAGTCCAAAACATACATCACATCTCACGTTTTCATATTAACATACACAGGCTTCCAAGTGAGAACTAATTGCACAGATGACCACAGTTCCAGCCTTTAGGGCATTTTTAAGCATGCACTGATGAATAGAACAAGCAAAAACAAGCACATAAACGTAAAAAAAAAAAAGGCCCTTTATTGGAGAAGCTTATTGAGATGTTTAAATCATCGCCTTGTAAATCCCCAACCTCTTTTCAGTTTTAGTTTCTTTTAAAATTGTGGGAATTTTAGCGTCCAGTATTTTGTTCTCACTGATTGGAATCCTTTTAGGAAACATTTAGCTTTGTGCATGTGCTTTGTAAAGAATCGATGATTGTTATTTCGAATGCTCGGAGGAGGCAACGGTGTTCATGAACATAGTGAGAGGTTTGAATGATCAAAATAAATAAATAATGTATTAAGCGCTAGAAAAATCAGCTACCGTACACCAAGGCCTAATGACGCATTCAAAGTTCGGAGATCATGCAAAGGTCACCTGCACGATGATAGTTTACATGTATCTAACTTAATTCTATTTAGATTTAATACATTTAATAAATCATACAGTACATGTTCATATGAATTTGAATCCAAAGCCAAATCTTTATGGAGTGTATGGTTTGCTATTTACTTACTGATTTCTATGTTTTAGTCTGTGTAATGTTGCACACTGTATTATAATAATAATAATAATAATATATGCATTACACCACAGTATGGTTGAATTCTTGAATCTGATTGGTCAGAAGCTGTGCATTATTTCTGTGTAACAGCATGTTGTTGTTTCTGTAGAAACAACACGTACAAAGTGAAAAAAACAAAGTAACTTTGTTAAACAGCAGTATAGTCATAAAGAGAAGTATAATCGTCGATATGGTGATTTTGTTAGGTGACTTTTATTGAACATTTATGGAAGGAGTCTCCAGTGTCAGCAATTTGTAACGGTCACAGTGCTCTGGGAAGTGGACAGAGGAGTTTACACTTTGTTTTCTGAGAGAGAGGGAGGAAGAGAGAGAGAGAGAGAGAGAGAGAGAGAGAGAGAGGAAGAGAGGGAGAGAGACAGAGAGGAAGGGAGGGAGAGAGAGAGAGGAAGAGAGGGAAGGAGAGAGGGAGGGAGAGAGGGAGGAATAGATAAAGAGGGAGCAAGAGAGGGAAGGAGAGGGGGTGAGAGAGGAAGAGAGAGAGAGAGAGAGAGAGAGAGGACTAATGTGTTATTCCTTACATAGAATTAGAAATGTATTTATTGTCCGTGTTAAATTGTTTACCTTTTAATCTAATGCTGTGAAGTTATACTGTATTAATATGTTAAGAATCTCTTTAATCAAGAATTTAAAATTGTATTTTGTTTTTTAACACGGAATTTAGTCATTTATTCATGGCTTCAGATCCAGTTTGAGCCAAGTGACCTTTTGCTCTGTTTTGACACCTTTAATCACAGAAAAGTCTCTTTATAAATAAATAAATAAATAAATAAATAAATAAATAAATAAAGGTATTTGAGGAGAAATGTGTATTTGTGACACAAAAGGTAATACCTAAATGATTCCCTAAAATGATTCAGTAAATGATTTCGAAAAACGATTCAGTAAATGATTTCCAAAAACCATTCAGTAAATGATTTCCAAAAACGATTCAGTAAATGATTCCCAAAAACGATTCAGTAAATGATTTCCAAAAACGATTCAGTAAATGATTTCCAAAAACGATTCAGTAAATGATTCCCAAAAATGATTCAGTAAATGATTCCCAAAAATGATTCAGTAAATGATTCAGTAAATGAGTCCCAAAAATGATTTAGTAAATGTATCAGTGAATAAAAAGCAAATGATGTTACATTAAATTAGAAACATCTCGAACGTTCACTGATCAATCTTTCAGTTTACGATGTAGTTTGAACTCTTCTCCTTCCTTTTTTTAGATCACTCTGGATGCTAAGAAGATCAGACTCCTGCGTCTGCCCGAGGGAAAAGCGTCTCTGTCGGCCACCAGACAGACTGTTTTCGAGGTGTGCGTCTGTCCCAACGGGAAACTCTTCTTATCACAAGCAGGAACAGCGTCCACCTGCCAGATCAGCAACAACGTCTGCCTCTAGACACTTTAAACACATACACCCACAAAGCTACACACACCACACACACACACACACACACACACACACACACACTGTAAAACACACACATGTCCATTTTACCCCCACAAACTGCAAAATCCGTTCCTCTGAAGACCACGACGAAGATAAGAACTTCATTGTGTAAACAGTTACTTCAGTGCCAAAAAGAAGAACAGCAGAAACGTCACTAACGTGCGCCAGAGTTCACGTCACAACGTGCATCCGTTTTCCATTCGTCGAGTAAAGGTGAAGTGGATTATATCATGCGGAGAAAGAAACGTGACGTGTTTTTTTTGTTTGTTCGTTTTTTTCAGTTTCAGGTCACTTCTTTCATTTTTGCTACTCGTCTTTCTCCGGTTGCAATATTGTCCAAAACGTCAGATAAACGTTTAGCAATTTAAAAAATAATAATAATAATAAGTCAAACAGGACACTCTTGACCAGTGGAACCGATCGTTCCCACGATCCCTCCCCAAAAGAAATGAAAAATAAAAATTGAAACTGTGCTTGCACAGGGACCGACCTGCTGCACGCTCTCTGTTCGAAGAGGAGAACAGTGCCTGTGCCTTAGCTCAATGCACTCGTGGAAAGAAGAAGCACATCTCACGGACCTTTACTTTCGAAAACCTGGACTGGATCTCCAGTTTATTTCATTTTTGTTCCCCCTGAATATATATATATATAATCTATATATATTTTTTTTCTTCAGTACAAGAAAGAAAAAAAAAAAGAATGCAAAGGATCCAAATGACAATGACGCCAACTATACATCTAATTACTGAGGATTTGCTTCTTTAAAAGATTATATTTCTTTTTAAATTTATTATTATAATTATTATTAGGCAAATGTTCTGTTCTGTAAATCCTCCTGATTGGCATAACACACACAAAAAAAACATATAAAAAAAAGGACGTTTTAAAATGATATATTTAAATAAAGATAATTTGGCCTTTGCGTTCTTCATTAGATGTGTGTGTGTGTGTGTGTGTGTGTGTGTGTGTGTGTGTGTGTGTGTGTGTGTGTGTGTGTGTGTGAGGAAAAAAAGGTTCTACCACTAGGGTTTATGTATTTTATTCTATTCTTGATCTTTTATGATAAACACCAGTAAATAAACCAGAAAGGTGAACCAAAAAAAAAACAAAAAAAAAAACAATAATAATTTAAATAATAAATCAATTAAAACATTTTTAAAAAAGAGGGGCCTGAATGACTTTCGTTATCCTACAGCTCAATTTTGCGGGTTGTTGCAACTCTAATGCATACGATGTGCAGCTTTGTGTTCTGAGGATCCACTAAAACGTTCAGAACGTTCGTACATGTGTCATGTGTCGTGTGTAAGCTCACTGTCTCCCAGATTCTTTCATTCTTTTCATAATTCATTTTTTGGGGCAGTATTTACTTCCAGGCCTTGATTTACTATGATCCAAAATAAGAGCTAATTTATAAATTGCGTGTGGAAATATACGGGTTGTTACAGGTCACGGAGTGAATGTACGTAAATTAGATGGGAGGAGTCGATATGTAAATGTTTGCACTCGACTAAAACCTGCACCACAGAATTCCCGACCTCCGACTTGGAAAAGCCGAAGAAAACGCTCCCTCGAGACCCCGAGTTCAGCAAGTGACATCAAATCACAATGTCCGCTCACAGAATCAGCAGTAAATTCAGCGAGTTATACTATACTATAAACACGTATCAGCTTTAGATCAATCGATACACCGACATGTTCGCCTGTTAAATGTTTCACACCGACTCTACAGTTCAATGTTACCTGGCTAACCTATTCGCTAACAAAAGACATCATGTAGGCGTCCATGTTTTTTTTCTTTTCTTTTCTTTATTTGTTCAGTTGAATGCAGCATTTGCATACAGATCTCAAAGGAAGAAAAAAAAGATATATATATATATATATATATATATATATATACACACCAAACTCAAGCGTAATGCTGATACAGATTGAAAAATCATTTGATATTGCTAATCCTATACAGATATAAACACATTATCATAATATAGTTCATGTGAATGAAAATCGTTCCATAGGTTCTGTTTGTTAGAATCTTACACAGTATGCAGGAATAACGTCGTCATCAACGTCGCCCCTGCAATCTGAGGTCAGATTCGGAGAAAATGTCCGATTATTCCACTACGGTATAATTTAGATAAACTTTCTTACATTGTTACGATTTAGTAAATGGTAATAAAAGCAGAAACATGCTCCTACACATTTAATACCTGGTCTTCATGTGACGATTTCTCGACGATCGAGCTCCTAATTCAACGTCTAGTAAGGCTTGTGGCAAAAGGAATCAGAAACCTCAAGCTTTCACGCTGTTCGACACTACGATGTGGATTCACGAGGAGATGATCCGATATTTGGCGATACGATTCGATTTAGTTCGATTCGGAATCAGAGATTCGTCATCGAGGAATCGCATCGTAGCGAGCGGATTTTTCCCTGTGAAAGGGCAAAAACACGTTTTACTAAACGAACATAACGTGCCCGATGTCATTATTACCCTTTGCTCATGTGCGGAGTAAACATTATGGAAATGAAGAATGGCAGTTATGATTATGGGATTATGGCGTCGAAGCCCCAAGCGATCGCCATCATCGTATTAACACGCTCCATTTGAGGAGTCGTTTAAGAGCGGAGACGTACGTAGATACAGGACGCTTTATAGAGCAAACGTGCTACAGGAGAGCTTACAGCGTATTCATTTACTTTTCGTTTTCAGGAGTAATTAAAAAACGTGATACTGTGGTGTGTGTGTGTGTGTGTGATTGCTGCGTTGCTACTACTTAAAGTAATTAAAAACCCGACCGCCTGAGATAAAATCCAAATCGTAGCAAACTGGAAGCAGGCAGGTCCCATTTTTCATAATAATTTTAATTGTGTGTGGAAGATTGTCTTCTTTTTTTTTCTTCACTAACACGGTTGCTTATGTGGTTAACGAGAAGTCATACGATAAGCAGTTACTTCAGATAAAGAGTTTTACTTCATAGTTTGTTTGGTTTTTTTTTAATCAAGACAACGTAACTGTTTGAGAAGAAAGGTTTGGAGTGGTCATGAATGCAGTAAGCATGATTAAATTCTTTTGATTACTTATTTGTTGTGGGTTTTTTTTTTTTTTCCAGGTTGCTTTTCTTTACCTTACAGCTTGTAAGATCTTTATTCCTCCCCAAAATATGTTATTCATGTGTCTAATTCAATACATACAATAATCATCAAATATGTATTGGTTGATTTATTTTTATTTTTTTTTATTACAATTAAATTAATTTTTTTTGCTATTGGATTTGCTGATGTTCGTAATGTCCGCTCTGAAAAAAAAGAAAATAATTAAACCGGTTTGGCTCATTTTTTGTGAGAACTGAGATCTCATCTCAAATCGTTGATTGTTTTTTTTTTCTCCCCCTCTACTATACATTGCTGGTTTGGTTTTATTTTCGTTTTACTGATCATGTTAATGAGAAAAAAAAAAGAAAAGAAAAGAAAAAAAGGATCCTGGCACATTCTATGCAAAATGTAGAGAGCATTTATTAATGCGAAGAATTCTGTCCGCTGTCTGTACTAAATTTATTATACTTTATGTGTACAGTTTGTATTTATGAACTGAGTTGCAATCGAAACTGTATTAATAAACCTATTTCAAAAAAAAAAAAAAGAGAAAAAAAAAATGTAGTGAAAATGGAGGACGTGAACGAGTGATCGCCGAAACAAAATTTAATCCAATAAAATAAACACACAGAAATTCACAAAGGGAGAAAATGAAGAAAATTTGAAAAAAAAAAAATTGAAAATAAATAAATAAATGTCATGTTGAATGAAATGGAGATTAATGTAGAGAGATGTTACAGTATTGTAACAGGTTTGTGTTTGACTCAACCACGTACGCATGACTCTTCGTCACGTTTTCACGTGTCCGGTTAAAGGCTCTGTGTTTGGTTCGGACCGTCATCGCAGATGTCACCGCTCATGTGTGATTAAGTCGGGTCATGTATATATTTTTTTTAACATCCTTCTAAGCGATACGAACAACTTGTGTCAAAAATTATCCGGTGTTTGTTTCCTCATTTCTCGGAACCCCGTCAGACGACGCACAGGACGACTGTTGCGTTGATTGCGATGGTGTTCTTTCACGCTTTTTGAATATGTTGAAATGGACCGACTTTGATTCAGATTCAGTAAAAACACGTGGAAAGGATTCAGAATCTGAATCGTTTTATTCACTATTCACATTTACATGTATGAGGAATTGTCCCTCGGAGTTTGGTCACGACGCGATACGTTCGACACGCACATCTCGGACAACGCGACACAATATAACCCTCGTAATATGCAAATCATCCCGCCTGATATAGAAATATTACACAAATATTAAGCGGAAATGGTTCGGTCTACGTTAAAGTGGAGGTAAAAATAGCAGCTGGATGCAGTTCGGGGTTATTAAACAGAGTGGAATTTTGATATATAATAAATAATAAGAATGATATATAGTTTATTGTGCCCTGCGATGGATTGGCTCCCTGTCCAGGGTGTACCCTGCTCCCTGGGATAGGTTCCAGGTTTCCCCGTGACCCTGAAGAGGATAAGCATTACAGAAGATGGATGGATGGATATATAGTTTGTAAAAACATTTAATGCAGATTGCTCATTACCAGCAGGTCAGGTATTACTAAAGGGTGTCTAGACATGCTGGTTAATAACCAAAAATTCCTAGTGGAAAGAAGCTGTTTCGATGGCATGCGGTTATCAGGGAGCGGAGTCACTTTCCTAATGGTAGGTTTGGGAATAGGTCATTATCGGGGTAGGGAGGTGTCACTAATGATTTTCTCAGTAGTCTTGATAGTACGTTCCTCTCTTCTCAGAAGGAGGCTGCACCAATCCAGACAGTGATGGCAGACGTATACGATGCTTTCTATAATGGCAGAATGGAATTGCACCAGTATAACCTGAGGTAGATGGGACTTCTCCAGCTGGTGTAAGAAATGCATCCTTTGCTGAACTTTCTTGTTGATGGATGGGTGGGTGTATGCATCTCACAGCGAAGTGACGGTGAATAATGAATTATTAAGGATGATTGCGGAGGGGGAAGATGTGCGTTTCCTGAAGTCGATGTGCATCTCTGTGTGTTTTAAGAGCATCGTCCTCGAGGTTGTTCCGCTACACCAGGAGGCTAGTTGTCGAACCTCAAGGTGGTACTCTGACACGCCATTGGTGAGGAGACCAAATCCCAGTAATGTCATCTGCAAATTTGATCGACTTTGCAGACGCATTACCGGAAACACAGTCATACGTGAAGACTGAATATGAGAATGATGAGAGGACACAACCTTGTGGTGCTCCAGTGCAGAGCGAGCGGCGTTCGGAAACGTTCTGACCGACTCGCACAAACTGCTTCCTGTCAGTAAGGACGTTTGTGATGAGGTTTTCTTGTGGGAGGGCACTGAATGCCCTGCTTGACTTGAAAAATTGGAAGAAAAATCTATAAAACGTGGTTGCACAGCTTATTCTATCATATATACAACCTCTCATTAACTATATAAATGTATAGTGTCTGTGTGGGGTGCCCTGTGTTGAAATATCCCACCCAGGATGTATTCCTGCCTCATAACAAAGTATTCCTGGGAAAGTCGCCAGATCCGCTTGCAGTCTCGAAGACGGATGAGTGAAAGAAATGTAATTAATGACAAAAATAAAACTATGCGATTTTTATACATCGCTACACAATACATAGCATGAGGTCCATGCTTTGTCAGTATTGCTATGGTTTAATAAATAAATATATAAATAAACTCTAGAATAAATGCACATTACTCACACATGACAGGACGGTATAATCACAGGCAACGCTTCATTAAGATCCGGTGCAAATCATAAATTATAATCTAAATTATGCCGTACACATGACAACGACTCTCGTCATAAACCCTTTTCAAAGTCACACATCCCATCCGTGACATGTTTGAACTTCGGACAGTAATTAAACTGAACAACTTTACTCAAGTCACTTTAAATATGCAGAAATTTAAACAGATCGAACATGAGTCCATCGGTAAAGTCTACAGAGCGCAAAGGAGCTTTTAGCATTTAATATTTAAGATGGCAGACGGAGGTCTGTGCGGTGACATCGGTTAGCATGTCAGATGCTAACTGCAAAGACGCTGGGACGCGTTTTCTTGTATAAGTTTTTAAACACACTTTTACAGCTCACTCGCATGTAATAACCGTTTTAGGTCATTCCGTCATGCATTCCTTATAAAGTTTTGATTGGAAAAGGAGGGTTTTTTTTTTTTGTAAAACGAAACCAAAGCTAAAACAGAAAACTTCACTGAACGTACGTAGGGAACTCACTGGCTCTTTCTTTGCTGTGTGTATGTTTAAGATTTTTTCAAGAGAAACCTGGGTCTGTTTGTTTTTTTATATGAATATGTGCATCATAATCCTTTTACACGTTCTTCCGCTCCGTTGCTTTCCTCGTTGTGGACCAAGTGCAGTGCGAGCAACTTCTCCTGGATGAAATTCGTCTTACTAGTACGGAGCCCCAACTCACACAGAGGAACAAAAGCACGCCAGGCGAAAAAGGTCGGCAGATCACCACACACTCCAAAACGCTTGAACCCAGTGGAGATTTTTTAAAAAAATAAAAGCAACGGGTTACGTATGTAACCCTGTTCTGAGAAGGACAGACGTTGCATTTAGCATACAGTATGGGAGCGCCTTTGCGGGACCATCTGAAGCTGTGTAAAATCATGCCTCTACTTATAGGCCTGCCATGATCAGGCGCGTGGTAATTAAGCTGCCCATATATATCATATATATATATAAAATATATATATATATATATATATATATATATATATATAAAAAAAGTCAAATATCAACGTGAATATGCTTCAAATATATTTAACTTATTTGAATTCATAGGGGACTCAATAATTGTTGCGCACACATTTAACAAGGATTTGTATTTATTTCTTTAATAAACCTGTGTTAGGTTTGATATCCATGAGAGTAGAAAATTTGTGATTTTTTTTTTTTCAAACAAATGCTCAAAAGATTAAAAAATAAAGACGATTGTTTCACAGAATTCTTTGCTCTTTTTTTCCCAAGGGTGCCAATATTAATGGAGTGCGCTGTACGTTCAAATATCCATCTTGTCTTTAGTGAGTCTGGTTCTATTGTTGCTTGGTGCTGTATTTTTTGTCATTCCCATAAGAAGTTAGCAATTGTGTGTCACTCCGCCATCTTGTTCTAGTCATCGCTAGCACTGTTAATGACGTTTACTCAGAGAAAACATTTTCACCGTCTCAAACATTAAGGCATAACAAATCAGGTTTCACTTTGAGCTCCTATAAACAGAAGAGACGGCGGTATTAGCATGAACGTTTCACTGTTACGTATACTTGTATTGTTGTGGCTTTATTAATGGAAACAAGATTATAAGATTATTACATAAAGGATAGACATTAACTTGAATTCATTCGGTGGGAAAAAACTCAGTTGTATGAAAATAACTCGCTTAAAAAGTTAAATCTGCATTCAATATATTCTTATAAATAGCTAGCGGGAACAAGTTCATAATCCTAGCATTTTAAACAATATATTTTTTCCAGATAATAATAATTAGACCTTGCTATATTTCATCAAAAAGACATTAATTACTGCCTACTTCAAGCAAATTCACCCTGTTTGTTATTCCACACAAAATAACATTTCTTTCACGCTAGTAATGATTACTATACCAGTTCATTTTCATGTCCAACCTTTTCATTTAATATTCCCAGTAATTACTAGGAACCTATTTTCCATGATAAAATTACATTGGCTTGTAAAGATGATTGCAGTAAAGATCAGGTCTGACCCCCGCTGACCCGGCTTATTTAGCATTCAAACTCGTCATGAATTATGCATTCCCTGAACAGGTGGCTCGGTTTTCATGCAAATAAAAGTAGTTACTCATTATCCAAAATGGAATTAGTAGCGTGTGACCTTTTCCACACGCTGGAACCTGAACCTAAATGAATTATGTAATCTGGCAGACAATATTGTTCAAAGTAGTAGTTATTACGTTTTAATAGACATTTTTATAAACAAATCTCAGGGTTAACGGCCTCTCCGAGGATCACGAGGTCAGAGTATTTAGGAGAAATCGGCGTATTACACGCAAGCGTACAGTAATCGCACCAAAAGGTATTTTTATTACATTTAACACAGCCGAACACAATTTGAGAAAAGGTACTGTCATTTATATTTTTGTAAATTGGCTACATAGTTAATCCTATTTTTATATTAGGGCGATATTTGACAGAAATGCAGTACGTGCATTACAGCGTCTGAATTGACCCGGCTAATTGACCAAAGAGAGATATTGAAGAGTTATTAAAAATATTACAATACCTCCTTATGGAAATTTCAGCAACTGCATTATACAGTACACAGAGCGGGGGAGGTGTGGAGGTAGGGGGGGGGACTAGCTGGCATGCCACATGTTCCAGATGTACGGTACTGGAGTTATAAAACGTTGGTGTGGGTGGTAGTGGTAGATCAAATGAAAGCTAATGAATGCGTTGTAAACATCGCCATGACAGGAGACATTTTGAAGTGCCACGAAAACATGAAGAAGAAGAAAATGAATCATCCGTCAGCTGTCCAGTTTGGGGGAGTCGATATCGATTTTGACTTTCACTCGAGTACATTTTTGGAAGGTTTCTTCCACTTTTAATTGCATAACACACAACTCTTTCACTTAAGAGTAATTTCACAGGTACTCTTTCCACCTCTGATCAGGGTAGAAGTGTTTCCTGAGCTGGAAGTAAGATTCAACAAGAACAACAACAAAATAAGAAATTATATATATATATATATATATATATATATATATATATATATATATATATATATATATATATATATATATATATATATAAAATTTTAAAATGACGTTATGTTTATCTGTTTGTGTTCAGAGACAGAGTGAGAGGAAAGCTGTTCGTTTGGACAGAGCTTTCCGAAACCCTCATTACAGAACGTAATCTCACAAGTTTGCTAATATTCGCCACCATGAAGTTTAATCATTTCTGAAAGTGTTCTTGCTTTGGTATTGCTGCCTTTTCTTGATTATAAAGATATTAAACCATTTTTCAATTACAATTCAGATCGCCAAGCTCTTGTTTTTAAACCTATCCACACACACACACATACATACACCAATCAGCCATAACATTAAAACTACTGAAAGGTGACGTGAATAACGTTGAGTTCCTGATTACAGTGGCACCTGTCGAGGGGTGAGATACATATATATATCTCCTTGTGGAAATGGGGCAATTCCTATACACACACACACACACACACACACACACACACACACACACACACACACACGGATACCTCCCGGGGCTTCCTGGGGCAATTCCTAAACTATTTCCCAAAAGAGACATTACCAGCATGGTGACTGTCGATAAAGCATCACTTCAGAGCTCATCTGTCAACAACCTGAGATGGCTCTTGCTGAGTTCTGGATTGTGAAGAATATACAGAATTTCCTCAGCTTTGAATAAATGGTATTTGCATGCCATTTGGATTACCATAAATAAATAATTATATGAATCATCCTTACTGCTGATGCAACATTTCTGCTAAGCCATTTATGTAGCGATTTGAAATAGATTGATGCTTTGTAGCGCCAGAAGATCGACCGTCTCTCCGTTTACATTCCATGTAGGACGACGCTGCCGCTCTATAACCTGCCTTCTGATCAATACGTAGATTTCAGTTTGCTAAATTGAGACGAATTTGCAAATATATGGAAAGTGACGGCGTGATCTTTGAGCAGGACCGAAAATAATAATACGTTTGCACTATACGGTGTCAGTCTACTAATAGACATGTATTTTCAATGTGCGTCGTTTTCATTCTTCTCATCATTGGAGGATAGAGTGGTGGTGGAAAGAGCACAAAACACACCGACCCGAGTATACGTAATGCTACCGTAGTAGCGATGAAAGCGAAAGTAGTGATCATGAAAATGCCTCGTGTGAGAGTAGATACGTCGTCCGGTGAAAAACTACTCGACTTTTTACTAATGACTTTTGGACACGTCGGGGTATGAGCAACGGATTTTCACACAACGATGTTAACTAACCAAGTGAGCCATGCTGAAGTGAACATCAGCCTCCATTAGCAACAGAAAGGTACTGGCTAGGTGTTTGTTTTTTTTTGTTTTTTTAGTTAGCTACTTTATGTTAAATCATACACGTTTCTAGCTATCCTTATTATCCGGAGCATTACCTATAAAGTGCAGCAGCTCTTAGATATATTTTAAAGTTTACTTTCATACTGTAAAAACATCCAAATATCTGTCTAGCGCTAGTCTCGATCATTCCACTAGAGTAGCTAATCGCTTACCTGTAGATCTTTCTGCAGGTTGGATGCTGAGCTGTGAAATTTCGAGATCGGCAATGGGTTTCGGCTCATATCTATATCTAGATCGCTGATGAATACAATGCATCCGGAAAGTATTCACAGCGCTTCACTTTTTATCACATTTTGTTATGTTACAGCCTTATTCCAAATTAGATTCAATTCTTTATTTTCCTCAAAATTACAAAGTTACAGCTAATAACAACAACTGGTGCATATTTTTGAACATACTCCAAGTTGATGTTAGTCTCTAGTTTCAAATAATCAACATAATTTCCACGTATTCCATTCCTAATATTTTGCCCCTCCACCTCTTTAAAACGCGCTGCTCCTCCGTGCCGCTCATATTTTATTCTTGTTTAAATCGGTGTGTCTTCGAGCAAGCTGTGAGATGACAAACACTGAAAAACATCCCCAAAACCGAATCCACCACTCTTACCCTTCCCCTGTTTGGAAGAGCACAGACACAGGCGCCAGCTGAGAGAAAGAAAAAAAACAACAAAAAAAACAAAGAATGAATTAACATCCCAATTAGCAGCAGTAATTAGAGACGAATTTGGAAGAGGACAAGCAGACGGGAGTAGTGTGTTATTGCTGCATTAGTCCTGGAAAAGGAGTCCAAAGGGGAGGTGACTCACAAGCCCTGTATTATAAAATGGCAGCCATACACATGCTATTCATGGTTCTTTTCATGTCTTCCCCCACCCCACAGCTGGGAGCCAAATCATTCTGAGGGGAAAAGACATCAGCCTGTGAAAGTTCCTTTCTAAAGAATTTGCGTTCTTCGCTCTGCAGACTCCAAAATAATGTCTCGGATATACAAAATGGATATAATATAAGCACTTTCTGTATGCGTTTGCGTCAGCAGAAATGCGTCTCGTGTGTAGGCTGACGAAACAAATGGAAGGTCTTTGGATTACATTTGAATGTTTGATCGCAGCCTTGTTGCCATTAGGGGGCAGAATACAATCTCAGAAGAACCACTTGCTGACTTTTTCTTCTTCCTCCATTTAAATATTGGATGTCACTTAAGGGACTTGTATATATACATATATATATATATATTTTTTTTTTTTTTTTTTATACGCCCGAAGGTAACAGTGTTTCAGGGTCACTGCCCATGTGGAGTGTATGCAATGAACACAGCTATATTGCCAGAAAGCTTAGCTTAGCAGGACAGTAACCCGATGAAGCAAAACGTTGAGGACTAATCCTCGGTCGTGTGCTATACCAGTTAGCAGAGGTCTCGCCAGCTTTCCTGACAAGCACTAAGACGTAATATGCTCATCCGAGTGCACCGAAAACGCCTCAGACTGCAGCCAGTCGTTTTAAAATTTACTACAACACACTCTATACACAAGAGCCTCTGTGATCCCATAAGACATTATTAAGATGTGTAGATGGTTTCCAGGCCATAAATCAACATAACAAGGTTATTGGACATTTTTGTTCAGTGCGAATGCAAAGCAGCCATAATTATCTTCCCTGTATCATAGCAGGGGATCATGAAAGAACCCATTACTCGCTAAATGACAAGTTTGCCAATAACTTCATGCAGCTTTTATTGCTTTATCAATAACGCGTCATTTTAAAATGACGTTATGTTTATCTGTTTGTGTTCAGAGACAGAGTGAGAGGAAAGCTGTTCGTTTGGACAGAGCTTTCCGAAACCCTCATTACAGAACGTAATCTCACAAGTTTGCTAATATTCGCCACCATGAAGTTTAATCATTTCTGAAAGTGTTCTTGCTTTGGTATTGCTGCCTTTTCTTAATTATAAAGATATTAAACCATTTTTCAATTACAATTCAGATCGCCAAGCTCTTGTTTTTAAACCTATCCACACACACACACATACATACACCAATCAGCCATAACATTAAAACTACTGAAAGGTGACGTGAATAACGTTGAGTTCCAGATTACAGTGGCACCTGTCGAGGGGTGAGATATAATAGGCAGTCGGTTCTCGAATCTGATGTGTTGGAAGCGGGAAAAATGGGCAAGTGTAAGGACCTGAAACGGTGTGATGGTCTGGGTAATGTTCTGCTGGGAACAAAACCTTGGGTCCTGGCGTTCATATGGATGTTACTCTGACACCTACCACCTACGTAAGCGTTGTCGCAGACGGAGTACACGGTAACAGTATTCCTTAATATCACTGGCCTCTTTCAGCACGATAATGCGCCCTGACACACTCCAAAAATTGTTCAGGAACGGTTCGAGGAGCATGACAAAGAGTTCAAGGTGTTGACTCGACCTCCAAATTCCCCACGTCACAAACAGGTCCGATCCAGATCCGATGGAACCTCAGCTCGTAACTTACAGGACTTAAAAGGATCTGCTGCTAGTGTCTCGGTGCCAGATACCACAGCACACCTTCAGAGGTCTTGTGGAGTCCATGCCTTCATCTCCATAAAAGTAAAGTGCTCGGTGATAGTTCTGTATATAGCCAATTTATTTAAGCCATCTTCTCTGACGCATTAATAACATGTCGATAGTCGTGATTTGGAAGACATGAAATAAAATAGTGGCTGTAATAAACATCAACAAGGAGGTGTACTTCCTTGTTCTTTCATTTTCCAAAAATGCCTTAGGAGTATGTGTTTAATGCAGTGATATTTACATTTACAGGATTTGGCAGACGGCCATATCCAGAGCGACTTATATTTATTTCATTTATACAGCTGAGCATTTGAGGGTTAATGGCCTTGTGACAGCTTGGTGGTGCTGGAAATCAAATTTACACGCTTCTGACAAGTAGTCCAAAGTCTTAACCACTGAGCTTCCACTATACGTCTAGTATACACTAGTTCCGAATATTCATATCTGTATTCAGATTTAATACCCAAAGGGGGTGTGGCCTAAAATGTAAAGGTTTAAAAATATATATATATTATATATATGAACCGTACCACGTAAACACTTTTTTTTGTGAGTAATCCCACTTAGTTTATGCATGCCCATGATAAAATTTTAACAAATTTTATTGGTTCTATTCCCCCCCACCAAAAGAACTGATAGTCTAGCAGTCTAATTTAAATAAGCATAGCTCTTACCAGGTAGTTACCATAGAAGAAAGAAAGAAGCTTGTAAATGCATCACACTCACGATAATAAATGCACGTTGTCCCACAAGTTTCATATCTGACTGCACTTTATGGTTGTAGAGCTTCAATAGATAATCTAATCTAATCTACACACATTCTATATTCAATTAACTCATCCCTTATTTTTATGTCCGTTTTATTCGGGTGGTCCAGTTTGTGGTCGTTGCTCCTTGTGATCGAAATTTAGAAATGTATTTAGATGTTTAGCAGATCATCTAGTTCCTAGTCCGGTCACAGTTTCAGTTCAGGAGGACTTTATTAATGATGTATGATTAGACCTGTTCTTGAGGATCAGTTGATCCTGGTGGGTTAGAACGGAATAGAAATTTGACATGGAAGGACGTTAGGTAGACGCCTTGAGAGGACCAACAGATTGCTATCGGACGTATGGTATGCCATGTAATAATGATGTAAATTACACAGATAAATCCAGATCGTACGAATATGTACATTGGAAAAGCCCCCAATCTTTACCATCCAAGCTCAGGGAAATTTTCTTCTGTGTAGTGAATACTGTGTTTTTGCTGTCACTCTTAGTGTTCTGTAGCATAAAAAAATAAAGAAATAACTTGTGCAAAGAACTTCAGGGCAGTGTTTTTGTTGTATGTCTGGCATCCAAATCAGACGGTGTTCACGTAAGGTGTCCGTCTTCGCAGTAATGAATACAATTTGGATTCAATTAAAACATGCGTGTACAATAAGTCTTCTTGGTTCTTGTTGAATCGATGGACGTCAAAATTTAAGGCAGTGCTCTGTTTGCAATACAGATAGGATCATTCCTAAATAAAGACGGCTGGAGAGGAGTCTTAGTCGCTATTATCTCATTATACTCTGTGATCTTGATTCTAAATTGAGCTACACAGGGCTCTAAATGTCCTCGAAAAAGCCTGCATGTGCTGCTGTGCCTTAGCTGTATTCAGATCTCAGTGGTGTCCTGCTGCCTAATATAGCTTAGTCTTCAAATGTACCAATTTTCCTCTCCTTCCTTGGAAGAAAAACTGTTTGATGACATGAAGATCCAGTTCTATCCACTAAAGGATTCGCTGTATCACTATCAATCTTCATTCACAGTGCAATACGATTTAAATTCCATTGAAATACTAAATTACCTCCTTTCAACGACTAACGATTTTTTAAAAACGTGTTATTTGACAGATATAACTCCATGTTCTGTTGATTTGGTGCAGCATGCTCACAGATCCATTTCGCTTCGTAGAGTTATTATGAACCTAGTGGTCAGAAATGGGAACTGCAACAAGCATTAATAAATAGAGGCCCACTGGGGTAGCAATTGCACTGCCCCATGCTCACTTTATAAATCTTTTCAGTAGAGGAGGAGTAGTGGACAGAGTGGTTACCGACAGGGTTGCCAGGGTTGCATTTTTTATGCCAAATTAAGCTAGTTTAGAAATACTCTGCGGCCACCAAGATCATCTTTTTTAGCTGAATTAAATAAATAAAAAATAATAAATCTGCAAACAAAGACAAAGTACAAGTGCAGACAGTGTATCTATGATGTACAGAACCATTTCCATTGTAAGATAATACTGCAAAGGAGAGAGAAAGGGGGATTATGGAGAGAGTAATATACGTAGATCAGAAATGCGTGCGCACCACAGTGACCTTGTCTCCCATTCAATGGCTAAGAAAAATATGTCTCTCTTGACCAATGCCTGAAGTTTTTGGGGACTTTTGTATGGTTTGTGAGATTTCATTTTTGTGATGGAAATGTAGCTGAAATCGGTCATCCCTGGTTAATGATATTAGTATGGAACACAGTTGATGCACAATAGGATGTTTAAAAAAGAAGGCTATTTTTAAAAGCTCAAAACTGACTGCTAGACTGTAAATCATTATCATTTAAAACATTCTACACTGACTTCGGTCGTCCAAAGTGTGTTATTATAGTGTCACGTATACATCGGTCACATAACGAGGAAGTTCAAATTCAGGCTGTTCCTTTCTGCATGGATATGGGCATGTACTGTTGTGAAGACACAATGAGTTAAAGGAACAGATTAAATGAAGTGAAAGTGCGGTTACATGAAGCAACTTGGATGTTAAATCGAATGGCCATAAATAAAGCTCGCAAATCAGTAACTACTCAAACAATTAATCAGGAGTTTCAATGTAATCATTCCAAAACATCTTGATAACAGATCAGGGTTTATGAGTACAGTGGTTTTATAACTGTTGTACCAGATCAGTGTTGAATTCCTAAATCTGATTGATCAAACACCATCCGAGTCATTCGCAGGAAACTGTATGACGAATGCTCCATGTAACTTAAGGCTAATAATAATAATAAAAAATTATATATATATATATATATATATATATATATATATATACCTTATTCAACAAAGCGTTCTGTTAGGATATGTGTATGCAACATTTATAGAAGGAGTCTCCACTTTAAGTGATTAGTTTTTTTGCTTTTGTCTTATTAACTTCATGAGAGACTGGTGAGGGGAAAACTGTTTAGAGCGACTATAATGTAAGCAGTACGAAGAACTAACTTGTTTCAGGGAAATTCCTCAACATTTAATGTGTTATATTCCTATAACAGCCAACTGGTCATGTTTTATTCCTTAAACAGTAGAAGCTGTAGAGATTTTAGGAGTACATTTTGGAGTACAATACCATAACTGATGCATTATAATGTATGTATACCTTTAGGGATTATTATTTTGTTGTTGTTGTTGCATTCATATTCAAATTTGTTTCTTTAATACCAACTTTAGAGTTCATGAGTACATTCGGAACTTTTTTTTGTTTGTTTGTTTTTTTTTAGATAAAAAGATTTTGCAAGCAAGGTGCGAAGCACGTGATTTGAAATTAGATGAATTATATTCAATAAGTATTCACTCCAGATTAGATTATAGCAAGAAAAGAGGATTAAAAATTTTACCTTTAGTGTAGCAGTCCTATTGCACCCAAAAAAACCAAAAACAAACAAACAAAAAAACCTCATCTCAGCATATCAAAATGGTTCTCAAACAGATTCTTGGGTGCTGCCTAATACCGTATGTGAAAATTTTAAAGGAGCAGTTCATCATTTCTAGAGCAATCTCCAGCCACTAAAGTGTGGCCTTGTCATTAAGGAGAATTATTTGTGTTGGGCGCGTACCGATTTCAGCCTGAGATTGGGGCAGAGTGAAGGGTGTGTCTGAAAATGACTGAGGTAAATTGACCCGTGTAAACACAAACGAACAATCGGGACCGTAAGGTGGTTTTCGAAAGGCGGAAAACTCACACAGAGGGCGTGGCTTAAACCATTGTCGTTTTTGTACCATGTTCTATGTATTTTCCAAGTTATTTGTACAAGCAAGAAATACATTTTTAAAAATCACCTGCTGATTGCACCTTCAAATGCCTTTTAAGGAAAAGAGGCAGAGCTGAGAAACTCTGAAGCTTATTTCCAGGCCAAAAAACTAACTTGCCTGATCTGCTTCATGACAAATTTGTGAATCTACAGTATCTTTGAAAACATTTATTTCAGGTCTAGTAACACTTTAAAAAAAAAAAAAAAAAAAGAAATTGCAAACTGCACCTTTAATGAGACTTTAACAAGGACAGAATACATGTCCACTATCTGCCTTAATTCATAATATCTCCTAATAACAACTAAACAGTTTAACTGCATGACAGAAGCCACTTTTCATACCTGATTTTGTACATATAAGGCCATGCCACTAGAGGGCTTGTGTGACTGATGATTACATTAAATCATGCAGAGCTTCGGCGAGTATCATCACTTTTCCAAAGACTTCCTGGGATGAAAGGCTTGTTTGAATATGGCTGAAAATTAATTACAGCACCTGATGCAATCAGAACCCTTGCTGAGTCATAAAGCTATTTGTGGAATTTTATTTTATTAACTTACATGAAACGCCATCTGGCATGTAGAACAATACATAAGATACGTCCTTGCCTGCAAGTCACTGGGTAGCAATATTGTGCTATTCACTGCAGGCTCTTAAACGCAGTGGAAATTTCGGTGTAAAGTAACGGAAATGAAGATTAAGGATAAGTAGAGAGTCTTTGCTTCAAATAGAAGACGAGCATACACAACTTCAAATCCATCTCACCATATTTAAACACATTTGGACGAAATAGAAATTGGATTTATTTGTATTTATGGACTGCTAAAATCGCATATAAACTGGTTTAAATTAATGTATTTCATGTTATCCCGAGCTAGCGTAACGATAGGCTGCTGTTCAGAACAGAAAAGCTAGCTTTTTTTTTTTTTTTTTTTTAAAAACATTAGTTGTATATAAAACTTTATTTGAAAACATAACCAACAGTCCCACTGAAACGGTTACTACAGTAGAGTTAGCGACACCATATATCTTCTGACTTAAAACACAAAAGCTCGTCAGGATGTAGATGAAACGGAAGGAGGGAAGCGAATTTAACTCGAAGTACCTTTAAGGCGAATATACAAATCTTCGTGAGCTAGCTAGACAGCTAGCTGACAGAACATCTGCGAGTGTGGCTTCTTCAGGAAGCAGAGGAAAAATAAACAAATTATTGGGACATATTGTGTCTGAGACGTCAGTTACTCATCAGTATTTAATTATTTATTAAAATAAATTAAAAAAAACTGTTGTATAAAAACAATATCACATTCGCAATTGTCCTCTTGTATTGAATATCGGCAATTTTAATTTATAGTGTTTATGTTAACTTGGCGGCATTCATTATTTTGAGGCATGACATCTGAGGATTTCTTTGGTTCGTTGTCAGCTACCATTAGCAAATGATATTGAACTCATAATTCTAATTCTAGAGTGTGTATATTATGGATGCAGATTATTGATTTTTTTTTTATTATCATTTTCGTATTTTGCCCCACTCGACAGATTGCCACCCCAATAAGGTCATTGGATCTTACCTGGCCAGCCCATTGTAAAAGATCTGGCTACGCCTCTGACTACAAAAAAGGAAATGTATTTCTCGTGTTCCATTAAATGTGTAGTCCTATTCCATCCTATTCCTCGGTTTATATTCAATCTGAGCACTCGTGGTTTATTTTCAGCATTGTACTTGTACGCTAAAAATATCTGATGCTTTGGTTTGTAAGAACCACTTCCCTCATTTGTTTATTTTTCACATTTCAGTCAGGTTGCAATTAGCATGAGGTGCTTGACTAATAAGCCGCTGTCAGCACGGAGGAACGCTCCACTTTTCCACTCGTGGAGGTGAAATACATGTTTAGATTTTGCTGTAATTGCCTGATTTACACTTCACCATGTAGTGACAAGTGGTAGTAACGTTAACCTTTCGGCACATGTGTCAAAGAGAGCCATTTATTTATTTACGAAGTGCCATGGACTATAGAAATATATAACAATTTCCTGCTTGGATCTCTAGGTACATGCTCTTTTTACGAGACAAATAGATGTACAGAATATCCTTAGTAACAGACGCTGACTGCTGAGCTGTATACTCGGAGCACAGACATGTGCATAAAGACATAAAGTGCATCTGTCTGGACGTCAGTGTTAGCTGGTCTCAGGCCTAGCCCGGGGCCCTTCCCTGCTAATCCAGTGAACCCCGGTGAATTTCTAACGTTCATACAGTGGCATTGCAGATTTATAAGCAGCTTCCCAAGTATTCCCCATTAAAACTCGGCTTTATAAGCATCTCAAGGGGTCTCGGCTCTTCATTAATTAGCTTGTTTTCATTCTTTGTACAAGAGCAAACACTTGACTATTCCAGCCATTTGCTCAGTCATGTGGCCATCTGTTGCAATGTCTTTCTGATGTGAGGAAGATTGGCTCCCACATGAAATTACAGTGCATTAGGTTACACTAAACAGAGGTTTACATGTACAGAACTTAGCACATATCATGCTAACTCACTAGGACAGGGACTAAGAGTACCATCAGTCTAAACAGGTTGTTGGTGGAGGTTAGTACAATCTGAAAAGAAAATACAGGACAAAGATTAAGATAAACAAAGTGCTAATTCACCCCATCCAGAGTGTCTAACGTCTTGTACCCGATGCTTCCTGGGATAGGTTTCAGGTTCCCCGTGACCCTGTAGGATAAGTGGTATAGAAAATGGATGGATGGATGGAAGTGCCAAAGTGCATGGTGAAGATGTAGGTCTTGAGTCTTAGTAAAAAGATATACCAGGTGACTGTGATTCCATCTGGGTACCAAGATAAAGAGGAGTCTTGATGCATGTCCTTGATGGTGGGTCTATTCAAGCCGTTCTAGAGGTTTGGAGGAAGCTTGATGCAGAGTGTGTGTGATAAGTGCTTTAAAGTAGGGATCGACTTTGTAGTTAAGCTTCAGTGTTGTAAATGCAGGTGCAGGTGGCTACAGGAAGTCAGTGGAGGGAGCGTAGAATGGGGTGGTGTGGAAGCACTTGGGGAAGCTGAAAACAAGTCATGCAGTGGCATTCTGGACTGAACAGGCACCTGAGTCGAATCTGTGGATAGAAATGAACAAATGCTTCTGATGTTGTAAAGGAGAAACCAGCATGACCAAGTCAAATTAATGGGACGGATGGTTGTCCATGGTTACACCAAGGTAGGACAGTGGTGGCTCAATGGTTAAGTCTCTGGGTTACTGCTCAGAAGGTTGGTAGTCCAAGCCTCAATACTGCAAAGCTGCCACTGTTGGGCCCTTGAGCAAGGGCCTTAACCCGATCTGCTTCAGGAGAACCATATCATATACACAGTTCTGTAATGTATATGTGACAAATAAAGGCTTCTTCTTACATACATACATTTATTCATGGGTGTAACGTGTAAATCCAATCTAAAAAAAATAATACATCATCACTGAGCATCTCTAATCACATGTCTGTAGACCAGCAATCACTTAATAAGTGCCTCCTAAAACACTGATGGACGATTTCACACTTAATGTCTTGTAATATCCCAGCTTAGCTGGAAGGTTTGAATTTGCAGAAGTGGCACACACCCAGAAGGACATCTTGCCAACATTGTGCCTGTTGCAAACACTGCTTATTATTCATAGAGAATGTATGTAAATATGACCAACATACTTGTTGGAGCTCAAGCGCCTTCATGCCTGCATCATATAAAACGTGCATTGAAAGGTGATCCCTTTAAGATTTGGGTTTTTCTTTTTTTGCTTTCCTTCAAATCATGTCTTCTTCCATACTAAATGCCTTTGGGTACCTAATACATCACAGGGAAGTGATATAGGTTCCTGCAAGCTTGCTCTGAAATGGGAAATGTGGTCAGGCATGTGAATGAGAATTTACCCGATGTACTCGGTTAAAAACCTAATGAAAATGTGATTTGTTTTTCTCAAGAAGACATAAACAGCTTCACACTCTGGAATTTGAAGTGATGGGTTTGTTTACATCTAATTTATTGTTTACACTCACTGATTCTTAAAAGATAAGGTCTCTTTAAGATCCCACATGTCCTCAGTTCATCCATCACACCATTTCATGGGACAAGCCAGCATGTTGTTTTTTCACCTAAATCTCATTTAGAGAATCATAGTGGTTTATGTCATGTCTTTGGCTTTTTAATTCTTATTTTGAGGAAAAAAACAAAACAAAACAAACAAAAAAAAAAACAAGATGTCAGACTTAACATGGACCAAAAAAGGACAAATATTTAGGGGCTGGAGCAAATCGGATCACAAGTGGCTTAAAATGAAGAAACGTGAATATCGTTATGGACGGAAAACCCTAATAAGTGTCTATAAATATCTTACGTCAGTAAGATACGTCTAGGCTAGTTGTAGTGTACCCACCATATACAGTATATCAGCCATTCATCAAACGTTCATTTTTGTTCTCATTTACAGCTCTGTACATTTTAAATTCTATTCAAATTATATTTAAATGGTAAATGGCGCACTTATACAGTGCTTTTATCCAAAGCGCTTTACACTATATCCCATTCGCCCATTCACACACACACCAATGGTAGCAGAGCTGCCATGCAAGGCACTAACTGGCCATCGGGAGCGACTCAGGGTTCAGTGTCTTGCTGAAGGACACTTCAGTATGTGGAGTCATGTAGGCCGGGAATCGAACAGCCAACCCTACGTTTAGTGGATTAGTGGACAACCCGCTCTACCTGAGCCACAGCCATGTTGCTATTTGACAGATATAAGCCAGTGGTTAGGCATGTGCAGCATACATGACATGCTAATGATGCTAAAATGGGCTAGTCCAAAAAAATTTCAGAAAGGTCAAAAAGATTTTACAGCAATCAGAATTAACTCTAATAAATTTCTGCAAAAGTGCAGATGTGTGTCTTTGATGTACAAAACTATTTCTAGTGTAAGATACATTGCAAAGATTGAGACAGGGAAAGGGGGATTATGGAGATCATGTCAGAAATGCGTGTGCACCACTGTGACCTTGTTTCCAATGTCAAGTCTTTTGTGTGGTTTTTCGAGATGGATATACATTGCTGAAACCTGGCAACCCCGGTAAATGATATGAGCTTTTCAGGAAACACACATGCTGTTTGGAACACGGTTATACAAAAAACAGACTAGATCGAAAACTGCTCAATTCAAACAGCCAGACTGTACGCTGGATGACAATGTTATCGACTCTCAACTGCTTATTACGAGATTACTCTAAAACTGCACTAGATAGTAGCCTAAAGCATAAGTCAAGTGTGAAAGCCTTTCGACTTTCGCTTAAGGCAATGTTATTATTAATGTAGTCCTGCAACACCAAAATCTATGGTGACAAGACGTGCTGTGTATGCATAATGGAGAATCATCACATCATTCTGAGACCGAAGTGAGGCTAGAATGTGATCTGTAGAATATTGGATTTTTGTCATAGTGTAAACCAGATCACCGCAGCTTGCACAGGCCTGGAGCATTAACCAAGCCCCCGGAGGTGCAGCAGAGAGTTGCAAATCAGGTAAAAGGTGTGAGCCGATGACCCGCAGACTTTGCTGACAATGCAGCTTCTCTCACTTTGAAAAGTTGCTGGGCAGGGGGCACCTTTTGTGCAACGTGAAGATGGTTGAATTATTTAAAGCCTGTGTGGAGCCTCTTCGCAGCCAGCGCTGCTTCATACAGAGAGCCCATGACCTTCATCAAACTACACATATCGTACACAACAACCATGCAGACTGTTTATTCCTCCAGTTCTAGCGGTTATTAAAAACGCCAGTCCGGATCACAGAAGCCCTCTGGGTGCGGGTCATGTTTGCAAGCCAAAATATGGCAAATATGCACTCTGTTTATCCCTCTAGTTCGAGCAGCTTATCAAAATGGCAGTTCAAAGAACAAAGTTCTTTGCACACTGTGGAAGTCATATTATGCTGTATTGTTTGAGACAAAGCGTCGAAAAGTGATATAACACGATGATAGTACTTAAAACTATTTTTCACATAGATTACTGGGTTAGACTAACAGCAAGCTTAGCACCCACAGATGGAGCCGCCATGCAGGGAGAGAGGCGGAGGAATTCAAATGGATGCAGTTCACACCATCACGGTGCTCTAACTGCGTCCAGATGAAGTGTTTTTCGAGTGCAACTAATGGCGGCCGGCAGGGACAAACAGCCATCTGGAGAGACGTGCATCACAGCCTGAGCTCGAGCAGCAGTTTGTCAGAACACCATCTCTGGGTGGACGTCAGCACGGTGGAATGAGTTGGGGAGAAAGACGCACAGCAGAAGATCTGGGCTTTGTGACACACGTCTGGCACAGCATTCGGAGCCACCAGTTATGGAAAATGGATCCGAAAGGAATTCACGACGCTACTTGTGCCAACGGCCAAACGGCTAAGCCTTTTCAGTGACAGTGACTAGGCAAGCACGCCCATGTGTGCGCACTTCTTTTACAGGAATTGATGGAACGGTTTATCACTTCTTAAACAATAATATGGTGATTGTTTGCATGCTTGGCCAAGTACAGCTCGAGCTAGTATGACTCGTAGCTAGCATAAAAACAGCTGCTAATATCTTTTACTGAAACACTCCTGTGTTGTAATGGATGGCTCAGGAGAGGATTCCAAAAGCAACTTTCATGTTCTGATCAAAGCAGATGTCATTATTGTTAAGATAATGATTGAATAAAAGCTCTGAAAAGACGCTTGCACAATCTTCTTGCACAGAATGCAAGCCAAAGATGCTGGAACAAGTACAGAACTGAAAACAGGAATCCCAGTAAGATTGTCAGGAAATAAACAAATAGTTTGTTGATCTCTCCCTCTCCCTTCATTGTGGGACACAAGAGGGGTGCTGGTGCTGAGAAATCTTGCTTTACTCCCATTTTAGTTTTCCTATTTGATTTGCTTGAGATATTTATTATAGTCCCTAGTGTATAAAATAGATTTTTTTAGCCAAGTTAAAACCTGTACAGAAACACTGCCAGGGGCACGTCAAATAGAACTGATTTCAAAGTAAATGTATCCTGAAACCATGACCGCCTGCTAGCAATAAACTGGCAACTCAGGGCCTTGAATATGATGTTCGTGTTGCAAATAAACACAGCTACTGTATATATCTATTTTTTTTTTCTCCTAAAAGATTTCTCACTGCTCAACGAGCTCATGGAGTATAGTCCGGTGATTAACGATTAACTTTGTACCTGTAATTCCTTTAAGAAGCCCATCAAACCTGCCCAAATGTTTTCCCCTGTTAGTGAGCACTAAGTGAACCTACATTTCTCACATATACATTACAGCACATTGAAAACATTTTCTTCGCATACCCCAGCATGTAAGGAATTTGGGGTCAAAGCACAGGGTCAGCCATGTCATAGCGCCCCTGGAGGACAGAGGGTTAAGGGCCTTACTCAAGGGCCCAACAGTGGCAGCTTGGCATTGCTGGGGCTTGAACCTCTGATCTTCTGATCAGTAACCCAGAGCCTAAACTGTTGAACCATTACTTTGTCTGCCAATCCTGAGATCAAAGATCGTTCAGAAAACCAAACATTTAGGATTTTAACGTCACAACATGGTCTACTGAATGTGTCAGTACGGAACACATCATATGATTTATTCACAGTGAATCGAACACATTAAACAGGCTTGTCCAAGTAAGGAAGCTTGTGAACACAGTATAGAGTAAGCCAAATAAGCCTGAAATTGAGAATAGGACCAAAGCTGTTGAAAAAACGACACGGGCCAGAGGTTACTTGTGCAACCACAGAGAAAAGCATAAAAACATTCAAAACAACAAGAAAGGTGAGGTTGAATGAAATTAAATCAGATAGGGATTTAAAGTAACTCAATGCACCACGCAAAACAGGTCTTTTGGAGAGTGACGCGTGGTCACATCCCGAAGAATCCGATCATAATTATGAATATAGGGAGTGTATTTGTATGTAAGTCCCAAAGTCCAGTTCAAAGTCCAAAGCGCCACAGGAAGTAGAACTAAATGAATGCTCTTAGACCCAAAGAGAATTTCCTCTGATCACATTAACGAGCAGCATAAAAATCAAGCGTTTCTATTTTTGATTTCAATCTCTGCCTAATCTGTCGGGTGTGTGAAAAGGGGAAAACGGCTGAAAGACTACCATTGATGAGATTGATGAATAAACCAGAGCAGTACCAGTATTATTATTATATAAATCAGCAGGACCACTGTATGAAGTGTGCTGCAATACTGCTGAAGAGAAACTCACACTGATGACTGAAACCACACTCAGTGACTCTATTCAATCAGGGCTATAAATATAGGATAAGTGCTGGTTACAGACAGCTCAAGATGGTAAGCACAGGTACAGACTTCTGATTTCTACTTGCATTTGTTATTAACATATACTCCTTAAACGCTGGTCCAGTTTGTGCATTCGACTCTTTGCAGAGTTGCCTGTTCAGAACCTTTTCATAGGAAAGTTAGTCACACACAACAGGAATCTCATTCCACACTGAGCAGAAATGCTGAAATCTACTCTATAATGACATCTAGAGTGACGTGATTGTATTGATTTTGTTGCAGGGACGCTTTCCCCCATAGTAAAACAATACACCTGGGTCAAAACCAATACCAACATGATCTCTAATGATGTTCAAAGAGAAAAACAGAAGCAGAATTTCCCATAGTAGTCCACCTGTCCTGATGTCAGATCACTGCAATGTTTAAATTCCGACCAAAATACAACCTTCACACTGGCATGTTAATTGTAGTTTTCTCCAAGAAGACTTGCTCCTTCACTATTTTTTTTGGAAGGCCCAGAGAGACAGAATAAGTCACAGTTTAAGTCCATCAAATGATGGTGTACATAGCAGTAAACAGCACAGGGGGAAGAAAAAAAAAAGAAAAGAAAGAAAGATATTAAAGGAAGACACGAAAGAATCAGAGTGATGAAATAAGAGCTGCCGAGAAGACAAACGCTACTGCCAAAAAGCCTACTGGATGAGAGAGGATGTGAAGGATTGAGCATTAGAAAAGGCAGACTAGAACTCCTAGATGGCAGAAAGATACCAGATAAACAAGACATTATATCACATCCATTGTCAGTGAATGAAAAAAATTATATATACACACAGTAGAACACTGTGACAAGGCAACAATGGACCATCTACTACAAGTTCTGCCACATTTATCAAATGAAGATAGGACCGAACTGGAGAGCTTTGTGTCATTTAATGATCTCAGTGCCTCGGCTCAAGAGCAGTTTACTGGTAAATCACCAGGACTAGATGGACTGACTGGACGAACAGGTTTAGAACGGTCTCTCTGGCCTTAAATTAGCAGATCTGTACTCGGTTTTTATTTATTTATTTTTAAGTATTTGGCCTGTCGCAATGCTGCAGAAGGACAGTGGGGATTCTCCTCCCTAATCTGAGATCTGGGAGGTTTAAGAAACTGGTACACATGGTTATTAAGATCCTCTCAAAAGATCCTCTCCCTAACTAACTGCTTGAAAATGGTGTTGATAAATCATTATCCATGCTGAGCAGTCCTAATGCCATTCCTGGAATGCGCTTTGCCAATTTGTTTTAAGATCTTAACATTGGATTTGTTTCACTGGATCGAGAAACAGCAATTGACGGGGTTAAGTCTTGTTAAGACTCTCAATACCTTTGGCTACAGCCCAAAGTTTGTCTCATACATATGGGAACTGCTAAACACTGATGTTTACAGACTACTGAAAATAAATGGAAGCCTGATCAGACCCTTTCAGGTCATTAGAGAAATACTAGGCTCTGCAGTACTCACTGTGAAAGTACTGCTGATTGCCTCCAGAAAAGAGTTCCATTGCATTTCAGTCCCTTGCCCCAAAACCCAAGAAGAGCTGGTCATGAAATAAACAGGCTATGCTGATGAGATCACTGTAATCATCAAATGAAATACAGACATGAGACACATAAATGAATAGCCCCAGAAGCTCCAAAAGATCCTCATATTCTTCCATCAGCTGGGGAAAAAAAAGTGTTTCCCTGGTAATTGGAGACTGGCTCAAGGAGAAGAAACCCCAACTCTCCAGCAGTGCTCTTAGAAACAACTTTTGGAAATAAAAAAGTTTTTTTTTTTTTTTTTTTTAAATTCAGTGCTTCATAACCGGAGGTTTTTTAAGGTGATAAAGGCAAAAGATACCAGTACAATTATGGTCTAGAAAAGACATTGTGGGGGCATGGTGGCTCAGTCATTAGCACATTTACCTCACACCTACGGGGTTGTGAGTACTCTGGTTCCCTCCACCAGTCCAAATACATACGTTTTGAAATTGTCCGTAGTGTGCGATTGTGCCCTGCTATGGATTTCTACATTTCCGACCTAATTTTTCAGTTTTGTGTAAAATGATGTCAAATTTGCCTTTTTTCTTCTGCTTTTTTGTGCTGTTCCAATGCACTTAAAGGTAATAAACATGTGTATCCCAAAACATTTGTCATTGCAACACTTTTCTGGGAGAAATGGTGCATTTTCTGGAAAAGTTCCAGGGGTGCCAATAATTTCGTCCATGACTGTATTTTCCAGAACAGGACTAAGATTGTTCACTTGGTTCATGAGTGTTCAGGAGAATGGCGATCTCCACAGACACTGTCTGAACCAGCATGGGTCGTATTGGTGAGAGCAGCAGGACAGCTGCTTAATGTGCAAAAAAGCCTCCAAACTCGTGTGATATTTTTATTCAGCTCTAGCTGGTCGAGAGGCTTGTTGCAATTTTCGAACGCTGTATGAAAGAGGGTCAACTCCACTCATTTACTGATGTTGACAGAGGTGCCATTTTCAGCAAAAGGGTCTTATATAAAGCATTATATAAAGCAAATCTGTGCACTTTGGAGGCCTAAATTCACAGACGTGACAACAAATGTAGGATTCATCCGAATCTCTTGTTACTTAAAAAAAATATTTAAAAAAAAAAGGAACAGTAAATTTCAAATACAATAAATTTTATTTAAAAAAAAAAAAAAAAAAAAAAAAAAAAAAAAAAAAAAAAAAATAGAATATTTAAATGTAATGTAATGAGATTACTGCGTGACGACCCACTATCCAAATGTCATGGGGATCTTCAGTGGAGGATCGTATGCATCATCATGGACATCGATAACATATCAAGATTACACTAATGTTTTCCATACGTTATGTGACATGTTCTAGACTAGATTCTCTGTTTGATCATAGTGCTCGAGTACTTGAAGTTTCTTATGCAAAGGACACAGTTGAATCCTGATGTCACGGCCATAATTGATCATGCTGTCCAGGTGGAAGGGATGGCATACTCTCTTCCATCAATCAGACCAAAATTAGCTAATTGTATGAACTCGTGTGTAGAAGAGGACAGTTAGCGCTTTCCTCAAAGCATATTATGATGTAGCATGAGCAGCAGTTTGGAAAAATGCAGTGCTGGCATCACAGGTCTTGGAGGTTAGCTGTTGTGTGATGGGGGAGCTGGCTAAAGGGTGAGATATGGCAAGTATCTCAAATTTGGAAGAGAATAGGTGGGGAAAGGGGTAAATGTGCTGGTTCTCTCTCTCTCTCTCTCTCTCTTGCTCTCTCTCCCCTCTAAGGAGCATCAAGATACTTTAAGACAACGTGGATTGACGCATCTCTCCTGTACCTCAACCTTCGGTTTGGCATAAACACTTTCACTTGTTAAAAACACAGAGGCTTCTGCTGCTCGTCAGTGTGACTGCAGGAATGTCCCGAGTCACCAGAAAGAGAAAGCCAGAAGGGGAAAAAAAAAAAAAACGTAGCAAAACCATTGACTCAAGCTGTCACTGGCTGTAAGGCAGACTCCTCACAAGTATCGATTCTTTCTACATGGAGCTTAGGTGTTTCTGAAGTGTCCATTAGACTTGCTGAATTTATTCCAAATAAGATAAGCTTTGACGCGACGTGGAAAAGGGAAAGTATGTGCATCCATTTGAATCTATTCTTCCACCCATGGACGAGAACCATTCAGAACCATAAAGTTGAACGTGTTATAATCTGCTGCAAGGTGTACTAGTGTGACCTAAGGGTGAGTTTTTATTCCAGTTAAATACCACAGGTTTTTAATGACCAGGAAGGTTTGACGCATGCACAGCAAGCCGCTCTAGCAATGAGTTTGACCTCAATTACAAATATCAATGAAATGTTAAAAGATCTGTCGAGCCACCGAAAAGTCCTGCTAAGGTCATGGTCATCAAGGACTTCTTACAAAAGGCCACTTTTTATAAAAAGGTTACATCGAGCACTCTGAAGGGTCTTCGGTTTGTCCTTCTGGGTGAAGAATCCAACAAGAGATAGTTTTGCAATTTGTAGAACCATTTTAGATAGACAAAACTTTTGAGGAACCTTATTTTCCTTACCAGTAAGAGAAATGGTGGCTCAGAGAGTATGGATCTGAGTTACTCTGGGATCAGAAGGTCATGAGTTCAAGAACAAGAACCACCAGGTTAACAGCCCCTTATCCCTTTCTGCTCCAGGGGCACCATACCAGATTGACCCTGCACTCGGACTCCAATTTTTTAACAAGCTGGGCTGTGAAATAAAAGAGTTTCAATGTCCTGTTTATGTATTTGTGACAATACTCTTGATTTCTATCAAATTAGTTTTTGAGTTAGCGCAATCCATATTTATCTTCAAACAGAAGGGTTGGTTTTTTTTTTGCACTTTGCAAATAAAATAACATTCCTTTACTCCAGCTTAATGGAGACAGTTCCCCAGTATAAGCGGATTTCACTGTATCATCAGGATTTTCACCATCCAGAAACGCCCCAGTCAGCACTTACTCTTCCGCCAAGCATGCTTACCCATTCCATTTGCTATTTCAATGATCTGTTTCTGAAATGGGGAACTTAAAGTTCTGACTTCTTCTTTCATTACTTTGTGTTCCATCTTATTGGCATGAAAGTATTTGGTGTAAACAGACCCTGAATTATTTGTAATGCATCCCGGATACGCTGTTTACTTTTACTTGAGATTGGTGTACTAAGAAATACTGAGTAAGATTGAGTTTCTTTTTATTCCCCTCCATGCCCCATCTAGTAAATCACACAAATCAGAAGTTAAATGAAACATCAACTTTCACCGTTTGCCCAGATCGCTGCTGTGCATAGCGCTGCTCTTCTGGGACCGTATTCAGAGCGGAGTTACATGTGGCGTTAATAATGAAAAACACAAGCTGGAATTCAAGAGTGTCCAGATATCAGAACATGTGTTAAGTTATTATGAAATGGAGGAATGAACTCTGCATTGTTTTTCTTCCTGCTACATAGTCATAGAAGAGTGCATTCTTGCTGAAAATAGCAACATTAAAAACACCAAATTTTTATTTTCCAGCAGCAGAAATGTCTGATTTAGTGAAGACAGATGAGCATTTCCTGACCCAATTTATCACCCATCTTCGGGCGTGATGATGATCCGCAAATTATAGAGATATCGTCCTTTCGCAGCTCGACATCCAACCTGTCGAAGCATGTACAGATAAGACTAAGGTTGACTAGCTGAGTGAGCTCAATTAGCGCTAGCCAGTAGATGCTTTACAGTAGGAAAGTGAACGTCGATGTTTGGCAGCGATCGTCTCTCCGTTAAATATATCTATCTAAAAGTGCTGCTACAGCCTGTAGTTAACGCTCAGGATAATGTGTACGGGGCATCTTTGCTAGATAGCTAGCAACATGTATGAATTCATAGGAGTTAGCTAGCATACATACTGTTAGCAGTACCTGAATCTCCAACAGCATTTGACAAAGTTTGGCTACCTTTCTTTATATACTGTTGATAATGGAGGTGGTGTTCTCACACACGCACGCACACACACACACACACACACACACAACACACACACACACACAGAGAGAGAGAGAGAGAGAGAGAGAGAGACTGTAATTATACTTCATTCCACTTTTCTCACATAAATGGAAGAAAGCCTCAGGAGAACAAAGCCATTATCAGCTAAATTAATTCTTGCCAGTAAGAGACACACCACTGATGGGGAAGTTGATAAACAAGTGAGTCTTTAGGGGCGTAGAGACATATTAAACTGGAAGGTCTGTTCACACAACGAGAGACTCTCATGTATTATATCTGTGTATATATGGGCAAGACAGTGCATTGAGGTGTATTTGAAGATTATGTTTTTTAATAAACCTCTCTCCTTTTTGCAAAACCTCCCATGATGCAGGGCTCACGCGCACATGTAAGCGTCTCTTGAAATATTTTATCTACACATCATGAACATATGATGAGAAACAGGACTTACCAATATGAATTATGCAGTTTTTAAGATGTACTTTCCATCCATTTTCAAGCGAACGGTCATAAAAGGTGTTTCATTTCCTATACACCAATTAAGGTTATTAATATAGTCAGACTGGGTCATCGTGCTTCTATATAACGTCTGGCGTACATCGAAAATGCCTAAAAGGTGTCGCATTTATAAACGTACAGATCACACGGTGATTTCATTTAGCATATTTTCGGATAGTAAACATATAACTTTTTTTTTTTTTAATATATGAGAAAGATTAGCTTCTTCATGCATCGCAGTTCAATAAATTCACAGACATGATGATCTTAAATTCATGTAAACTAATACGCACATCAATCTGCACTCAGCATTTTTATGAATTTGTAAAGAAATGCCTACTTGGAACCAGAGTTGTAGCTAAGAATCCTGGGCTTTATTAATCTATATTGCTCCGAGGCACACATCCATTTAAAAAATCAATCATTTATGAGCAATAAAACGGTATGAATGCGGATGATTTATATTTATTTTGTTTCACACCAGCTACAGATATTATCGTCCTCGGTGTAATGCTGTTTAAATTGTCTCGTGATAATAGAGCACATAACGAAATAGTTTTTTGACTGAGAAAGTAATTCAGCAAGAGACTGTTGCATGTATTCCTTTAAAAAAAAAAAAAAAAAAAGAGTAATCGGGGAGGAGCTTCGAAAAATGATATGCATCATTCAACAAAAGCAACAAATTATTCACAGCATCAAGATTATGTTTTTATCCTTGAATAATAAATCCAAACTTAACCATTGTCTTTGTTGTATCCATCATTCCAGAAATAATTCACCAAAAACAGGTGTTCAACTGTGTGTACATCCTCCTCATATCTAGTGATGAGATTAACTTTGTGTTATTTAGGACAAACCAAGATGGCCGACTTCTTGCGGTTACAAAAACTCAAAATAGCATGCACATATATATATATAGATACAAATACACTTTTTAAAAAAAGAAATGTTCTTCAGTGGTTCAGCACCATTCTTCTGGTCAAGAAGCATTTTTCATTGTGTTATAGGCTTTTTGGAGACTAAAGAAGTTCTGTATGGTTAATTATAGGTTCTTCAAGGTATCGGATCATCATTTAATAGGTTAGAGTGAACCCTAGAGTGAGGTCCTAGGGTTTTTTTTTTTTCCTTTTCCTTTTTTTTTAGACAGAGGATTCCTTTTGGCACTGCTACTGTGTGAATAGCCATTTCTGGGTTCTTTAAAGCACCAGTAAATAGATGGATCTCTAAAGAACTAGAATAAATATAAGGTTCTTTGTGCAACTTAAAATAGTTCTCCTATGGCATCAGGCTGAAAAACTCTTTCTGGTTCTAACTGGAACCGTTATTTCTGTTTATTTCGTTTTTTTGTTTGTTTGGTTTGTTTTTTAAATCTTAAAACTGTAACCCCTCATTTCAAATGCTATGTTTTTAAAGGTAAATCTTACCCCCAAAACAAAGAAAAAAACATGTTAAAACACGCTTAAAATGTCTATCCTGTGTTTTTATGTTTCTATAAAGCTACTTACAATGTCCATCGTTAAAAGCGCTATAGGAATAAACTCTAATTGAATTCATTTAAAATACACAGTACGGAATTCATATCTAGATCTTCTCATTCAACTTGCAAGTTCCATAGTTATTATTTTCTGTGCTAAAAGAAAGCATGGTTCACGTATTTAAACTGATCTTTGTGCAAATAGAAACACGAACACTTAAAATGTCAGTTAGAAGAGAACTTCTGCTTTTGCTTTTGAAAGGGGGAAGATGTACGAGACCAAACAACACACAGTGGACGGTTATTCATGCAGTTCCCCAGACTCGTGTCTGTCTGTCTCTCTCTCTCTTCCTCTGTCTCTCTCTCTCGCTCAACCTTAATATTTATCTCGGTACTCTGCAGACAGACGAGTGCGTGTACGCGTGAGTGTGTATGAGAGAGATAATTATGTCTGTACAGATGGAGAAGCATGTCTCACTCTGAAGCAAGAAGTTTAATTCTCATCCCGTATTTCGTTTTTCGGTGACTTTGACCCCTAGTTTGTGTGTGTGGAGGGAAAACATTTTCTCTCAACCCCCCACCACACACCCACCCCTCCCTCACTCACTCTCACACACTCTCACATGCTTGAAGGAGAGTGTGTGCCAAATTACATACAGACTTTTTTGCATCAAGGGTGAAAACTTGGAAGCAAAACTTTTCCTCCTCTTGCTACGCTCAGCTGCCTAAACTCACTCACGTCTCTGGGCAGATGGAGTGAGGAGAAAGAGCACCGAGCGCTTCTCAGAACAGCACATGGATAATGGCACGCAGGGTGAAAACTCCACTACGGAGGTCCTTCAGCGAGCATGTGAAGGACTCGACCAATAAGGCTTGGGATATATTCTGGAGAAGTGCACGTGAGAAACGTCTATCAGGTAGAGCTACATGAATGATGGTGTATACTTGATTTGATGAGGTCAATTGCATTGGGGTTTTTTATTTTGTTTTTTGCTGGTATTTGTGCATTTTCGAAAGAATGAGAGTCGAGTTCTGGGTTGTTCCAGAGATGCTTAATCAGATGTTTAAGGGGAAGATGGTGACGGTTTGCTTGCAATAGTAAAAAAATTAAATGAATCATTTGGGCTTGTTGCATAATTGTGGACGTCAGCTTCGCGGCATTAATGCTTGTCAGTGCAAATTCGGAAAGTTTATCACGGCTTCTGCCAAGTTTCTCAAGTTGTGACTTAATACATCAGCGGAAAAAAAACAAAAAAAAAAAGTTGCATTTTTTATTTTATTTTTAAAACTCATTATAGAACAAGGTGTAAAGAGGTGACACTGAAGAATAGATGAATTGGCAAAGTGCATACATTTGCAAGCTTTTTGGACCATATTAACCAGACAAGGATAATTCCTCACAAGGCTCTTATTTGCAATTTTCTGAGAATCCTCAGGAAGTGGCCTTGGGTTAGCAGGAACTTCTGAGAGAACCCGATTTCCTCCTACCATCTCTCCTGGCATGCTTGTTTCGGGTTGGTGTTTATGACGGCACTGTCCAAATATTTGCGCCCGAGATGACCCAAGATGTCATAACAAATACAGTCACGCGCAGCCCAGCTCAAGATGAAGCAGCTACAGCATCTAAAATGTGCAAGAACTCCAAACGGCCTTCGAGACCTCTACAAAGAGCGATAAAAGCGAGGCTTTGTTGCAGAACACTAAATCTAAATCAATAAAATCAAATGAGGTACTATGGACAATGATGCAGCTTTGGAGAACATGAGAGCCAACATAAAGAGAACGTATCGCTTGGAAAAACTAAAAGAAGAAGTCGGAGTAAACATCTGGTTCTGGGAGAAAGAGGTGTGACCAAGCCTGATCTGCTTTTTGTCCATGACTATTTTGTAATCCTGACCCAAGTCTTTTGCAAGAACGCTGATCAATTTGTGTTTCTCGCTCACATCATGTAAGCATTACCTCATTTCATGCACCAGAGCCGTGTGTGTGTGTGTGTGTGTGGCTGTGTGTGTGTGTGTGCTTAAATGGTGGACTTAGCAAGAGGAAAGAAAGGGGCTGAACGCTATTATGATGCAGAGCAGGCTGAGCTTGGAGAGATTACTGTGAGAAACCCTTCCCAGATGTTGCAATCTCAAAAAAAAAGAAAGAAAGAAAAGAAACATACACGTGTGTGTGTGGGGGGGTGTAAATGGGGTCAGGTTTCACATTTTTCTTGGCTACAACAACATCAAAAAGACCCTCTGAAAAAGCTATGATCGATTTAAGAAAGAAAATTACCCCCCACCCCCCACCCACCCATCTCAGCCATGAATAGTTTACAATATCTGGTTCCAAAGCGTTTTATCAGAGACAGTTGAGGATTTTGATACCTCACATCTGTGAAAGTCATCGTAGTCACGCTACGCCATCAGCGAGGCGATCGTCGCCATCACGAGCAGAAGACGATCAGTAAACTTAAGAATGGAGTTGAGACTTGGGGCTTGTTAAGACATTTTCCAGCTGAGAATAAAAACCTTTCTGAGCTCCACGTAAACACTTCAGTTGGCGAGAATGTGATGGATCAGAACAGATGATGAACTACCAGATAGCGAAGTTTAGCATTGATTTCACAGCCATTAAGAATACACAAGAGCCAAACTTCATGAATCATCTGAAAGATCTGGCTTACAGAATGTGAACCTTGGAGATATTTGTCTTCTACTACCATGGCGTTCGATTCCAGTTCACTTGAGCGAGCTTTACAACATAATTGTTCGAGGATTTCTTTTCAGTTTTAGACTCTCTTTTGATTTCCTTGGCTGGCATTTCAACATTTATTATCTGAACAAATGATTCCATAACACTGATCCATTTCAGCTCTTTGAAAATAACATAAGGTGTTGATCATCAAGCACTGTATAATAAGTCTCCGATTTACAGTTCATAATTGATTCATTACGAATCACATGGTTATTTATTTACAATGAGAAATACTGGATTCTTATTGGTTTGCTGTTTGCAGCCATGTTTGTTCATCAGCTGAGGATCACTTTTCACAGGAAGTAGATTCCCGATTCGTTTCCTCTTCACAAAAACAAACTGAAGGGAAATCGTTCAACATCGTTGAACGCGAGCTCAAATACCCAGGAGACCTACAGAGTACAACCGGCTATTCACGATCGGTGGGAGGAGCATACTTTCTCTCCCCTGTCAATCAACAAATTACACTAGTGAATCATGGGCATCTGTGAGCTCATGTATGCAAAAGAGGGCGAATAGCGTTTTCCTCAGAGTGCGTTACGCTGCCATGTGACGCAGCAGTTCAGAGTGATTTGATTTACAGGCCTATGAAAACAAAAAAAACACAATATCTTGCTAGATTCTTTTTAGCAATTTCAGACACCTCAGAACCTCCTAGACTGAATTTTTCTACATTGTTCCCATTCGTAGGCTTACAGTAAAGGTGCTGGTCATATAATTAGAATATCATCAAAAAGTTGATTTATGTCAGAAATTCCATTCAAAAAGTGAAACTAGTATAATGTATACATTCATTACACACAGACTGATATATTTCAAGTGTTCATTCCTTTTAATTTTGATGATTATAACTGACAACTAATGAAAACCCAAAATCAGTATCTCAGAAAATTAGAATATTGTGAAAAGGTTCAATATTGAAGACACCTGGTGCCACACTCTAATCAGCTAATTAACTCAAAACACCTGCAAAGGCCTTTAAATGGTCTCTCAGTCTAGTTCTGTAGGCTACACAATCATGGGGAAGACTGCTGACTTGACAGCTGTCCAAAAGACGACCATTGACACCTTGCACAATAAGGGCAAGACACAAAAGGTCATCGCTAAAGAGGCTGGCTGTTCACAGAGCTCTGTGTCCAAGCACATTAATAGAGAGGCGAAGAGAAGGAAAAGATGTGGTAGAAAAAAAGTGTACAAGCAATAGGGATAACCGCACCCTGGAGAGGATTGTGAAACAAAACCCATTCAGAAATGTGGGGGAGATTCACAAAGAGTGGACTGCAGCTGGAGTCAGTGCTTCAAGAATCACCACGCACAGACGTATGCAAGGCTTGGGTTTCAGCTTCCGCTTTCCTTGTGTCAAGCAACTCTTGAACAAGACACAGCGTCAGAAGCGTCTCGCCTGGGCTAATGACAAAAAAGGACTGGCTGCTGAGTGGTCCAAAGTTATGTTCTCTGATGAAAGTAAATTTTGCATTTCCTTTGGAAATCAAGGTCCCAGAGTCTGGAGGAAGAGAGGAGAGGCACAGAATCCACGTTGCTTGAAGTCCAGTGTAAAGTTTCCACAGTTAGTGATGGTTTGGGGTGCCATGCCATCTGCTGGTGTTGGTCCATTGTGTTTTCTGAGGTCCGAGGTCAACGCAGCTGTCTACCAGGAAGTTTTAGAGCACTTCATGCTTCCTGCTGCTGACCAACTCTATCGAGATGCAGATTTCATTTTCCAACAGGACTTGGCACCTGCACACAGTGCCAAAGCTACCAGTACCTGGTTTAAGGACCATGGTATCCCTGTTCTTAATTGGCCAGCAAACTCGCCTGACCTTAACCCTATAGAAAATCTATGAGGTATTGTGAAGCGGAAGATGCGATACGCCAGAGCCAACAATGCAGAAGAGCTGAAGGCCACTATCAGAGCAACCTGGGCTGTCATAACACCTGAGCAGTGCCACAGACTGATCGACTCCATGCCACGCCGCATTGCTGCAGTAATTCAGGCAAAAGGAGCCCCAACTAAGTATTGAGTGCTGTACATGCTGTCATACTTTTCATGTTCATACTTTTCAGTTGGCCAACATTTCTAAAAATCCTTTTTTTGTATTGGTCTTAAGTAATATTCTAATTTTCTGAGATACTGATTTTGGGTTTTTGATTAGTTGTCAGTTATAATCATCAAAATTAAAAGGACTGAACGCTTGAAATATATCAGTCTGTGTGTAATGAATGTATACATTATACTAGTTTCACTTTTTGAATGGAATTACTGAAATAAATCTTATATATATAAATAAAACTTTTAGATGATATTCAAATTATATGACCAGCACCTGTATGTCTATGCGTAAATGTTCTAATTTCGAAGAATATTTTCACATGAATGTAGACCAGAGAAAACAGTGGGGGATTTTTTTTTTTTTTTTTAATCTAGCTCTTTCAGCATTGCACTTGATTTCTTGCTTGCTTCTCTGACTAATCCCCTCTTTACCTGATCACTGACTTTGGTGGTTGCACCATATTCATTTTTTAATAATGGATTTAATGACACTTCATGGGATATTCACATGGGATAGACTTTATATCCCACTCCATGGGATATAAGGTTTGCAGCAACAAGGTAAACACTATATACGCTAATGGTTTTTAGGATATACATTATGTATACCGCTTTAAAGTGTATCATTGGTAATGGAATGAATAGAATGGAAAGAAATTTGTACAGGATTATGGGAAATTCAGGACAGCAAAAGGTACACGGTGTTCTGAAATTTTTCCAGATGAAACTCTTACAAGGCTGCATTGTTTGCAAACATTTAACTGAGACATGACTCAATGCCTTCCAGCCTCCATATTATTGCTTGAGTAGGCAGTATTTTTTAACACTGACACAGCCATGAACTTCCACGAGCATGTACTAACCAACGTAACACACTTCAGTTAATACTTTGTCGAGTATTCATAGATGGCTGTGGTATTCATCAGTCTTTGAAATTGGAGAACTTTAATATTCTTTCTGGCTACTAAGCGATGAGATCCTGCTGTGCCCAAGTGCAACTCGTACAAACCCAGAGGCTAATAGCTCATAAACACACTGACCTCTATAAGAAGCAGAAAGGTCCAACAAATTATCTTCCTGTTTATGACTTCCCTTCCTTTATATACCTCATTTCCTTCATTTTAAATCATCCCCAACAATGCTTCCTCCTCTCGACTCTCTCATTTTCACTCGGACTAAGACGATTATCCTACATAATGACCGTGGCTAAAGGTTTTTTCATTATGCATGGATTGGTCTAGCACTTCTACAGCAGCTGTCAATCCTGCCCTGAAGATATTAAATCAATTTCTTAAATCAGCACATTTTCAGGGACACTGCACTCTAGTGCCTTTGTAAATGGTGTTCCTTGAAGATCAATGATTGAGAGCTAAGCCGGTTCAAACAGGTCTAAATCTTTTCTTTAATCTCATCGGCAATTGAGTCAGTATGACAGTGATGTAAAATGTGTCGCATAAATGTGAAAATTAAAGTTGGTTCATGTCCTGTTGACATGAACATCCTTTTATCTGTATCTGTATAGTGCTCCAAATCTCTCTATCGCAATCTGAACTGGAAGTAGGCATGGTCTGGACAGGAAGTTTGTGGGGTTTTTTGTTTTTTTTTTCATTTAATGTGAACCCTTCCCCTGCCTCCCAGAAAGACTGGAAATCACAAAATACAACAAATAGCAATTTGCAGAACGTAACAAACCCCTCTGAACGTACAGTTCCTCAACCTCAGCTACATCATTCAAGTTCATCATCAGACTCAACCGCGTGTTCCTGTGGAACTTACTAGCAAACTTTTTAATTTAATGTGACTGGTTTACATGGTTTTACTTTACTGCTGCAGCGAAAACGAATACTGCGTCTACTATTCATATCCGTTCATTTTGAACAGGAAGTATCGAAATAATCAGTTACATCCCTAAAAGGATGAACGAATGGAAACTGCAAACGGATCATGTTCATGTTAATGCACGCGGTCTTGGCTTGTCCCGTGAACTTTATATCTGACCGGTTGCTTGTGCATGAAAGTAAATACATTATTTTTTGGGAGGGGGATGGAGGGCCTTGTTGTCCCCAGTTCCATCCATCCATCCATCCATATTCTACCGCTTACTCCTTCTTCAGGGTCGCGGGGAACCTGGAGCCAATCCCAGGGAGCATCGAGCACAAGGCAGGGTACACCCTGGACAGGGTGCCAGTCCATTGCAGGGCACAATCACATACACACTCACACACACCCATTCATACTTGTCCCCAGTTTTGTTGTCAAAAATGTAACTGGATATCTAATGCTAGCTAGCTTAATTAGCATAACATCTTTTCCACCTCAATATTCCAGGGTCGCCAGCTTGATCCTGAAAACACGAACACACACACACACACACACACACACACACACACACACACACACACGTTTCTAAAATAGTTTTGCACATTAACTCCACAGACCAGTTCATACATCGCATGGTCCTTTAAGCGGAGTCACAAATGACCAACAGCACCTGTGTTCATCATCAGCACTTTCCTCCTTCTTTATGGCTGGTGAAATAGAAGTGGCTTTGCAATTCAAGAATGCTTGGACAGTGAAAATATTCATCTGAACCGCTTCACCCAGGAGTGACTCCAAGTTGTGCTGAAACCCCAGCTCTTGAAGATGTGCTCGTTGGCAAATTTCTAGGAAGTGAAATCCATGGTCTTTCAGGCACACTTCCTATAGTCAGTCCAGTAGTATGCTGGTTTGCATCGACAGAAATGAAGAGAGACAGGTTTTGTCATTTTCTCAGGTAAATAAACAGGCTTTGAGTGATTCCTACACCCATCCATCCGCCCCCCCCAATCCCTTCCTTTGTATACGAGTCTATACAGTGACTCATATACTGCTCTTGGCAAGCAGGTGTGATATAGAAGGACTGCCCCGACTCAATGTCTTATACTTAAGCATATAGACTGGCCGCTTCACAGAAATGTGGGACCATAGATCTGTGTATATTCTGTTACCAAGACGCAAAACTTCATTTTCTGTCCTGCAAGCAATCTAATTACTCCCATGTGTATGAAGCGAAGGTCCATAATCTTTTATATAGCTTAAGAAAAAGAAATAATGAGCTATAAAAGAAGCTCTTCTACTTACTCAATAGGCATTCCCCACGTGCCAACCGAGCACTTAAAAGGACCCAGGAGGCTTTTCTGGCAAGCTTCCATACATATTGTAAGTTTTATAAACAGTCATGGGGAACTAAAGAATGTTACAGTAAAGTGAGAGGTTTTATAGAAGTTTCAGTTCATCCATTTGATCATTTTCCTAATGGAAACCACCTTTAATCGGTTACTCAGTGGTTCAGAGTGATGTGGAAAAGCCACAAATTTGCTCTTTGCATTATAGAAAGTGTTTTTGTTGGCGTCACTTGAGACACTTCTCCAAGCAGATTATCTGCCCAGAGTGTCGTCAAGTCGACCTCTGTAGCTCTTTGCTGAGCAGAGTTCATCATCCCGTGATCAATGGAAATGTTCATGCTCAATGAGTAAATGTTCTTGAGGCTGACAAAGCAAAGATCCATGAGCCGGCCATAAGGTCTGAGAGCTCAAGCAGAAACCGAAGATGATCGCAGATCTCGTAGCATCGGTTTTCACCGCTGCACCACCAAACGCATGAGGTCTGGAACAGCCGACGAGTCCCAACTGCAATTCAAATCTATCACAGGTTAGAATTCATTTTTCCTTCAGCTCAGTGAACGTAGATGAGTTTTTCGAAAGAAAGGAGAAAAAAAAACAAAAACCTTTGTACTTCATTTTTTTTTTCTCCAAAAACCATCTGTTCTTAGTAAAATAGGGATGGGAGATGACAATATTATATTCTCTACAATGTAGTATATGCACCACGATATATGGGTTTACTCACAATTTGTCAGCAGTCTGTTAAATAACAATAAAATTGTTTATTTCATAAAAATGAATCTCATTTCCATTGAGAAAACGGAATTAAAATACTTAACTTAGGCGAATAAAAGCATTATTCTACATTATTATTAATAATGCAATGGTTATTATTATTATTTTTATTTTTTTTACTTATGCAAGTTTAAAGATAAAGTATAAAATTCTAAAATTATATCAGCTACTTCCAATCCATTTTTAATTGAAAAAATAAAAAAATAAATAAATAGAGTTATCGTGATCTCTCAGTTGACAATTTATTACGATATCATTATTACATCATGTGCAGCTCTCAGAAGTTTTTCAGAGGAGACCTGAACTTGGCAGAGTTTCTGCACCCTGCATTCTTTTATTGCATTTAACACGTTACAGACATGTGGGTTGTTCTAAGGAAATACACCATGTCACGAACATTACATGTCTTATTATAGCAGTTCAAACCAGATCAAACCTTGTTCTACACTGCATCATTATTGTGTCGATTTATTTATATACTTATATTGTTCTCTAGTTGTTAGAGACCAGCGACTGAGATGGGTAATGAGCAGAATACGAAAGCAGGTCCATCAAACTGTTCTTTATCAATCTTTTTACCTGCTAGAACAACGTACGTGTGTGTGTGTGTGTGTGTGTGTGTGTGTTTGGGGGGTTGTGTGCTCTAATGGGTTCTGTTCTTAGATAATGTGTTAAAACTTAATTAAAAATGGAAGCATCCAGCCATAAAATGTACTCTGGTGAAAGTCAAAAAGTTGCTACGATAAAATAAACGTTTTTACCTGATAAACGTAATCCCCTGTATTCATGTAGAAAAGTAACTTTTACTTATTTATATATTCAAAACCGACTTCTTTCATTTGAAATCAGCACCGCCACGTTTGCCTCAAAACGTCGTTCGTTCTCTGCAAGTTTGCGTCTACATGACTACATGCGCTACATAGTTCGCTAACAAAACAATCAGAAGTAAAATATAATGTAAATAACCGATATTTACCATTAGCTAGAGTTTGACTTGGTGACCAGCCAAGTACGTTAGCTAATGGAATCAACTTGGCGTTAGCAAAGAAAACAGGCTAACTTAGTTCAATATAATCAGCTCATGTTAGCAAAGCATCAAATCTTACTGTACTTCAACATGCTTTTAGACGGAGTTCATGCCGTGTATAGGGGTAAAGGAGATGCCTCATTTTATACAAGTCTTTATTTACTGAAATATTCTAGTGAGGTAGGGCCGGGAGCGCTCATCCTCAACTTCCACACTGCGGTCCGGTGGATTATCTGTCTTCAGACGCGCATGGATAGCAACAGCACATCATATTGTGTAGCACGAGAAGATCGGCACAGATGATGAACCATCATGATTCTTGATTGATGTATAGCATACAGTCATTGGTTTGATGAAAGATGAAGAGGACGAGCATTCAGCTTCAAGTAAAGTATAAACACATCGAAATAATACTCAAGTATAGGAACGAGGTACATTTACTGATGAATTTTCCACTCCTGGTTCTGTTTGCCCTTTATAAAGTTCTGAGGAAAGAGACCTATGGTTCTGTCAACCCACAGAGTTCACATTTTGTGCGTATAAATGTATTTAATTAACATTGTACGCCTGCATCGTTTACACCTTCTCACCTAAACACTGCTGAAATTTAACCCTCGTTAAAATCCTGCACTTTTGCTCATAACGCGCTTAATTTTTCTTGACGTTTCTGCATTTCCACACTAGCTGTGCAACTCCCTTTACTTCCCTCAATTTATTACCTCCGTCTCTCTTCTCCGCTGCCTTATCTGCACCATCATACCTCCCTCAATCTCTGTCTCTCCTCCCTTGCCCTATCGCTCTCGTGCTTATTGCATCCCTTCCTCTTCCTCCATTGATTCTGCAACTTCTCCATCGAGCAGTAGTCTTGCTCCCTCTCATCTTTCTCAATCTCTCTTTCTCCGTCTCCTTTATGGAATGCATGCATCTCCACTTCTACGATAAAAAAAAAGGCTTGGGGCCGGCGTAGTGATGGATTCTGGACAGCCCAGAAAGAGTTCCCGTTTCGGGTCAGCCGAGGGCCCGATAGTGCTGGGTAAGCAGGTCAGGAGGGTTGGCGGGTAAATAAAACAGCTGACTGGAATGTAATATGGTGGAGAAAAGCCTGAAGGGATGTACATCTTTCCAGAGGGGGGAGAGAGAGAGAGAGAGAGAGAGAGAGAGAGAGGGTAAGATGTGGGTAAACAGGGAGGAAACGGTCACCTTACATATCTGATCCAATTTGTAGTTTGGGCAGGATGAATGGAGTGCCTGTGTAAAAATGAAGACACCTTGGTGGAAAGATGCAAGGTAGCTGATGATATCGTGGTTAGATAGATGCATCTGTATTAAGACCCCGAAAACTCCGAAAGTATTTTTAGTTCACAATATTTTTGCATTTCCTCTCCTCGGAACTGTGGGACTTTTATTATTTTATGAAATCAGGTATCGAGATCAGGTGTGCAGTGAAGAGGTTTACCTAGAGCTGAGAACATCTTCAGGACAACAGTGTTCCTTTAGGTCCAATTAGTGTATGTAGCTTAAATGGGCTTTAAATGTACACTGCATCCTTCCATCCATTCATCCATCCATTTTCCATACTGCTTATCCTACACAGGGTCGTGGGGGGGCCTGGAGCCTATCCCAGTGGATTTGAGGCATAGAGCTGGGGACAGCCTGGACGGGGCTCTAACCCATCGCAGGGCACAACTGCACACACATACACAAATTCACACACTATGGAACGTTTGGAAATGCCAATCAACCTACAACACATGTCTTTGGACAGGAGGAGGAAACCTGAGGAAACCCCCGTAGAACGACAACATGCACACAGGGCAGAGGCGGGATTCGAACCCCCAATCTCGGAGGTGCGAGGCAAACGTGCACACTATGTACATCCTCAAGATCCAATAATTTAAGGTTAAACTTGAAGATGACCATTTGTACTCTGAAAGGTTCAGGTTTCTAAGTGTATGTCGCTGTATTTGCATACATCTTAGCAAGATTGATCAATAGTAAGCACTCTTTAGGCCAGGGGTGACAATAAACCGGCACAATAAAAGCTTCTAATAGGGCCCACCATAGGTGTTTAACTTAATAATAATTTAATGTTCCAAATCGTCTTGGGGACTGGACTTGATTTTGAAAATATTGTCCAAATGTTTTGGTACTTATGCTATTGTATACACAGATTTAAGAGTTCTTCCTCCACTTCAATATTAAGGGCTATTTCGTGTAGATTGTTGAGATATAATCCCAATGAAATCCATTTCATTTCTGAGTTGTAACACTACAAAAAGTTAAGGGGGTGAATACTTATGCAAATCCCTAAGTGACCCAAGTTCAATATGTGCATTCGGAACAGATTTCAACAGATAAATACTGATAAAAGAACACATTAAAAGAGGAGTTCTTGATGTGTTATCGGCCACTAAACTGGTTTTTTTGGGGGGGTTTTCTGGCCCGAGTTGGAATGAGTTGGCGATGCAACTCATTTGATAGTGCTTTTTTTTATTTTGCAGAAAACTACTCAAATTGGCGAACTCGTACCTGCACGAAATGTTCTTTCACAGTGATGTTTAGCTGTACTCATGTGCGACGCCCGAGTAGGAATTGCAAATTGAGGGGGGATTTTCTTAGGATTTTCCTGGTCAGAGGTACGAGTTACAACCTTTTGTCAAATGTGGCATAAATCTAACATGACCTGTTACCTAAGATTCTGTTCAGCTGTTCGACACCTCAATACTGATATTGATAAATTGATATCAACTTTTTTATTTGCCTGACATCAGCAGTAGCAATGAAATTGTACACCGATAAACGACTACTCCTTCAGTTTCCTAAAGAGGGCAGAGGAGCTTTTTGTAATTCAAATGGTTCTCCCCATCTGTGTGTGTGTGTGTGTGTGTGTGTGTGTGTCTCATTTATAAAGAGGTCTGTTTTGGTCCTGCAATGAAACCAACAGCCTGAAATTTTTGGCCTCTCGGTAGCTTTTCGACTCTCTTTAGATGCTCAAAAGAACGCATCCTGGTAGGACATAATGAAGCACATCAACTTTAAAGCCATGGAACGCTGGTAGCCGGACTCCTCCGTGATCAGCACAGCTGGAAAGTCTTGCGTTTACAAACAGAAGTGACCTGGTGAAGGTGCCCGGGGCTAGCATTTTTCAGCTGTTGTCTTGGGGCACTGATGGATGCCATGCTTCTTCAGACTGCTAATGTGAGTTTCTCAGCGTGAAACCTGATGAAGTGTGGACTGGAGCTAAATGCTTAGAGCATCTAAAAAAAAATACAAAATAAAAAATAGAAAGTCAGTCGGTGAGACTCGTAATGCCGGCATTGCATTTGTGTGGGAGAAATATGAGTGGTGCTGAGAAGAATGAATGACGGTGCTAGAACAGAATGAATCTATGAACGAAGAAGCACAGAGGAAGGACTTGATTCATCGTAGTGAACACGCGATGGTTTTTCTGGCGTCATCCCTTGCCGTGGAAAGAGCATGTCTACCCGCATAGGGCCCTTGTTCCGTATCACAATGACAGATGAGACTTCTACGCAGCTGTGTTAGCTTTAATGGAAGCCATGATCACAATGGAGTTAGCTGGTCCCATCTCCCAGCTCCTAAAAAGCCTCCTCACCTTGAAACTTCAGTCGGCTCTGTTTAGTCCTCGAATCTATCATGCGGCAGTGCGCAGCGCTCTCTCCTGCCAAACCATGACTGCAGGCCTGAATAAGAGATGAGAGGCCCAATAATGTTTTAATAACTTATTCACCTATTCAAGACTTTTTTCCCCCTTTATTTGCCTCATCCCAATTCCGTAAGACTTCTTTTCTCTCAACCTGGCAAGGCAGACCGAAAGGAACAAATTGATTCTCCTTTTTCCTTTTCTTTCTTTTTCTTTTTTGCACCGCACATAAAACATGATCGTGGCTGCATTCTGAATAAAAATGCTACGGAAGCGTATTGTCTTTCTCTCCACGAACATGCTTCTATGAACGTAAACATAAATCTAAAAATAAAAATATATATATGCTGGAAGGATTGTTTTTACCTCAGCAAATGTTCCTCTCTGGCACCAGAGAGCAATACCGAGTAATAATAAATAAATAAATAAATAAATAAATCAAAGAAGCTGCTATTAATCAAGTTAAAGGACTATGCCTTGCTTCCAAATTTCTGTCTGGCGTTGGCTTTTCCTGACACACTTGACCTGCCTATTGACTCTCTCTACAAAGTTTAAGATGGGGGTAATGTTTCAACTTCTACATTGCTCTTCTGATCTCCAAAAACAGCTTGACCGGCCTGTCAATTACGCCATTGAAATAAGACAATGAGGGAAGCATTTAATCAGGAAATGAAGCAACCATGAGGGTTACTGTGCCATTTGTTTACTCTCCCTGAATGCACTTCATTTCCTGTTGGAAAGGATATCCGTTCTGTGATATAGAACTGATAAACAAAGTTCCGCTTCTTGCTAGTGGTAATAGCAATCGTTTATAGCCTCTGGACCACCAAAGGGGGGTGGGGGGTGCACACTTCACTATCATTTAGTCAAAAGGTTAACTGCATGTACCAGCAGACACAGGGCACCACCGTGTGGTGTGTAAAGAACAGAAACAAATGCAATTTATGTAGCTAAGTTTGGTTACCAACGTCAGAAGATCATAGAAGTGGCAATTGTGAAGCAATCTTATACAATCACTGGTGGGGGAAAAAAAAAAAAACACGAAAAGAAAAAAGCAGAAGAGGGGAAATGGACCCAAAACACCAGGAAGGAATGAATACAAATGAATCGGATTTTGTCAAATGTTCCGCTTTCTTGCTTCTGCTTATTGATGTAATGGAAATGGCGATAAAAAAAGTTAGTGGCTAACATACTTTTTAATATATACTTTATTATAATTGATATTTATTGTTTAGAATTGACATGGCACGATACCACGTTTTCTTTTGCAATACCCAAACCTTGAGGATCAGCCGATACCGATATTGTTTTCTTTTATATATATATATATATATATATATATATATATATATACATATATACACACACACACACACACACACACACACACACGCACACACGCGCACGCGCACACGCACACACGCACACTTGTGAATTTTATACACAAACGCTCTCCCTCCAGAATGTTTCATTTTAGCGGCAATAAAGCTGGTTTGTTATTAAAAGTGGAATGCTAGTTGCGCCACCCATGCATAAGTGTTACTCTGGAAACCAGTCGTAGGGACTCCTACTGGTGACTTCTGGTAGAGCGTACCTGTGGTGTTGGTTGGATGTAAAGGATTATCTAATAGGCAGAAACACAAAAGTCGTTGCAAATCGTGACAAAGTCTGAGCTGTGAGATATTAACTTGCAGTTTTAAAAAGTTGCAAATGCATTATATTAAAGTCGTAATTGTGAGGTTTATTATATGCATAATAATATTTTCTCATACATGGCAGAAACAAACTTCCATAGAAAGGATTAACCTTTAATAACCAAAAGCCCGTTTATAAATCCGACACATAAAGACGACGACAAACCAAGTCTTGCCTAGCTCAAATTCTTCATGAAAGTCCAATTTCTATCAAAGTCCCTTTGCAGTTCTCAGAGCCAAAGTCCAAAACAAACAGATCAGAAAAAAAAAAGGCCTACCATATTCCTGAATTTCAGAAATTCACCATGCAAAAGAAAATCTAAATTGTCCACTGAGCCAAAAAATGAAACAGAGAAACATAACTCACCATTCTGAATGCTCAAATCTTCTTCACAGATACGACATCTGCTGTTGAGTCTCCCTGAATAAAAGTTTGTTTGTTTGTTTTTAGCCTTAAGCTACTTAATGCACTCATAAACATAAGCTGGCTAGTTTGCTAATTTCTATTGTTCTTTTTCCCTCTGAAAACTCCTCCCCCTTTTCCACTCATGTTGGCCAGGACCACACCCTAATAAGCCTAAGCCAAGGAAAAAAGAACAAGGTACAAGAAACATAAGAAAACTAAATGCGTAAAATAAATTTAATCGGACCGCACAGAAGACCTGCAACTAGCCCAAAACATCTGAGTAGTGGAAAAGGGATGCATATTTTTTTTTCTTTCTTACAATATATCTTACAATAGAAATGGTAAATGGTAAATGTGCACTTATATAGCGCTTTTATCATAAATAGTTCTGTACATCATTGACACACAGTTTGCGCTTACACTTACACTTTTCTTTGGTTTGTGGAAATGTATTAGATTTCATTCGGATTATTTGCTATAAAACAAGACCTTGGCAGTTCCTGCTCCTCCTGTAATTTCTGCCCCAATGGGCCGCTATTGATTAGATTTTGTTGCAGTTCCCATTTTTGTCCACTAGATGCAATAATAACTCTATGGCGCTAAACTGTGTGCACACTGCACTACTCTACAATCGCATTAATAATTAATGCATTAGTGGTTAGACATTTTGTGTGCATTATCTCTCTACCGTGTGAACTTCATATAAAGGTGTCACGGCACAAATGATTACGCATACATCAGTAGTTGCTAAATGCATTTATTAAGGGTTCAGCAACATATTACATCTCTGTCTAAAGTCAGTGTTTGTCGAGAGACCGATTAAAGTTGTTAACAAACGGCACTCTTCATATGATTCTGATCCTCAGATGATATATTATGATATAAGACCAAATACTCAGCTGATGACATAGTCGCTCCTCTGACTCACTTTTTTACTCACTGGGTCGTTCTGTATTTTGCTGTTTACACACATTCTGAGCTCTGTAAATCCACGAGCTTGAACAGATAGTGACATTCGATTGGAACGGATAGTTTGACATTCTCATCAAAGCCAGCCTCATCGAACGCTCTGGCATGAGGCTTTTCCATCGTTCCGTCTCGTCGATCGTCAAAAAAACTCGAGCTTTACCGCAAACAGCTCCAACAGGCTAATGCTAATGCCTCTCTTATTAGCTTTAGTCTCAGTGTCTCGCTAGTTAATGAACTGTAGTGTCAGGCGTTAATGTATTGTGGCCAATCGTTTGATGCGAGTTAATGAAAAAGTTTGGAGTGTAGGGGGGAAAAAAAAACTAAGCAGGCCTGTGAGGAAAAAGAAGTCATTTTTCAATTCGCAAATTATAACAAACAACATCACTTTATTCATCTAATGAGCTTCTACGGTTCCTCAACTACATCACCCGAGTTCAGAAATCCCTCTCAAAGGTCTACAGACGTCTTGTGGAACTTTCTGGAGACGACGTCTTGCTCAAATCAAAGAAAATATCGACTGTCGTCGACAACCACAGTCACCTGATAACAATTTTATCGGATTTATTGTAGATTCTGAGGCTCGTTACATTTGAGAATGTTTAGAAACGTTCCGTCTGAAGCCGAGACGCAGCGTATGATTTTATAACGCGTGTATGGACTTCCAGGGAGATTTTTTTTATCCATGAAAGATGAAGAAAGATTGAAAGAATAATGATAATAAGAATAATGAAAAACATGCACGACGGATGGACAAGTTAATATTTTTTGGCGCTCGGTAAGTCAGTTTTAAAAATGTATTCATTTGTATTCGGTTACATCTCTACTATCTAGAGATTTTACTGCATTAAAAATCATCGTGGCTAAAATGTCAATTCACGATGATCACATTTTATGCCGTGGTTTTCAGTAATACTGTAGAACAACACATTTACAATAAATTCATCTCATCTTTCACATCAATTACATCACCTTGATTCCCAAAGCTCAGATCGCATTTTCAAACCCAGCGGTGCGCAAACAACAAAACCGGATATAATAATGATGATGTCTGAAAAGCTTCCAGCTGTCATAACATTACAAACACACGGAAAGCCGAGGAACACGTCCGACACGAGTAATAACATAACTGTCCGTCTACATGACAGCAGACATTTTGATTGCCGTTTAGTTGCAGCGCTAGCACAAGCATGCTTTACACGCTAAAATACGCGTTCAAAGCTTAATTAAAGTCATAATTAACTACGATTGTAATATAAAATAGTAGACGTGCTGTTTGTAGTCCTGCCGTGTTTAATATGACAAAATAATAAATACCTTAAGAACCAGCTTTTATTGAAATGTAGAGAAAGTCTTGTGGATTTCATCTGCACATTAAAAAGCACACAATCAACAGTAACAGAACATTCGCCTCACACCTCCAGGGTCGGGGTTTCGATTCCCGCCGGGGCAGTGTGTGTGCGGAGTTTGCATGTTCTCCCCGTGCTGCGGGGGTTTCCTCCGGGTACTCCGGTTTCCTCCCCCAGTCCAAAGACATGCATGGTAGGCTGATTGGCGTGTCTAAAGTGTCCGTAGTGTATGAATGGGTGTGTGAGTATGTGATTGTGCCCCGTGATGGACTCGCACCCTGTCCAGGGTGTACCCCGCCTTGTACCCAATGCTCCCTGGGATAGGCTCCAGGTTCCCCCATGATCCTGAAGAAGGAGTTTCTGGTAGAAGATGGATGGATGGATGGATGTACTATATGCCTTAACACTCACAGTACGAGTCAGCATACGAACGCTCTTTTCCACTGGACCGCTCCATGCAGCACGGATCGGTTCCTGAACAGCAATAATAATCTTCATTACGTGGCATCGTATAGCAATTTCATCTCAATGAGTGTGTATACATATGTATAAAGCATCAGAACATCTAAACGTCTCTCATGAGAAAATTACGATCTATCATGACGAGTATATTTAACGAGATTCTCTCACTCTCGCTAAGAATAGTCCAAGTTAAACATTTTTTTTAAATAAAAAAAAAACATACAACATTTAATGACTTGGCAATCTTGATATTTGATATTCTCTGGAACAAAACGTTTTGAGAGATGGAAAAACATCTTCCATCTGGATCGTGTTAGAAATCCGGCAACATTGAGTCAGGAGCCAGAAACCCGGTGTTGATCTTCAAGTCTCTGATGTCTAACTCAGACTTCACGGATCCTCAGATCAGATCTTATCACTAGAGGCGTAACTTCAGAACGGCTTCATCATCTCATATCTACAGATTGAACAGGCGTAGCATATGCAGGAAAACAAGGAAGGACGATAAAAAGGGAAGCGGGTAAAGGAGAATGGAGATAAAGAGGAAGGACTAATGTCGCCAGGATCTGATGTGTTCAGTCACCGTGGCACAACATACCAAACAACAAGTAATGAGAAATACAAATGATCATATAATATAATAAACAATTAGAAGCATTTCCTTCACTCATCCGAGCGAAATGCTCATAACGCATGGGTGTCAAACACACCGGCCCGCTAGAGGGTTCAATCCGGCCCGCAGGACGAATTTTGAAAGTGAAAGGAAATATGCATAAAAGACACGAACTTGTCATTTTTAAGAAAATGCAATTCCTAAACTATCCGCTAGGGGGTAAAAGACGCGGCACATCTCTGGGACTGAACAGCAGATGGCAGCAATGCGACGTCTGCTGTTTGTCATCACGGAGTAGTCTACTCTATTTTCTACTCGTCCCCACACCCTCATTAGCCAAAATGTCTGCCAAAAAGCAGAAAAGTGGATACAGAGTGTAGCGTTTTCCATGAAAAATGTACCGCTTCCCATTTATTCACAGAGATGAATGGGTAATAGTTAAATGTGCAATTTAATGTTAGTCAACAGCTGCAGTACAAAAGAGTTTGGTTTGGTGGAATCCTATTGTTCATGCAATGCCATCAATTTTAAAGTGAAATACTATATTTTTCAGTTCCAAATACCTGTTAAGTTTTTATTTTTTTTTGCATTTGTACAAACACTGTGAGCAGTTGTAATGCACATATATGTGAATGATAATCAGAAACAAATTGCACATGTTTGTCTTAAGAAATCTGAGGTTGTTCATGATATATTTTATAAAAGGATATTTCATTAAATATAAATGTCTTTGCATGAAAACAAAGTTATAAACATGGACTTCTTGTTATTTATAGGTGATTATACTATGATTTTACTGCCCGGCCCACTTGACATCTAATTAGGCTGTATGTGGCCCCTGAACTAAAATGAGTTTGACACCACTGTCGGGTCATACTGTTACAAGACGAGCAAAATATGTCAGAGCTGAACAGAACTGTGTAGTGAATAAGGAACTTAAAATGCGCAGTGGCTTTCGTTTCCTGGTGAGGACACGACCTGCTGAAAGTTCCTTAAAGACCAAGCAACACATTACGGTAGTACATCGTAGAGGTTAGGAAAGCAGGCCCTCGTCTCTCAATGCCGTTCGTGTGGCTACGTATCTCAGATGCTAAGCGGTTTTCGAGACATTACAGGACAATGAAAATGATAGCGCAGCATCTAAGGTTATCATGTCACTGTGTTTCTAGACCGAGGGTATCAGAAATGACGGGACCAACTGCATAAAGGTTCTAATCCAGTCCCATTAAATGAACTGTGGTTTAAATTAATATCATTTTATGAAGTGTAAATGAATTTAAAAATCTTTGTTCTTCCACTAGGGGGCAAAATAGAGCAATAAACTCCATAAGTACTACAACCCTTAACATTTCATCTCAATTAAGTCCATTTCAGGTTCAGGTTGTAAATAGAGATACCCAGTATCCGTATTGGGCCAATACCAGCAATAATAATAATAATAATAATAATAATAATAGTAATAATAATAATAATCATCATCATCATCATCATCATCATATAATGGAGGTATATCAGAGAGAACATATCAGATATCGGATTTGAAAAGAAATTTATTTTTGGAAATGGAAATGTTTGCAGATAAATATTAAAGAAAACAATATTGGAAAAGTTTTAAGGTTTCAGTATCTGTATCAGAAAGGAAAGTGCCGTCACTAAATGTGAAACGGTTCAACGGGAGTGAATACTTTATGTTATTGTAAAACCAAAATATAGAAAATTAGCATCGTAGCTATTTGTTTTCAGATGAATACCATTTAACGAGCACATTTAAAATGACTTGTTGATGCGTTACTGTTTTACTAAACAGCTCATTACCATTATTAAAAAGAGAGTACGAGAAAGAGAAAATTAAAGCTGTGGTTGATTAACAATTCATTGACCAACATCATCGTTGTAGTGTGAGAAATGTCATGGATAACCCAGCCATAAATTAACAACGCGATCTGTAGATTCTGGCGGCTATTTGAAGAGATTTCCTGCGTTACCATTACCTGCATTTCCAATTTTCTTTGCTTCGGTTACCCTAGTTTGAATAAGAAAAAGGATTCTGTGGATAAACATAAACAACAAAGATATCTTAAGGATTGTGGTCAAACGTAACCATAATGATAATGAGTGTTTATTGATCACGTATACATTACAGCACGGTGAAATTCTTTTCTTCGTATGGGGTCAGAGCGCAGGGTCAGCCATGATACAGCGCCCCCTGGAGCATATAAGGTTAAGGGCCTTGCTCAAGGGCCCAACAGTGGCAGCTTGGCAGTGCTGGGGCTTGAACCCCCGACCTTCTGATCAGTAACCCAGAGCCTGAAAAGCTACGATACAATTACGACGATACAATTATCTGTGTGGGTTTACTCTTAAGTAACATTGGTAAACAATGCAAGCCAATGAGAGACACTCTAATCCTGTCTCTCCAACTCTTAAAGATGTGTTAAATATCGTGTCAGAATCTGGAACACGCGTTCCATCATCTGCAGCGAGGAAGTAATGCTGCCGAATTTAAACCCAGCTGCGTTTCTGCAAAGCCCGTCCTTGGATGTTAGCCAGGTACATTCAGAAAGGAACGGGGGGGGGGGGGTGACGAGGAAACCTACAGTGCCAAGAATTAATGTATCTGGAAAAAGTGTATATTAAAACATTGGCAGCTTAAATATGGTTCTCCATTAACATTTCAAAACAGGATTATGAATCACCAACAATAATGTGCAGGAGTATCTTTCCTTGAATTTCAGTCATCTTGGCTATAAGTTAGAGCTATAGAGGAGTGCCATGTCTTGCTCTGGTTCTGTCAAGTGTACATTTAGGAAGTGTCTACATACAGGAAGGAGAATGATTTAAACGAGGTCCCATGTGAAGGATCAAGCGTGAAGCGTGAAGATCAGACACAAGGACAGGCAGCGAGAAGAATCCAAACATGAGTGTCCTAGTGCTCTTCTCAGTGTATACTGACTCGATCCTCTGACCTCTGCTTTTATATATTCCATCTGTTCCTCATCATCATCTAGCGTTCTCCTTGGGACTGAACCGGAAAGTGCTAACTTAAGGGCCTTAGGGCAGGACTTGGTTAATTAGGCGAGGATTTCCTCTGCAGGCGAGCGGCTATAAAAGGCAATATCACTGCACAAGATCACAGAGTTCGACCACGGCTTCCTGCATGTCACCAACATTCCTTCACAAATCATCGTCTGACCATTAAGTCCTACCTATTATAGCAATGACACGAGATGTCCCGAGAGCCACTGATATCACGGACGCTGCTTGATGAGGACCAAATCCAATTATGTCGATTATGTTTATAGAAGTAGACATTTTTGGCAGTGCTGCAGTTTCTGACGAGTGTTATGTTTATAAACATTCCCATAGTGTGAATCACTTTAAAGTTAGTCTTTCTCCTAATGAATGTGTCCCCTACAAACATCAAAGACACGTCATACCAGACCCTTGCCTCATATAATAGATTCAAGTAATGGGAATGGATGTGCCAAATACTTACACCTAGCATGGAGGGACTAACGAGATGTAAACTCAGATGCTTATGAGCAACTTAATTAATTATACATTCGAGGAACTCTTTTAAGAACCAAAGAGCACCTTTTAAAACAAAATAGCTCTCCAACATCCCCCTCATACACACACACACACACACACACACTCACACAAAAAAAGTCAAAGCATACTATAAGTGTCATCTTTTCATCACAACTTGTATTATCTGTATTAAAGCCACGATACGCACATTTGTTATGCGTGTTTTTTTTTGTAAAAGAATGTTTATTTAACAAGCTTAGTCTATTATTGATTTATTTCAACCATTATGTTTTATTTGTAAAGCAATTCTTGGTAGTATTAACCCTATAAACCCTATAAAAAACCCTTTCATTTCATTATCTAGGCAACTGAGATCACCTATAGCAGTGGTGTCAAACTCATTTTAGTTCAGGGGCCACATACAGCCTAATTAGATGTCAAGTGGGCTGGGCCAGTAAAATCATAGTATAATCACCTATAAATAACAAGAAGTCCATGTTTATACCTTTGTTTCATGCAAAGACATTTATATTTAATGAAATATCCTTTTATAAAATATATCATGAACAACCTCAGATTTCTTAAGACAAACATGTGCAATTTGCTTCTGATTATCATTCACATACAGTGCCTTGCGAAAGTATTCGGCCCCCTTGAACTTTTCAACCTTTTGCCACATTTCAGGCTTCAAACATAAAGATATAAAATTTTCTTTTTTTGTGAAGAATCACCAACAAGTGGGACACAATTGTGAAGTGGAACGAAATCTATTGGATATTTTAAACTTTTTTAGCAAATAAAAAACTGAAAAGTGGTGCGTGCCAAATTATTCGGCCCTTTTACTTTCAGTGCATTACAACTGCTCACAGTGTTTGTACAAATGCAAAAAAAAAACCTTCACAGGTATTTGGAACTGAAAAATTAAATATTTCACTTTAAAATGTATGGCATTGCATGAACAATAGGATTCCACCAAACCAAACTCTTTTGTACTGAAGCTGTTGACTAACATTAAATTGCACTTTTTTTAACTATTACCCATTCATCTCTGTGAATAAATGGGAAGCGGTCCATTTTTCATGGAAAACGCTACACTCTGTATCCACTTTTCTGCTTTTTGGCAGACATTTTGGCTAATGAGGGTGTGGGGACGAGTAGAAAATAGAGTAGACTACTCCGTGATAACAAACAGCAGACGTCGCATTGCTGCCACCCCCTAGCGGAAAATTTAGGAATAGCATTTTATTAAAAATGACAAATTCGTGTCTTTTATGCATATCTTATTTTTTTCATTTTCAAAATTCGTCCTGCAGGCCGGATTGAACCCTCTAGCCCGTACGTTTGACACCCATAACCTATAGCATGTTATATAATCCTTAGCATGTCTTTTCTGCCCTCTAATGGGCTTTCATTGAAATATAATTGCACTACATGTGTTTACCGCTCAACCTGCTCAATTTAGAGAAATTCGCTAAAGGGTTCAAATCAGTGTTATGGGCGTCTTTTTTTGTTTATTTGTTTGTTTCTTTGTTTGTTTGTAAATGAATGTTTATTTAATAATGCTAGCTTATTCTTGATTCAAACCATTACGTTTTATTTATCAAATAATGCTCATGCAAGCCATACACACATTTGGCAGGCTATCATTTTATTTCCTCACTTTTCTTATATTCTGTATTATTACGAATTTTAAACAAAAATCGATATTCTCTATTCTATATTCTATAATCTATCTATATTTGTTTATTCTATACTATTGGGAAAGTGAGCAAATAAGGACAACGGCATGGTTTTAACACTCTCAATTGAACACAAGTAGAAAAATATTTCTGTCTAGATGTATCTAATGCAGCATGAAAAAATTACAATGCAATAATAAGTAAATTTTCATTGCAGAGGTTAATCGACTGTTTTATGTAACTATTACTGATGCTACATGGTCATTTTGAATATCATGGTAGTAATTAATTTTTTTTTTTTTTTGTATATGAAATTAAGTGCACTCTATGAGAAATACACCCTTATTGTTAATACGTAATATTAAACTTTAACCATGTAATAAAAATGATAATAAAATTTTTTAAGAGTTGCAGTACGCCACTTACCACAATTCTCACATTTAACACATTATTCACAAATCTACAGTACATACGCAAGTGGGAAGTCTGCATCGAGTCTACACGAGTGTACAGGCAGAATATGGTGCAGTTCGAAAGGATTATCTAAAGCTTCTTCTCATCTGCTTGGACATCTTTCACTCCCAGCATTCCTCTCTTCTATTCCACACACTTACACAATTCCTGACACAGACATTGTCCTTCATTTCCTGTCCATGTGTAGTGTATTGTCTCAGGGCCATTTGGTTCCAATCATTATTCAGGGATGTTCTTGGATATAAACTTCATGCAATCCCATTGTTTGGAGTCTTAGAGCGTAGGACTCAAACATATGAAAAGTTCCCAAACATTGACTATTCATATCTAGAAATCAGTGGACAGCTCGTAAGAGTTACGATATATATGTATATATATATGAAACGGTCACAGTTACAATAAGTTTGGACACTAAAGAGACCTTTCTACTGACTTTGAAATTACATGTGACCATGTGTACCTCCAGACGTGATTGAGAACTTTCAAATGCCTTCGTGGAAGAGTGGGGGAACATCTCACAGCAAGAACTGACCGATCTGGTGCAGTCCATGAGGATGAGATGAACGATAAAGCTCAGTATGCAGGAAATGCAGGAAAGCTCAGTGTCAATGTGAAGTCTTGTGTACGGTTTGATTAATAAGACTTGGCAGAAAGGGAGGGAGAACAGGAAAATGGTGAGATTTTTTTTGTATTTGAGGAAGAAAAAAAATCAACAACAAACAAAAAAAACACATTGTTGGCATGAGGATATCCTAACAGGAACACTCCATTCTCCACTGTGGAAGCTTGGCAGTCATAATGTTTACACACTCCGGCTTTCCAAAGATTTGATCATCGTTGGGAACGATTGGATAACGTAATGTGATGCCTTCCAAAAAATGCCTTACTTCATCTCTAGTTTCTTAAGTTGCATTCACGAACAGGAAAATATTGGAAATCGGGGAAGGGGGGGTAGATTGGAAAAAAGTTTTTCTTGAAAGAGAGTGAGAGAGAGAGAGAGAGAGAGAGAGAGAGTTCTAGACGTAAATGAAACTTTATTATTCAGCAACTACTATCAATTATTCTGTAACTCTATTCTGTAAGTTGTTGGAAAAATCTGAAAGTTACGAGCAACTTCGCATCCCAGGAGTATTCCCGCCTCACATACGGTCTTCGTGGGATTATTTTTCCCCTACAGTTCTGTCGAGTATGAGCTATGACCATTAATCTATATAATATTTCAGTCTGTATAATATTTCAATCTTAATTAAAACAGCGGCTGTAAAGGAGTTCCATCATGTGCAATCCAGCTGTAAGAAAGCAGGCATAACGAATCATAACGAAACAACAATGACAAATTTACATTCCACACGGTTTTCTGATCCATCCAAGTCCAGACTTGTGAAATTCTGTGAAAGCCAGAAGCAGTGCACACTGCAACAAATCGTCTATAAACCTTACGGCAATTTCTAATCATGTTCACAGTTAATCGAATCTCATTTGGGGCCTCTGGCTTCAGGCCTGAAGCAGCCTGCTCTGCTCTGCTCTGTTCTACTCTGCTATCTTGCTATTAGCTACCACTTCTAGAACGGTTACACATCACAGCTGCGTAACAAAAGGGTAGCAAGGCCCCCCAAGCAATCTGGATTATCTTGATAACGATAGCGCTCGGTGTAATACATCTCCCACTCTTAATATCCCCTCTCTTCTGCCCTCTGCAAAGATGAGAGAAAAAGGTGGGACATTATTAATGTTATCAGAGCCACTTTGCTGAGGTTTGGAGTTGCGACAGCGGGATGGAAGGAAAGAAGAAAGGAAGGAAGGCAGAGTGTTCTTGGAGTGTGCGTTTTCATCCAGCAAAGGGAAAAGCTTAAACAAGCAGCAGGGAAGTCATTCAGCACTCATTCGCTTTCAACCACTGACGTGCAAAAATACACCATCCACGAATACAGGAGCACACCCTTGGACCGAACGTCATCCTGCTGTCAGACACTAACCTCCGATGACGCCCGGACCTGGCGTCTTCGCTTCGTCTCGTAGGAAAGGGTCAGGCCGGACGGCCCTCCAAGCCTTTTATATAATATAAACAGTCAAGCTGAAAACCTCAAGCAAACAAAACAATGGAAAGCATAGGGCAAAGTGCGGAGGTCTTTACAGTTCGCAACACTTGCACGGCATGTACAACTTTGTCTTTTGCTAAATTCGATGACAGCACAGGCGCCAAAACTACTGCAAAGCGAAACCGCTTAAACATTTGTATTCATTTCTAGATATACAGTAGGTGCAGTCTGTTGAAGAAATACTCACACTTTTAAGCATTTCTTTCTAGAAAGAAGCAAAATAATCCATAGAATGAGAAAATGTAAAGCTTGAATTTAGTCAATGTATAGACAAGTTTAGATAACTTTTAATATATTCTTATGTACTATATCGCTAAAAGTATGTGGACACCTGACCATCGCACCCATATGTGGTTCTTCTCCAAACTGTTACCACAATGTCAGAAGCACACAACTGTCTAGAATGTCTTTGTATGTGGTAGCATTACAATTTCAATTCACTGGAACTAAGAAGACCAAACTGCTCATCCAGGAAGTCAGAAAAGCACCACAGACAACATCAAAGGACCTACAGGCCTGTCTTCCATGGAAGAGTGGCGAGGATAAAACCACTGCTAACCCAGAAGAACGTTAAGGCTCGTCTGAATTTTGCCAAAAGACACCTTGATGATCTTCAAACCTTTTGGGAGAATGTTCTGTGGATTGATGAGTCGAAAATGGAACTGTTTGGAAGACAGGGATCCTGTTACATCTGGCATGAACAAAACACAACAGAATTCCATAAAAAGTGGAAAATCATACCTTCAGTCAAGCATGGTGGAGGAAGTGTGATGGTGTGGGGATGCTTTGCTGCTTCAGGGTCTGGGCAACTTGCAGTAATTGAAGGAAACATGAATTCTCCTCTCTACCAGAAAATCCTAAAGGAGAATGTTCGGTCTTCAGTCTGTAAATTGAAACTCACACAACTGGATTATGCAGAGAGACAACAATAAAAACCATAGGAGTAAATCCTAGTCCTAGAAGTATGTGAAAGTCTGATCTCTGATTTACTCCAATGTTTCCAGAGAAACAGAATGTTTCTAAAGAAATTCTGAGAAATAATGAAATGAAAAGTTTCTAATTACTATATAAAGCAGTGTCAAGTAAAATAATTGATGAAAAGGAGGGTTTTTTGGGGGGATTTTTTTTTTTACTGTGGATGCTGTCGAATCAATTTGGTTAAATCTGGCACATTTGATATTTATTTTGTATTATTAATGTGTATTGTCCCTGATTAAATAAATAAATAAATAAAGGAGTTATTAAATCAGAACAATATATAATTTGCCCTACACTACAGTCTTGCAGTGTTCTGAGGAAATTAGCTGGTAGGGTTTCCCAGGATTCTCAGAGAACGTGCTACACGTCTTCTTTCTCTGCGAGCGAAATACATCGATGTTTTCATCAGAGATATGGTCCATTACTTACAATGATTTTTCTTTAAAAATCACTAACTCTAAACAAAACTCATTGTGCGTACGGAGCTCAACGTAGGAGGGAGCACTAAACCTACTGTCATGGATTCTGGATTTTTCATCTCCACATTTTTTAACTCGGAGGCAGATGATTTCTTCTGAAGAGGACAGGGTGCTTTACTTCCTGTACTGCTTATGCAATTATGTGGGTGAAGCCGGATTCGTTTCAGATGCCCACATGCGTCCTAGCTTTAATTCTCGACGTGATTTTACACTTCGGGTTCACTCGGTGAAGCATTGCCGTGTCCATGGAAAAAAAGAACGAGAGAGAGAGAGAGAGACAGAGAGAGTCCATGAAAATTCAAACACAAATCAACAGACCAAACAAACAAGCAAATGAGACACGATTACGCTTATGTGTCAAAACAAACCATGATGTCAAGTGCCAGAAATCAGACGACGCTGTCTGTGTGTATCAGATCCCGTCTCGTTCTGAGATTATTTGCAAATCAGGATTTACCGAAAAGCAATTTTATCAACAAATCCACGAGAAACTGTTTAAATTCAATAGCCAGAAGGACATGAAACCATCGTATATCAAAACCAATCTTATTTTGGATGATCAAAGACCTTCCTCACATATTATTTGCACATAAACATACATACACGTATTTATTCGTCGTTCTATTTTCCTGTCACTAACAAATGAAAAACTAAAAACCTCAAAGATGAATGGATATTTGATTACCAGGCAAATGAAACTACTTCTTTTGCACAGTTTTTTTTTTAATTGTCAGAAACAGCAGGTAGAAACATTTACCTGACCTTTATTTATAGTTTTTAGCCACCTCTAATTTCAAACATACATCAGAGTAATTTTAAGCCGCATTCAGGAGTTCGGGATCGCGGCGGCACTTGAGTTATACAGGGGTTGCATTAAAGTCGCTGCAGTACAGGGGTTGCATTAAAGTCGCTGTGTAGATCCTGAGCTCATGTCTACATTTTGCCCAGAATTTCCCCTTCATCTCTCTATCTAGCCTTAAATTTGTCAGGCAAATGTTTTAATTAGGGCGCATGGTGGCTTCGTGGTTAGCACATTTGCCTCGTACCTCCAGGGTCAGGAGTTTGATTGGCATGTCCAAAGTGTCCGTAGTGTATGAATGTGTGTGTGAGGGTGTATGTGATTGTGCCCTGTGATCCCTTTGCTGGATTGGCACCCTGTCCAGGGTGTACCCCTTCTTGTGCCCGATGCTCCCTGGGATAGGCTCCAGGTTTCCCCGTGACCCTGAAAAGGATAAAGCGGTATAGAAGATGGACGGTTGTTTTAATTAATGTCCGTGACCCGAAAAGCCGACTCATAAAATAAAAGTTTCTACATTTTTTGTGGGGTTTTTTTTTGGTCCTGCGTGTTGATATTGTATGTTTAATTGAAAAAGAAAAAAAAAAAAAAAGCATGATCAGGTCATGTGAAATTAGGCAGACTCAAGTCTCATGTCATATGTTTTTCCACTCTGTTCCTACATAACAAAGGCTAAAGGTCTGTCTAGGCGGAACACTTTGAGCCAAAACTCGAGCTAAAAAGGAAGCATTAGCCTCCTGCTAATGCGTCTTGCAAGCCAAATGACTTCACACACAATAAGGGTGGGACAAGCTGGTGGACATGATGGAGCCAGTGCTCCTGTCATGTTTTCCGTTAGCTCTGCACTGTCGAGTATGTCCTGAGTCTTTCTGCCAGACACTGACAGGTTTAAAATAACATCATTCACTGTCCAGATTTTCCTACTTTTTTTTTTTTGTAAGCATCATTACATCCTTTCATTCATCCTATTTAATCAGAAACACGTACAATTAATCTGAGGTTCATTTGATTAACAGTAGCTTTTATTTACAGCAGATGGACTAATACTAAAGCTTTCTTGCTGAAAGGAGTCGATAACAATACGTGACTAAACTATCCGATCACATATGTATCGTACGTCCTTCAAAATATCCCACAGCACTCCAGATCTCGCTTATGAACTCGATTTATCATTAAAGCCAAGACTGCATCCACGGACCATTCCGCTGGAGGATGTGAACGTGGTCTTCGTACCTCTGACATGCGTGACACATACCATATATGGACCCTGACACTGCACCGATATTGACGAACCCAATCACGGCTAATAGTTATCGACTCTCAGCCTTCAATTAGGATCGAGTCCTTGATATCCCATTAGCACTAATGGCTCTCTCGGGGGTTTGATTACACCAAAAGCCAAAGAGAAGTGAAGAAAAGTACCTAGGACTTCGTTCAATCCATTTATGAACCCTTAAAAGGCTTTCTTGGAAAATATTTGATATATTTGTCGCATACGTTGACCTGCCGTGTCACTGCATAGACCGAAGATTGATTGGAAACATCAGTACAAACTGCCAACTCTGCTCTTTGAGCGTCTGGCGGGTGTCTGATGGCGTATGAAATCTGTCAGTCTAGAAATAATAGGTTGTTAACTTCAGAATGACGTCTCAGTTAACTGCCTGGAAAAAAAGAGATGTTTTGGGGATGGTAGAAGTGGTCAGGAGGGTCAGGACAGGAAAATTTGTGTTGGCGGATATATCATGGACTGGGGGTGGGCGATATGACAAAAATATCATACCAGGATACATGATGTGTATCATGATGTACAGTATCGTTGCACCATTTTTTTAAATACTTTTATTAAAACTTTTATTTGAATGTTCTACAAAAATTGGACATTACGAGCACATGATGATTTTCAGGATTTGACCTCTATTGTCATATTGCCCAGCCCTACCATGGACTAAGTGACATCGACCGTATCTTCAAGCCAATTATTGTACTACAAATCTCATCACATGTTTTATTAAAATCACCATTACCACTAAAATAAGCTCATTTTTCCTCATTTTTCATTATCTTGTGTACTAATGTAAAGACTCTAAACGTTTTTATATGTACTTGACGAAGCTACAGCTTAAAAATCAAACACCATGATGTTATTCAAGGTATAACATCATGATAATCTAAATAATACTATAATACAGGATTTAGTGGAATACTTAATATCGAGTAAAATAAAATTACCATTCTGTGTACAGCGCCCTCCAATGGAAATGGAAAATTGGAAAATTGTCTTTATGGTTTATCAAACAATTGCACACAAAACACAGGTTTATATATATATATATATATATATATATATATATATATATATATATTTTAAAAAAAACTTTGTTAAATATAGGTGAGCAACAATTATTGGCACTGTTTTAGTCAATACTTTGTGCTACCTCCTTTTGCCAAGATAACAGCTCTGAGTCTTCTCCTATAATCTGAGTCTGAGTCTTCTCCACATTTCGAGGTCCATGCTGGTGGACTCTTCTCTTCCGTTCACGCCACAGGTTTTCTATGGGGTTCAGGTCAGGGGACTGGGGCGGTTATGGCCGGACCTTGATTTTGTGGCCAGTAAACCATTTTTGTGTTGATTTTGTGTTGGTTTTGGATCATTGTCCTGCTGGAAGATCCAACCACGGCTCATTTGAAGCTTTCTGGCAGAGGGAGTCAGGTTTTCATTTAATATCTGTTGATATTTGATAGAGACCATGATGTCATGTATCCTAACAAAATGTCCAGGTCCTCTGGCAGAAAAACAGCCCCAAATTAAAGAGCCACCACCATATTTAACCGTGGGCATGAGGTACTTTAACATATAGCTACCTCTCTGTGTGCACCAAAACGTTCTATTTTGGTTTCATCTGACCATAGAACCCGATCCCATTTGAAGTTCCAGTAGTGTCTGGCAAACTGAAGACGTTCGAGTTTGTTTTTGGATGAGAGTAGAGGCTTTTTTATTGAAACTCTTCCAAACAACTGTGGTGATGTTAGTGACTTTGGATTGTAGTTTTGGAGACTTTCTGACCCCAACTAACTTCCGCAACTCACCAGCTGCGATCCTTTGTAGATTTTTTAGCCACTCGAACCGTCCTCTTCACAGTGCGTTGAGACGATATAGACACACGTCCAATTCCAGGTTGATTCATAACATTTGCAGTTGACTGGAACTTCTTAATTATTGCCCTGATGGTGGAAATGGGCATTTTCAATGCTCGTGCTATTTCCTTATAGACACTTCTTATTTTGTGAAGCTCAACAACCTTTTGCCGCACATCACAGCTATATATCTTGGTCTTACCCATTGTCATGAATGACTAAGGGAATTTGGCCTGTGTGTTACCTCATATTGATACCCCGTGAAACAGGAAGTCATGGCTGAACAATTTCTTATTAAGACAAAGAATAAACACAACTTTCTTACTGTTACAGTACTGTTTTAAGGCGCTGACACTGGAGACTCCTTCCGTAATCCGTACCTAACAGAAGATGACACCATATCAACAATTTGATGTTTATCTTAGTTAAACAACAACACTTTAGCCCGAGGTAATGGTGAAACGTCTTATATATTAGAACTAGCACATTAATATAAATCATTTATGGTACAGCCAGAACTCCTGTCAGAGACGTTGTTATAGAAATCCGACGCATCGGAGCTCTGGCACTGTTTATTCGAAATGAAATGACTCGAAGTGACACGTTCCAGATGTATTCCTATATTGCTGGGCTTTTTCAAGCTTCAGCTACTTAAAAGGCCAGATATATAACATGGCAGCCACACAAAAGATGCCTGAAATATGTTTGGGCAGCTTGAACACAATTCTAAGCCTTGCTTTTGATGCACCATGGGAACCACCCTCTCAGTCACTTGGTTTAGTCCACTGAAAGGGAAATTCTGTCCCAGTGATATCATCAGTCTGAAAAAGAGAACCGCTAGAACTCGCCTGAACATTACTTTTATTGTAGTTTCTGGGGTTTTTTTTTTATTTTTATTCGGTTTTTTTTTGTAATGCTTGACCATTTATATATTATTTACTACACTTCTGTAACTTATTTCTAACTGGCAACACATTGAGTTTGGAGTCAACTCTACAGCGATGTTGATTACAAGTAAGTGAAACATTTTACTAGTCTGTAGTCATTATTTCAATTCATTTGGCAGCTGTTTAAAAAAGATTAAGCAAATGTTTAATGTTAAAAAAAATGATAAATAAAAAAAGGCCTGGAAAGCAAGAGATTATTTGTTTATTAGGACCTAAATTGTAAAGTATTAAAAAAAAAAGGGGGGTTTGGTAGGGGTGTTAAATTTACACAGAACAACGGTCCTGATGTTCAGATATATGGAGCGTGTGTATCTTGCATGCTTTTTTGGATCACCAAAGGAGCAGGTGCAAGAATTCTATGATTTAATGAAATCAAAATGTGTAAGGTAAAAACTGAAATAAAATAAAAATAGACGAACAAAAGTGTGCTGAAATGGTGGAGGTTTTTTGTGGGGGTTTTTTGGACCTTTGGTCAAATATTTTGAATGCTCATGAGAATTTGTCACTAAAATACACAAACTATGCAAGGTATACTACAGGAATAGACCGAGAATAAACATTGTTGAATGTATACATAGAGTCATCATGTTGCATGAGCTGTCCTGTTTACAATCATCTTCCGTTTACAGTCCACACAGCACATGCTAACACGTCGTGATCGTTTTAAATGTGATAAATAGTTTGTAAATCAGAAATGCAAGCTTCAGAGAGAAGCTTTTCGATGCCACGAGAAGCACCGGAGCTCCTCTGTCCACTGGCGCTCGTTCAACCGAGTGTTGTTAGTGACGAGCGGTATCAACTGGGCATGCAAGCAATTACACCTATAACCTAATGCTCCTTTACCTAGCAGACCTGACGAGAGCGAAAAGCGCCTGTTTTGCACACAAATCGGACACGTCACCGATGAAACCGTACTTGAGCTAGAAAGAGAAAGAACAGCTGGAAAGCAAAGGCCATGGAAAATGTCATATATATTTATACAGCTCAGAAACCCTCTGCGCCATGTCAGGGGTATTCTTCGGCCCATTAAATAGCCAATGAGCTGTCACCGTAATTAAGCTGTTGATCTTTTTCTGTCCTTCTCTATGACGTCACACTGAACGCTGTTCTCGATATAACGTTGCGACAGCCATTAGTGACGGTTGGTACTCTTCCTATCTCAAAAATATTGGAAATGAGGACATTTTGCTATAGCAGTAGAGTGGTTTTAAATACAATACAGTTATTGATGATTTGTATAAGAAATAAGGGGCCCTCAAGCAAAAATTTTACATGATCGCTTTACAAGTTTTCAGCGTTACGTTACCTTGGAGTCTAAGCATTATTTTAACGTTTATGTTGCTTTGCCACTGGAAATGCGCGAGCCTTGTTTTAGTCATTTCAAACAATTTATTGGTGTGGCTTTGATTTATATATTTTTTTATTTCCAGCTCCCAGACTTATTTGAAACATCAAATAATCTCAGATTAAGCTCCGACGACATGATCTCCAGTTGCGCATCGTACAAGCCATCAGCTAAACCCCTGAATCTTTACTTTGCGTATTCTTATTGTACTAAGTTTTATTTGAATGAGGAGCGTTCCCCCATCCCCACCATCCCCCCTCTGAGGCTGCAAGGAACAGCAGCGGTTCAGCAGATGCCTTCAAGATGGAGTCGCTGAATGTTGCCCCTCATGTATGTCTGCGAGCGTGATGGTTGGATCTTAATTAAGTGTTTATTTTGTATGTCTAGAGTAGAGAGCATGCAGCTGGGGAGCACGTATCACCCTGAGACAAGACCCTCCCAGGCCATTCAGAAACCTGTAAACTTGTACAGGCTTCTAGATTGGGAGGAGTACAATCGCACGCTACATCTGTTATCAGCTTCCAAAACCTAAAAAGCACGACTTCCTGTAGGGCCGCCCAGAGTGTTTTGAAAAGGAAGTGGCTGTATGAAAGCAGAGTCATGTGATACCATCGCACGTATGATTTGCACGCACGACTCCTGTTGTTATACTGCTGTATTGTGTTTATGTCATATTTGAATGATCGCTATTACACTATTTACACCATAAGTCACCATAACAACATCCTGCTGTAAGATAAGCCAAATGTCGTGCATTTCAGTACCTCAGCAAAAGTTCTATCTGCTTATGTTGCCAAGCTGACCTCTCAAACAGGAAAAGGAAATTTTGTGTGGATGTATAGAATAAAATCAAAGCAAGGAGAGAGAGAGAGAGAGAGAGAGAGAGAGAGAGAGAGAGAGAGAGAGAGAGAGAGTCACACTTCTCCTCAGTGATTATTGGAAACGCATTAAAATGTGATGTAGCCTGAAGCTAATACCGGGTACATCTGCTAATCTTATGGTGATTTGACTAGCAAGATTGCATTGCATTTTGCAAACCACCTATTTAGGACATAAGCAATATTTGCATAAGCTCAAATATTTATGCTACAGCTATGTCAGATGTTCATTGCACCCCTCTGAACAAGAAGAAAAAGTCTGTGAGTTTAACACTAAACAGGATCTGCCATTACATCTATGGACAAACCTACAGTGTTCTTCGTATATTAAATATTCCATATCAATTTTGACAGCTGGAGATCACACAGATGCTGAGGACTTTGGTGTCCCCCCCATGCTCCACATCCCTGTTCTTTCCTTATTTGTCCAATTCTGAGCCATCTCTAAACTGTACCATTTCGTTTATTAAGGCTGTTCAGATCAGACGAGGTGAAACAACACTGCTCGATGAAGCTCCACCAGCCACATCCAGCATGGTTCTACATACAGCATACAGATCTTGCACTGAGAGCTGCGAAAACCCTCCAACTGTTTACATATCGGAGCAATCTGCGCTATGTAGCTCCCGGTCCAGCTGTCTTCCCTTGACCCTGCAGTCGCCTATGGGAAAGACAGAAACCGCCACAGGCCCTGAGGTTTTACGGCTCATGAGCCAGTATGGAGAAAGGATTTTTTTCCACCATCTGTTCTTGGCTGTGCTCTGTAAGGGAAGAATCAGGAAAGGTGAAAGTAAATGGGTGGCAGATGAACATGTGAAGTTATGTGGCAAGGTAGTCTAGCTGCTTCTCTGTTTCTCCGTCCATCACCAAAAAGAGAGACGAATTCAAATCGAGCAAATTACTCAGTGTCACCTCAAGAATAATCCATGGGAAATTCCTAAGAAGGAAGACTTTTCTTTCGTGTTCGGAAACATCGCTAACGTTCGCCTGGTGCAAACGGCACGATCGAAAATGACTCACTTTATTTGTTTGCCTTTTTCAGAAATCGAAGCAAAGGAGGCCTGCGATTGGCTCCGAGCTGCCGGCTTCCCTCAGTATGCACATCTTTTCAAAAGTAAATATCTATTTGCAGAATTCCTTGTTGTGATTAATTGCGGCAACAATCGCACACTTTCGAACGAACAGCAAACATTGCTTGACATGTAATTCTGTCTGGCGTCTAGATTGCCATATTCCAATTGACATAGACTGGGTGAAGAGTGATCATGAATTCCTGGATGGTGACACATTAGACTCTCTCTGCAGGTGAGTGCATGTTTTTCTGGATTGTATTTAGCATGAGATGGGAATTTGGGGAGATATTATAGTACTCATTCATTTCTGAGACTTTCATGAGTTCTTTTGCACCCAGGAGACTAAACACCTTAAACAAATGTGCGGAGATGAAGCTGGACCTGAGCAGATTCAAACGACGAGTGAGTTTATGAGAGAACTTGAGTTGAGAATAAATCTTCACACCATGAAACGAACTTTGTTTTCTGCATCCTAAACCAAGACCTACTGACATGCACTTGGGTCATTTGTTTTTTTTTTTTCAATCTAGGGTGAAGTTGATGACAATGTGGAGTCTTGTGCCATCAGCCCAAAGTGGTCTTACGACCAAAAGAGTAGGCGCTGGATACGTACAGATGGTATGGACTTTCTGCCATCTGTGGACAGCACTGTCTCAAGTCTTAGAAGGTCTGAAAGCTGTGAAGCGTCTCTGTCAGATAGCAGTGAGCACCATGAGATTCACTCCATGCACAGCTCCAGCAGCAGTGACAGTGATGGCGGTGGTGCCACCTTTAAATCTTCTGAAGATCCTGAGACAAGCCGAAGCTCCTCTAGGTGCTCCTCAACCTACAAGCACTTGTCCCCAGACAGCTCCTACAGTGGACCTCCATCTCCAGGAGAGCCTCATAACTTCAGCAGTGAAGAGCGCTTCCCTGAGAGGCCTCCTCTGAAGAAGGGTCAGAGCCTTCTTCGCAAGATGGACAAGCTCCGACTCCAAGGGTCAACACTACGGCCCCATGCCCAAGGAGGGAAATCACGGTTAGTCATAAGCAGTCCTATACTACAGGAGGGTCACGGGGAAGACAAGCATCATCTTAATATTTCAGGGCTCCCAGATAAGGCATGTAGCCCAATATCCTGTACACCGCCTTACGGCTCCAGCAGCAGTCCCTCAGAGAACAGCAGTGCAGTCAGTACACCCAGTCCGGTCACCAAGGTTCGTAGTAACTATAAAAGACAGAATATTCAATCGCAGGCAAAAGAACAAGCTTGTATTAGTGAGCAAGATATTCCCGACCAACACAGTCTTAATGGTAACACCATCTTTAAGATCCCACATGGTCACAAGCCAGGCACTTTTCCCACCATTTTGCACAATACTGTGCTGTCACCTATCGATAACACTTCCGTCAACTGGAGGACCGGAAGCTTTCACGGATGCCTTCGCCGTAGATGTCGAAGCAGTACGTCCAAAGATCAAGAACAGCCATGCAGTCCTCTGGTGGCACATGACCATCGTGTTAGCATTTATGACAATGTCCCAGATTATATGCATATTATAGAGGACGATGTGTTTTCAGCCTTGGATAATGTAATGGAACGTATCAATGGACTACAGCAATTGGTCACTTCGTGGACAGACAAACTGCCCGAGGATGAAGATTCAGATTTATCCCACTCCAACTCTCCATCTCCTTCTTCTCTGACTGACATCCACCTTGAGATCAAAGAGCAGAGTGAAACGGGCCAAACGGGCCCCAAGCAAAATTCCAACAAAATCTCACAAGCATTGTCACGTACAGTCCAATTCCCCGGGTAAGATACAATTGCACCACCTTTGTAAAATTGTAAACAGATCATATCTGTTGCTACATTGCAATAGCAAACAATGCTGTACATTTTCAGTGCTCAGAAACTTCACTGGTGCAGTGAACAGATCTTAACATCTAGCCCCACCACCGGAGCCATCGAGTCCCAGCTTGCCCCATGTGTCTCCATGCTGCAGAGACTGAGTTTGCTCAGATTGACTGTTCTGATGGACAAACACTCACCCTTCAGCAAGCAAGGATGGAACTGGTAAGTTGAGCTAACACAGCTAAAAATAAAAACTGATAAAGAACAAATGTTATAATGTGTGTAGAAGTGAGAGAGACCAGGTTTAGCGAATCAATCGTTGTTTATTTATGGAGATGCACCATTTACCAGACAAATATACAACAAGTAACCATGGTTCTCAGCCTGAGATGATGACCACCAACCAGGGCAGTTGCCTTTGGAACTACTGGAGTTTTTCCTGTTTGATTGTTTCCTTGTCAAGTGCTAATAGCAAACCTAGTTTCCAGGACCAGGCTATTCAAGTTCATCCAAGTCCAAGTAACGATGGCAGTCCTCCACTCGCATACATAACCTACCATTCTACTTTATTTCGTTCCAGACCCCCAAAGCAGTTTCTTTTGGTGGAAACTAGTGGTGATTGCCTATCAAAGACATCATGAGGGTTAATAACACCAGACAATACATTATTTATCGAGACTTAAAATAAAGCATCAATACTACTTCCTGTTGAGGAAGAGAATCACTCGATGTGCCGATATTGTATTCTTTTGATGATAAGAACACAGCTTTTAAGGACGTTGATATGCTGACGCCTTATTTTTTTTTCCATTTTTGCCTGTTGCATTCTTGCTAACAGCTTTTGCCTCTGCCCCATCATTACAGCCAGCTCTTTTGATTGGCATTCAATATGAAACACCAGATTCGTCAGCTCTGAACCCACTATTCATTACCTGGTGGCTGTACAAAATCACTAGATGGCAGCCAACAGGATATGTCAAGTGCGCTAGCCTCTCGACTTCATTTTGTTTGGCGGCTATGTCGTTAATAATGTCGTCCTGCAACACCACCACGTACGGTCACGAACTGCTGCTGAGTGTTTGCCTTAATGATTTCGCTTAGTATGAAGAATATGAATACGAAGGCCATGCGAGCTGTCTGAAGGCGTGTCAGGCGCATTTCAGTCTCAGAATGATCCATCAATCAGTAACCTTGAGCATTTTTGTGCTTGATAACTAAACATGAGCATTTAAGATGGATGGAAAAAAACAATGTGGGAATAATAAAGCATCGGGCATTCTAAGTTCCTGTGTGGAAACTGGAGTAATACTGATTGCTTAAAGCAAAAAGGACAGCGTAATTGACTTTTTGAGGGGAAGGTAATGGTCTATCAGTTTTAACAACCACTGGGCTAAATACAAAAGAAATAACCTTGTTAAATCCCCCAGCCATACCCAACACACACACACACACACTGCATTCAGTATTCAGCACAGTCAATTCTGTGTATGATCCTGTATTTCAGATAAGTCTTGTCTGCTGCAGTCCAGTGACTTCTTCCTCTCTTTTCATTTCTAAAGAACAATATCAGCTGCAGTTTACAAAGCCACAGGAAGTCCAGAGATGTTTGTGCCGTGTTCAGCCGGTAGTGGAACATCGTTGGGATAATGGAACAAAAAGGAAACCGATATTGTCTTTTTAATTGAATTCAAATGCGTACTTCGATGCTAAAGAGCGTTAGGCCCAAAATGGAAATGAAAGTCTAATGAAAAGCTTTGCTAGCTCTGATATCAAAGGAAACCCCATTAGATGGAAATCGGTAAATTTACTGTTGGAAGGGTGGGCAAGCTCTTGGCATCTGAGACTTGAATTGCTTTTAAGTTTTATCTGAATCAAATAATGACAAGTGGCCCTTCAGGTGCTTAGCTTGTGAGCACTGCAGTCGAGTTTCCAAGATAATCAGATCAGATCAGATCAGATCTTTGCAAAAAATCTCCACAACGGACATCTGAAATTTATCGTGAATTCTTCGTACACACGTGAATATTTACCCAATACTGTATATACAGTGCTCGTTAGTCCCTTGCTGCACATGACATGTCTCAACTATTCAAAAAAAAACTATTTGTTTAACTCGTTTCTTTACTGACAGTTTCCTCACGTCGTTAAACACTCGAGTAAGTAGAAGTAGTGAAGAGCACACTCCAACAGACAAATGAAATGTCAAACACTCACAAGCTTTAGTGAAGCGGTCCATAAGAGGTTCTTCTCGATATCTTTCAAAGAACATTATGCAATATTAAAACTCTTGACTTTTAAAAAAGAAATATTTTTCCTATTTTTTTTTTTTCCCACAGTCATGTTTGATATGCGCCAAGTGAACATCGTGTGTTTTTCCACCATAGGACAGTCCCAAAAGTCTACAGAAAGATGAACACTTCGGACCACAAGAACAGGAAGGTGTTTGGTGTAGCTTTGCTTCAGAGTGTCCAGAGGTCAGGAAAACCTCTGCCTCCAAGCATCCTCAGAGCAATGGAGTTCCTCAAGACTGAATGCCTGGATCAGGTGAGATCCTCAGTACGTCATCCATGAATAAATTAAGTGCTAGAAGAAGAAACGTTTGCCTACGCCAAAGGTAGATAAGAACATTGGGTTATTTTCAGGGTCATAGGGTCATCATCATACACGTTTTATTATTTCTGTTCAACAGGTCGGCCTCTTCCGGAAGTCTGGGGTCAAATCACGAATTCAGTATCTAAGGGACATGATTGAAGCAGACCCTGACGGCTTTTCCTTTGAGGGCCAGTCTGCATTCGACGTAGCCGACATGATAAAGCAATATTTCAGAGACCTACCCGAGCCCATTTTCTCCAGCAAGCTGTGCGAGAGTTTCCTGCACATCTACCAGTGTAGGCATTCCCAAGCAGACCTCCTTCCATAGTTCCATAGATATCTAAAGATGACGTAGTCATTAGGTTTTCTGAGACACTTATCTTTCTGGACATCTGTTCGTATTTCTTTCACCGAGTCATCCTTTCATCCACCACAGACTTCCCAAAGGATCAACAGTTTGGAGCAGCCCAGGCAGCCATCTTCCTCCTGCCTGATGAGAACCGAGAAGCTCTTCAGTGTCTCCTCTTCTTCCTCCATGAAGTGGTGGCCTGTGTGGAGGAAAACCAGATGACCCCGACAAATATTGCTGTTTGTTTGGCCCCATCTCTTTTCCATCTCAATGTTCTCAAGAGAGACAGCGCCAGCAGCAGGTTTTCTTTCATTTTCTTTCATGTATATATATATTTAAAAATATTGGACATTTGTCTGACAATCTAGCAATTCTGTAAGTTCTGTAAGATGCATTTTATTTTACTTTTCGTAAAAGAGTGGTTTTCTGCCGAAATTCCCCCATTGGCCTTTCTCTATCATGGCCCCCTAATAATCTCCATCCCTGAATTCCATGACTTCCTGTTTCACTGAGGTATAAAATCTGAATTACAATGTGATTATTGACCATCTAAAAAATCTGGATGCCAACGGTGCTAATAATTCCGGAGACGACCGTTCCTTACACCCACCACGTCCGTACTTCCTCCGTGACATGCTGTGTTTGGAGATGGCGGGCCACGATAATGTCAACGAGAGGAAGTCGAGATTGTAATGACGTCACAGGCAGAGCGCCGTAGAGTAAACACATCCAGGCGGTTGAGTCTGTAATCTCTTTTCCAGCGCCGTCTTCCTGCTGAGTTTTTGGGTGGAGTGCAACAAATTGTCAGACTACAGAAATAAGATCTTTTCTGTAACTAAACACCAAACGCTGCTGGATTGAAGGTTATTTATGTGTGAAAGGAAAAAAAAGTAAACCTGGACAGGATCTCCAGAAACTTCAGCACAATGTTACTTAAAAATTAAATGTTAAGAGGAACAATAACTTTTCATCATATCAACGATTTCTCAGCCAACTCTCCCAGCAGATGAAGCAGGAAGGAATGATCCTAGTTAGGATTTCCACAAGGCGTCTAAGCATGGTCGATGTATGAATTGCAGAGTATGCTTATGACATTTTCTGATTGTTTGTTTGTTTGTTTTTTAACACAGGGCAGGGCAAAGGAAGTACAGCTTGGGAAGACCGGACCAGAGAGATCTGAGTGAGAACTTGGCTGCTACTCAGGGGCTAGCACATATGGTGACGGAGTGCACGAGACTGTTCCAGGTACTGTACCCTTTTCCCGGTTTTAATTCGAATCTTGCATGCAGGTGGCATGGCGTGACTCCACCAGTGGCAGGAGGGTTGCTTTAAAAATCTAACATACACTATATGGCCAAAGGTATGTGGACACCTGAGTATTAAACATCCTATTCCGAATCTCCACCCCTCTGGGAAGGCTTTCCACTAGATTTTGGGGCGTCGCTGTGGGGATTCGCGATCATTCAGCTCCAAGAGCGTTAGTGAGGTTGAAGTCAGGCGCTGATGTTGATGTGAGGAGGCTCCAGTTCATCCCAAAGGCGTTCAGTAGGGTTGAGGTCAGGGCTCTGTACAAGACACTCTTCCAAGTGTGAGTTCTTCCAACTTCTTCCAACCTTCACACATCACGTCTTCATGGAGCTCGCACTTTTCCTACACAGGTGCGTCGTCATGCTGGAACAGTGTTTGGAATTCTTAGTTCTTAGGGGAAATTGTAACGCTACACCGTACAGAGACGTTTTATACAATTGTGTGCTTCCAACTTTGTGGTTGAACAGTTTGGAGAAGAACCACATATGGGTGTAGAGTGTGATGGTCAGACATCCACATACAAGTACCTTTGGCCATCAGTTATAAAAGCAAACCGTATGTAACGATATCACTTTTGCTACAAATCCATACAATCATGATTGTAGCTAAGCGACGAAATAGTACACTTAGCTAGCTAACACGGACGTAATCTATTCCCTGGTTCAACTGATCACAACACACAATAACATTGTACTTCTTAAGTTTGCTGTTAGCTACCGTAGAATTTTGCTATTAGCTACCGAAGAAGCTTGCTAAATGACAAATGAACGTTGCCAAGCGGTGCGAATTTCATGTCCGACAGGGATCCTACTTACTCAAGACTATACACAGATAGGGGGCGCCACATTGTCATTTTGGTTTTTAAAAAAAATAGATGTAGAATAGTCTTTTACTCCACCCTGGATTAGCACCATTAGATGTAATCTGGCCAATTTGTTAATGCACCGCATCCTCAGATGAATCACAAATGAACCGGGTATACAGAAGTATTCAATGGAAGACTCAAGGCTGCATGTTAAAGAAAATCAAGGTCGCTGAAATGCTGCAGCTTCTCCTAATTTGCATGAGAATAAATGTATTAATATCGAAAGGGTTGATAAACAATTAAAGTAGATCCGAAGCTTAAAAAAACTGCAAGAGTTTCTGAAAGTCTTTATGTATGTATTAAACATCGTTTAATGAAGCTAAATTAAACACCAATATTCCATTCATTCATATGTAGCATATGCATTAATAACGTTTTAGGCTGCCAAAAATGTACGTCTGTTGTGGTTTGTGTACATTAAACATACCATGTTAAACTGAGCAGAGCCTACATGATAAAATATTCAGATAAACCATTATGTTGAGTGGTGGTTTAATAAAGAATCTAAAGAATGACCTTAATGGTCAACTCCAGAAGTGTTGGCACCATTGGGGTTACACAGTATAAGGGTGTGGTTTAGTTAAACTTTATACAAAACGATCTCTTTTTGTTACGCGTTTGATTCCCACGTGCTATGATGGGGACATCCTAGAACCGGGGAGAAAAGTGAATCCAGTCACAGCATCGTTTCTGACCAATTCTGAAACTACACCGCAGGGCAGATGACCAACTTTTATTTATCCAAAGACATAAAATGGTAAATGGCGCACTTATATAGCGCTTTTATCCAAAACAGTTTACACTGTGTCTCAAAACCCATTCACACACACACACACACACCAAAGGTAGCAAAGCTGCCATGCAAGACGCTACCTTGCCATTGGGAGTAACTTGGGATTCAGAGTCTTGACCGAGGACACTTCGGCATGTGGACACTTTCACGTGGGCCGGGAATAGAAACGCCAACCCTCGATCATCCTTTGTCTTAGTACGACAACAGGATACACATAGACGAAGTTGATTACAAGGTATAAAGACAGTTGGACACTCAGAGGAAAGCGCTATCTGCCCTCTTCTGCATACGTAACCTTACAGATGCACATGATTGGCTAGCGTCACTGTGATTGACAAGGGAAAGAGGATTACTGCCATTGCACTACCTCTAGATGTACGAGAGCCCTAAAACTTTAAAGATAAATCTTTTCCGATGAGTGTGGGAGATTTACATGTACTCAATGTTGTCCCATTTATTCTACCTTTTGTTGGTATCTCATAAGAAAGGCTTATTTAAATCAGCGTGTTTTGATGGAGGTATTGTCTTGAAGATTTAAAAAATGGACAAGATTTAGAAAATGGACAAGACTCTGATTCTTGGACCACCCAATTCTTTCATTGGCAAATGTTCAACAGTTCCCAACGTTTGAACCTTTATTGTGGCATTACAGAGTATCGAACTGCTTGGGGATTTTTTAAATATATTTTATAGATCCATTACCTGATAAAAAATTTGGAAATGCTTTTGGATAAGAGTGTCTGAGTGTCTAAATGCTGTAAATGTAAATGCGACGACTATAATTAGTTAATGGCTCCAATGTCCTATAAATGTCATGCATCTATAATACTATAGATTTGTATTGTACAGATTTTTTAGCATAAATATGACCCAACCAATCAGACTCAATCTCACTTTCATTCAGGTGCCACATTACTGGCACAAAAGCAATCCCAGCACCTTTAACGAAGACGCCCCGAACATTGACGGAGGCTCTGCTTTAAATACAAACGAGTCTGACCTAGCAGACCGCGCCCGGCTAGACGTCTGTGTCCAGCAGCTCCTGAGGGAAGCGAGGGAGAAGACCAAAAGTTGGGTAATCTGCTCCACCTCCGATCACGTGGATGTGGCTTTTAAAAAGGTGAGCGGTCACGTGGTATAAACTTGAAACGATAAACTTGAAAAGTTGCAAACGCATTCCAAAGAAAAACAGAAAGGGTAAATGGTGACAAGGACACGTTTGTTGCAGGTGGAGGATGGTTACCTGTTGCCGTTGTGGAGGGGGACGGTCGAAGTGGATGCTCCCCAGAAAGATGTTTTTCAACGTGTCCTAAGAGAGCACGGTCAGTGGCAAAGCGACCTCCAGCACAGCGACGTGGACACATTGGACAGGGATTCTGAGATCTACCGGTACACCCTGCAGGCGGTTGGCACAAGACCACCACTGCAACATCTGCTCTTAAGGTACGGAGCCAGCGACAGGATCTAATAAAAGGTTGGGATGTGGCGGCTCAGTGGTTAAGGTTTTAGTCTACTGATTAGAGGGATATGTGTTCAAATCCCAACACTGACAAGTTTCCATCGTCGGGTTGTCGAACAATAACCTTAACGACATTCAACTCCTCGGAGACTCCTTTGCAGGAAATGAAACTGGTTGCTACTAATAATGATGAATGAATGAATAAATAATATTAACTTCATCATCAGGAGGATTGAAATAGTTCAACAGGGATAGACTGGAGGAATCAGTCCAAAATGCCAGCATCAGGGGCCTTAAACAATGTTAAAAGCATCCAAATGATTAACTGTAGCAATAAGGCTTTATATGAAGGCTATTATAAGAGTAGCCAATTATGTAGAATAGACAATACTAAGCAGGTCTCTTAACAATAGTAGTTTTTTGGTAGGTCTAATAATGCTTTTCAACCCTGTTCCTGGAGATCTACCTTCCTGAAGGCTTTACTTCCAAACATAATCGTGCCCACCTGACCATCTAACCACTGCCTTAACCCTCTTATCTCGCATGGCCAAAAAATCGGCTTGCCCGTCTTTGATCCATTCCCGTAAGGACGAAATACCGGCTTGGTCGTCTATGCCAAATCCCCGTAAGGCCGATATAGCGGTTTTACAGTGTGAACGTTATCCCCGTAAGTCTGGTGTACCGGCATTACTCTGCTATGATTCCTTACTTATTTAATTATTATTTTTTGACCCGGAAGGTTGATGATGTCATGACGTCACAACGTGATTACGTCATTACGATGAAGCTGATCCAAGCGTGAATATTGGTGTAATAGTAGAAGTGAACTAAAAATGCCAAAGCATCAACCAGTGCGACTGACACTGCAGGGGCTTGGAGTTATAACCTGACCATTTCTGTGCATTCGTGAAAACACGACCTGCTGGTCTGATTATCACCAGAAACTTGACTTTTGGCGCTAAAATGCATTTATTTATTTATTTATTATTTACTTGAATTTATTCAAAGGCATTGACCACGCTGATGCTCGTATGGTACGTCTAAATGAGTAGAAGGATTTTAGCAAGCATTTTTTTTCGTAATTTCTCTAGTTAAGAATTGTGCTCTAAGTTTAGTAAAAAAAAAAACTGAACTGCTTCATTTTCAAAGTAAGATTACACAAATACATTATTATAAGTTGTTTCAAGGCCTAAAAATGTTAAAATTAAAATGTTGATTTTGGCCCGGGAACTCAGGGTTGGTGTGCTGTTTCTCTTGGGAATATAGGGTTATGGGACATAATACTGTCGGAACTTAGGGGTAAGTAGGTTAAGAAGCTCTTGATCAACTAAAACAGGTGTGTTAGATTTCGGTTGGAGATGAAACCTGCAGGAAGGTAGGTTTCGATGACGAGGGGTGGTGACCACTGATCTAATCCTTTTTGCATGCTTTTGATTTTGTCTGTGTATGTACAAAACCTTTAAAAATGTTTGCCAGGCAGGTGTCTTGTATATTTTTTTTCAGCACATCCTAGTCATCATGACCTGATAATTCTCTCTCTCTCTCTCTCTCTCTCTCTCTCTCTCTCTCTCTCTATATATATATATATATATATATATATATATATATATATATATATATATATATACACACACACACACACGACAAAAAGTGGCAAGTTTGATCATCAAAACAAGCGTGTGGTTGTTTTTTTCTATCAAACTTAACCTTAGTACATCTCCATTTCCACATGGTTTGTCGGCCAGATTGTTGCAAAGAAAAAAAAACCATACAAGCCTTTTTCTATTACTGTAAAAAAAAAAAAAAGAACTAATCGGATCCACATGAGACGCTGTATACACGCTCCCCCTTTGCCTTTTCAAACTACTACAGTCTCCAGTAACACTAAGGATCAACAACAATGCTGCTGTTATTCAATATGCGTGCTCTATAATACTCATGTTCGGCTTTTGAACTTCTTGACCCCACCTGTACCTGCAGGACGTGGCGGTCTGATCCTTCAGCGGGGCCTCTGTTCGTGGCGGCCACTTCAGTCGAACAGGCTGACATATCAAACAGAGGGGTTACAGCCCGAGTGCTGCGCTGCATGTTCCTCGTGGAGCCGACGGGGCCAAAAAAGTCACGACTCACACACTTTTGCCGCACAGATACCAGGTGAGTATTGCTGATCATCTACAAGGGTGAAAATAATGCAAGATAGGGAAAGTTCCCAGTGGATGTTCTAGCGTATGTTCTTGGGAGATTAGCGCAGGAGTTTCCTGCATAACTCATTCGAAGCGATGGCTCTGGCAGCAAGTACAATCAATTAAACATAAGGACAGACACTGTTGAGAAAATTGAAGCGTGCATCAGGGCTGTACTGTCACGGTGAAAGGGAGAAAAGAAACAAAAAGACCTAGTGCAATCATTTGAAAATATTGCGCTAGCTATTTTGACTGGCATCTTACCTGCTAGCTGACAGGTTTTGGAATGTAAGGGAAGAGTGAAGAGACTATATATTTACCTCTATATTGCGTTATACGGTTTACTGCCAAAGCGAAGTGACTGGTCTAGTACTGCGTGTGAATTAAATTCATCTCGGTCACAACCGTTAAGTTAATTACAACCAGTGGATTCCACTCAGCTAATCCTATCCCTTTAGTCTTATTAAAAACACAGCAAAAATGTGGTAAGTAGAAGATTTGTTGACATTCATTTAGGCCAATGGCAGCTTCTCATGTTTATTTGTTCCTTTTAAGTCTGCTTAACATTGTCTGCATGCCTATTGGGGCCCATCTCATTAGCGAAGGAGGAAATTGAAAGTAAACTAGTCTTTGTGCGAGGCTCTCACGGCTCATGAATCTCAGAATCCCGGCACGGAGCAGAAAATAACTGTCTTTCTTTATCAGGGGCAGATCTCTGGAGTGGCACAATAAAGTTGGTGGGCACCTGCTTTCATCCACGCTGGTGGCAATTAGGGACTCCTTTAAGCCCAAGACCAAAGACACAAAGCTATGAAAGGACGGCGAGGAAGCCCTTCAGAAGAGCAAAAGGAAGAAAGTATATACATATATATCGTCGTATGAGGAGCAAACGGGATTTCAGGTGGTGTTTCACGGGCAGCAGAGGACAATAACAGAGCCTTTGGAATGCAGACGATTCTGGTTGATGAAGAAGAGCAACCGTATGATGAGATGTTCCAGGACAGTCGGTCTGCTTGGCTTATCAAGACTGACAAGGAAGAGTGTCAGAGTAATGAAATGTCTTATCCCATTTGAAGGACCGTTTCACAAGCTAACAGACTGCAAAGGTTGTCTCAGACACCAGCAGTTTTTAAAAGGACGACTGGGTTACCATGTGAAAATCTACTTCTTTGCGGAGTCGGCCTCGATGTCGTTCGATGTGGAGACACCACAGGGGCTACCACATTTGACTTAAACTATAGGCTACTATCTAGTAATTGGTAATCGAGTCGACAACATTCCAGTCATCCAGTGTACAATCCAGTGTCTCGTTTTGAGCGGTTTTAGGTTTTTCAACCATGTTCCTTACAGAAGGCGTGTTTCCCGAAGAGCTAATATCTTTAACCAGGGTTGCCAGGGTTCAGCAACATCTCAAAGACCAAACAAAATACCTTAAACTACCAGAAATGGTTCTGTACATGATAGATGCACTGTCTGCAGAACTTTACCTTTCTTTGGAAAAACTTTATTCAATTCAATTCAGATCATCTGCTATAAAACAATCTTGGCTGCTGCCTCAATTTGGTGTAAAATCTGCAATCCAGGCAACCCGGTCATTAACCGTCCTATCCGCTGTTCCTCCTTTATGAAAATTGTGTATAAAATGATCATGGGGCAGAGTGATTCCTGCCCGAATGGGCCTCTATTTATTAGTGTGTGTGGTGCAGTTCCCATTTTGACCACTAGGTGCAATAATAACTGGAGCTAAATACTGAGAAAAGGTGAGGAAATCAACGGAACGTCAGTTTATCTGTCAAATAGCAATGTTTTTAAAATCACTGGCCGCTCAAATAAGTTAACTAGAATTTCGACGGAATTTAAAATGCATTGTATTGCGTGAACGAGGACTTTGAGCGACTATGACCCCCGATTCATGTTGGAAACCGTAACTAACAAACATTCTCATATTTATTCCAGTGTTCCAAAGCGTTTCTGACAATGCTCAGCTCCTCCATCGAAGAGTGATCCACGAACGTGATCTAGAATATTACAGTGGAGTTTAATGATGTTCACTAAACGGCAGGCTTCGTATAACATTGCAATATGAATATGTTTTGGTACATATTTAAAGATGTGTGATTAATTTTATTGAACTTCCAAATATTTTTAAGATGGACTTAATATAACAATGTATTAAAAGTTTCAGAAGAGATTATTTAGACATATCTAAAGCATTAAAGATGACTTTGGAGGACTGGCTGAGCTGTGTTATTAAGCTTTCTTCACGATACAGTAGGCTAACTGTGAAGCTAATCAGGTATTACTGAACATACTGATTATTCAAGTTTGGTTTCAAGTTTGTTTTGTGTTTCAAATCAGAATGACTTTTATAGGATTTTATATCATTTGATTTTATCTGTGAAAATTTCTGTGAATGAAGCTAGGACATGAAGCTTGCGCCTCCCTTTTTTCACTTTAACACTCGACACGACAACACAGGAACACATCATAATTGAAGCTATATTTTTCATTCACTGGTGTGGAAATATTTTTAAATATAAACCTGAATTTTAATCACTTTCTAATGGCATTAATATTAGAAGTAACTTGTTACATGTGGCACTTTTTAAATACAAACACAGGTTCATAAAAAAATAAAAAATTTAAAATCTTTGTTAAATGTGAAGGATCTGGAGAGATTCTGTATGGAGGAACGGTCTCAAATCCCTTTCCATGTATTCTCCAACCTCATCAGGCATTATAGGAGAAGACTCAGAGCTGTTATCTTGACAAAGCAAGGTAGCACAAAGTAAAGTTTGACTAAATGGATGCTTTTTTTTGTTTACCTCTAAACCTGTGATTTGTTTGCGAGTATTTTTGTGAATTTTTTTAACAAAAGATGAAACGGTTAAACAATAAAGAATTTTTCACAGCCTTCACAGCTCATTTACCAAGGGTGCCAATATTAGTGGAGGGCACTGTGTATATTAATAAGGGACAATAATAATAATAATAATAATAATATAAATCATCAGCATCTCTTTCAAGTGGGAAATCGAGACAAGAGATAGGTGTGTGATAGGAGGAAAGGGGTGGGGCTTCCAAGTTGTTAATCATTCCAGATCCACCTATCGATCGTCTCGTCCGCTGATCTTATCGAGGCGATAGATGACGACTGATCGTTCCTCCTATTTTTGAGCGAGTCGTTAAAGCCCGTTTAAATACTTTCCCCACTGCGTAAAGCTCTCGTAAAATAACAGACACGTTCGAGAGCTGGAGTTAATAATAAGATAAGGAAGAGCAAACCAAGATATTTACCTTCAGCGCTACATCCCACACTTATCAGGAAGTGTGCTGGTAGAACCTAAAGAGCAAAAAAAAAAAAGCCCTGAAAGTAAATTAAATCTGGCTAATTAATCTCCATACTGATTATCAGGCCAAGACATGGCATTAATCATTCACGTCCGATTCATCGCAACTCGAAGAAAGCTTTGTGCTTAACTATAGTACGCCGTACAAAATAAGTGTCTTTGATTAGGAAACAGAATGAAGATACAGTAGATTGGAATATAGTTTGTGGTGAACATGTAGCGGTGTGTATTAGCTGTGTTTTCACTCTACACCACCTTTCACCTAGAGAGATCCCCGACGAAGTATTGCCAAATCTCGGGACGGGGGGCGGGGCTTAACATCAAAGAGTCAAAACACCTGTGCAAATCAATCCGGATTCAAATGTCGATTGGATCATCTCCTGTTTATTGGGGGGGGGCACGACTGCGCCTTTCGGCGTGTCTTTTGCGTGTCGATAAGTTAAAGCGGCGTACTCCGATGTTAAATTGCGAAACGAATAAAGGATGTCAGGTCAATTATATAAAGCTTACATAACTTTAACTTGTATTTATTGTTCGACAAGAACAAGAGCTGTGTTTTTTTTTAGATTCATCGCCTTCACTGAGTTATAGCAGAGCTGTACACAATCGGGACGGCAGCTCCGACAGGTCCATCGCTCAATCTCTGGATATCTATTCCGAGGAAGAAAAACGAGCAACGGGAGACCAAAACACGTTAAAGCCGTTTGGGTTTTATTTGGTTTACGGTACAGATTCGACGGGATGTTCGTAATTGGCTGGGAAGGTCATGCGGTCGATGCATCCGTTAGGTCACATCCTCTGGACTGGTGTGAGGCCCAATATGTCAAAGCCTTTGGCCATGACGGCGGCCGTGGCCTCGCACAGGAGCATCCTCCACATGTTCACTTTCACCACCTCTCCTGGGGAATAAGAACGGCAAAGAGGTGACGTTAAGCGAGACGTTCTCACAGAAAAAGTCATTAACAACACCACCACTAAAGGAGAATGTTAAGCGAGGCAGTGTTCCTGCCTCACTGAATCCCCCAACAAAGGAATGGTTAAAAAAAAAAAAGATTCAATATGAAAAATGGCATAACGGAAAAGCCTGAAAAATGTGCAACGACATTCTTTCCAGCGACTGATTTGGCTATTCAAAGTAATTAGTACAATCAGCTGAATGAATTAAGCAATAAATATACACAAGATGATCTACAGAGCCAAGCACGGGCTGCATTCTGGCTCTTAAGTGCCATCTACTGGACAAAACGAATAACTACAGTAAATGACTTCATCTGTATCCTCTTACCTCAGCGATATAGCGATAAAACGGGAGTAGATTACATCAAATCTCCACTCAGACATTAATTAACATCTTCACAAAGAAGATCTAATCACCATACTTCCAAATCAACTTCTTTTCTCCTCCGTCATTACTAGTCAGTGGTGATTCTCGTCGTCTTTTTTTTTTTTTTTTTTTTTGGGGAACGCCGTTTTCCACTCGTCGTGATTAATAGAAGCTACTTTCATCAACGTCTCTTAATCAGACTAATCTGATTAAAGGAGTTAAGGAACACTGAACTGAAGTCCCGCGTCTGACACGACATTGCGTCTTATAACTAGTGCTCCGAGATCTAAAGCCTGGGGCAGACTTACCTTTATCTACACGTGTGCAAGATGGCTACGTGTCTACAGACGTGAACATCTGGGGCAGTACAGCACCACGTCCACTTGAACTTTTGAACTGAACCGTGATCGAAATTGAATTAGATCGCAGAGATCGTCCATGTGTTCAACACTGTAAAATAATTCTTTGGCACGATGCCAGCTCAGTGGATTAAAACCCTAATCAAGCCTCAAATCGCCTATTAAGTCCAGCCGGTTTGTATTTAGCACCTAACCCTGGCGTTTTCACGGTCATGCTGCGAGCCTCACCTGTCTGCCGGTCCTTCTCTACGCAGTAGCAGCTGTCGTAGAACTCGGTGAAGGTGGTGGCCAGCTCATAGAGGTAGTCGCATAGCGTATGCAGCAGCAGGTCTTCCAGGATCTTCTGCAGGATCTCGGGAAATCTCAGGATGCACTTGCCGAGCTTCCATTCCTTCTCGTGCTCCAGCAGGATTTCACAAGTCTCGGCCGCTTTGCGCAGCGCCGCTTCTTCGATGTTGGCCAGCCTGGCTATGGACCTGAGAACATGATGAGACTTGGGATTATTACTCAGCGGTATTACTATGTTCCTTAAGGTGCTTGCAAAATATTTCCGTTTCGGAAATCTGTCTAACGTCATATCTTCCTTTACAGTCAGTTACATTTATATATCGCTTTTCTAGACACTCAATCTGCTTTACATTGTATTGTGGGGGTATTGTCTCCTCAGCCATCACTAGTGAGTAGCATCCACCTGTATGATGCGATGGCAGGGATAGTGCTCCAGAATGCCCACCACACACCAGCTATTAGTGCAGAGAGAGTGATGTAGGCAATTCAGAGATGGAGATTATTAGGGGATGATAGAGAAGGGACAATGTGGGAATTTCGCCAGGACCCGGGGGTTATACCCCAACTCTGGGATTTTTAATGACCACAGAGAGTCAGGACTTCGGTTTAACGTCTCATCTGAAAGATGGTGCTGGTTTTTACAGTATAGTGCCCATGTGATTATACTGGAGCATTAGGAACCACACAGACACCATAGTGAGCGCCTCCTTCTGGCCTCACGAATACCACTTCCAGCAGCAACCTTAGTTTTCCCCAGGAGGTCTCTCATCCAGGTACTGACCAGGCAAAACCCTGCTAAGCATCAGTGGGAAACCAGGAAGAGATCTGCAGGGAGATATGGCCCTTCACCGGAGGCATGTGGGAAGTGAAGAGATCTGGAGAGGAATTTAGAAATTGTGAAATCGTTCAACTAATTAATAATTAGCGTTAGTTATTAACCGCTTTCATGCTAGAACAATCAAGAGAGGTTTTGTTCACTTTCTCGATTATGTTCAAAGAAGAAGAAAAGAAGAAGAAGAAAAAAAAAAAAACCGGATGTGGTTTTCTTTTTCTTTCCCGTTTCTAATCCCCGGTACAGAGTTTGTTTGAGAAAAAAAGAAAAAGGAAAAAAATAATTAAAAGCAGGTTAAGAGCTAGAACTCAGTAGGTGAGAAGCTCTGAACTCCTGCCATGAGGTCAACTGCCTTTCAGAGGAACACACACACGTTTATCCATGTGAGGTGTGTCCCTTGAATTACAAACGGCTGTAGCTAAACAACGCCATACCTACCACAAATCTCAAGTAACTAAAAATCCCATTTTTGTCTTAGTCGCCCCCCCCCAGCTTAAAAACCCAAGTGCGCACACAAATTCACACACTTTTACCATCTGTGAGGTATCCAAGGAATCTTCTCTGACTTGCGAATTATTGTATATAAATAATATCACACATTTTAATACATATTTAACGAGATACTATGTGGAATACAAATAAGAAGATAAAAATAGCAAACCTTTTTTTTCTTTTTTTCCCCCCCACTGCATTGAAACGCATGCAAGACGTTTATAAAAAATAAATAAAAATAATAATAATTAAATTAAAAAAAGCCATGATGCAGGGTATTTGCACAGGCATAAGTGCACTCATACGGTCACGTTTTAAATGATAAATTTTAAACGATATAAAAATTTAACGGTGTTAATATCTCATAGCCGCGGCAGGGGAGGGGGAAATTAGCACGGCTGTATCGTGTTAAATAAATTAAAGCTGCGCAAAGTGAGTTATAGTAGACATAATGACGGTGGTGAGGGGTGCCAATACTTAATTCCACCATGTTTTAGAGCAACCTGAAATATCCAACCCGCCTCCATGCACACACACAGAGTTTCCCTGTGAGAGGTATTGATTTGTACAGGGTCCATCGAGCACCCGCAGCGAGACTGCTCCTTTCCCGCTAGCTCGAGAACGAATGTAGCCTGCACACCTCGCTTAGCGCCATCGATCCCGAGCGAACGAGAGACGCGCACCTGATGCGGGTGAAGGCGTACAGCAGGTACGCGGCAGTGTTGCCCCTGTCGTCGAGCATCTTGTCGAAGGAGAAGATGTAGTCGTTGATGCGGTTGTGGGACAAGTCTGCGTACTTGACGCAGCCGAAGGCGACGGCGCGCTGAGCCTGGATCAGCTCTTCCGCCGTCAAAACCTGCGAGAACACGTATAAACATATGAACATGCGTCTCATGAAATAGCACAGAATAGGCGACTCGTCCATGTCCGCGGTTCTCCAGCACACGGAGAGTCTCGGCTGAATTACGAGACGTCTTCGTTAAAAGTCCCTGACTTTATAAGGTAAACAAACGAAACTTCCAACGTGCTGGAGCAGATCTACGTTTGAGCTTTTTTTAGAAAGTATCGCAACTATGATGAGGGGAACGCACGTGAACGCCGCATCAATGCCGTGATTACCTCTCGGGAACTCGTACTTTTCCACGAGGCCGGACTTCACGACTGCGTCAATAACAAACATGCAATGCATGATGATGATGATGATGATGATGATGATGCATCCTGGTTAAATTTCATTAACACGGACAACGGATGTGTGCAGTGGCGATTTAATAGCGCTATAGACCTTATCCGCTTATCCTCAAAGTCTCTGATGGAGGATATGTCTGTGTCCTCAACAAAACTTCACCATGTCTGTACAAAAAAAAAAAAAAAAAAAAAAAGATTTTTTTGTAAATAAAATGCTCGTTTTCTAACGAAAGACGTCGGCACGATTATATTTCTGTCTACGACGCCGATTTCAAACGTTTCATTACACACCTTCAAATCAAAAGCGTTTTAAGGATCAAGAGGAACATTTCAGTCGGGTGTCCACAAACTTTTGACCAGGATTGTGTGTATAAATATATAAGCTAATACACTTGGGCAAAAAAAACCAAAAACAAACAGCTTCCAGCCATTGAGGTATAAGAAGGGTATTTAAGATGATCTAACTTAAGTGATGCTGACAGAAGGGAACTCGGATCATCGCTTCATTCCAGAGGGTTCACGGGGTTATTTAGAGAAGTTGCTGCAGGTCTCTGGGAGTCGATCGCTCTACAGTAAGTCTACATTTAGTTCTCATTTGCTGCGGCGTGATATTGTTTGTAGCAAACCGCTGGAAAAGCCAGGAAAAGGTTAAGCAGTGAAGTGAGGCGCTCGGCGAGGAATTTAGCGTGGAACGAAAGGAGCAGAACAGAGAATGAACGAATAAGCCTGTGTCCCCCTGCGCTCACCTTATCTCTCTCTTTCTCTTTAAGCTTGTCCATGGATCTCTTCAAACCCTCTTCCAGCAAGTCCATTAGCCTGACCGTGTCCCCCGAGCGGGTTTTAAATTTCTTCCTGTGCCACAGAAAGAGTGCATTAGAGGAATATGAACATGCCGGTGCGTAAAGCAAAAAAAAAAAAGGACAGAGCACGATTCGCTTTCTTATTCATTGAACACCGTACGTACTTGTCCTCTCCCAGAACCACTCCGAAACCCGCGTGCTCCACGCGCGTGACCTTGGGGTCATACCAGCCGATCGCTCTCGCCGCAGCAAACACCACTTGGAAGTGCGTAGCCTATCAGGGAATAAACACACACACACACACACACACACACACACACACACATATATATATATATATATATGAATGCTAGTGTGAGAGGCAGAATTTTCTGAACTGAGAAAGGCGATATGATTGGTCGGAGGTCGGATGTTGGTGGGATCACCGACCCCACCAGCAAGAGGCGATACTAACGCACCTGTCCACTGTCTGTAACATAGATGAGGATGTCACCCTTCTCGTCGAAGAGGCGCTGGCGAATGGCTGCGAGGTCCGACGTGTCGTACGTGTAGCCACCGTCCGACTTCACCACTGTCAAAGGGATGGGCTGGCCAGGGACGAATACGATCTTCCTGCCCTCGTCCAACTCCACCAGGCCTGAGAGTGAGACAGAGAGAAGCTTAAAGCAATGCTGCCCCCTAGTGGATACACATTTTTGCACTTCACACTCTATTTCCCTAATGTTCAGACTGTTTAACACAGAGCAAAGGATCTGCCATGATGAAATGCGAATTTAAGGGCATGGTGTCTCATACACAAAACAAACCTGAATAATCAACCAACATATTTGTCGATGATTGTTCATGTTCGGGCGTTTACGCAAGACGAAATCCGACTGCGGATCAGCACCTGTAACGTCCCACTCACCTTTCTCTTCAAACTCCTTCACCACTTCGGTCATCATATCCTGGTAGAACGACTCCCCTCGCTCCAAAATACGGATGCCCAGGCAGTCATAGACCTTTTGGAACTCTGTCTCGTTTGCAGACACGAGAGGAAGAGGAAAAGAGAGAGAGAGTGAGAGAAAATAAATAAATAATATCAAACAAACCCAGAGGGACAGTATCGCTTAATTACAGAAGCTTACTTTACTTTAGGGAAATCTAACAAACACCGACCCATTGTCCTTCACGGGGGAAAGTCTCTATTTGTGCGCTTGGTCTGGTTGAAGCACTAAACGGGACAAAGTTTCGCCAAAAACATTTGTTCAACAAGGACCCACGCTTGTATATTACCTTCTTATTACCGTAAAGTCAATTTAACTTGCTGCAAAATCCTTATAAAGCTATGCAAGTAAAAATAAAGAGGCCTACAAGTGCGGAGTTCATTAAACCTCCAAGCAGCAATTTCTCATCCCTCCACGTAATTAGGTTCAACCCTGATGCACTGAAGCTTTGTGTGAAATGGACTTGAAAACTGAGCTGTCTCTCCTTAAAAGGGGCCGAAAAAAAAGACAAAAATAAATACAAAATAACGGCTCATCTTACTATCTGATTTCTGAGAACGGCTAACGACGAAACAAAATTATTCACTGCTCACCCTTCAGCCTCATCAGCCCCCCCCCCGCCACAGATGAGTAAATGCAACATCTTTCAATATGCTCGCAGTCTGCGGTGTAATCAATTACGGTGGACGGAGCAGATAATAAATCTCACAACGAGGCTATTAGGTGTCTCGTAGTATTAGGTCAACCATCCATTTAGATTTAGATCAACATTGCTCAGACGTTGAATCAGGGAAAAGAAGAAAAAAAAAAAAAAGAAAGGAAATTAAATTAACATTCGATCAAGCCTGCTCGGATCCTACCTCAGCTCTGATGCAGCCCTGCCCCCTGCTGGCCATGCAATTATTTTACATTCACAGAATCCACAGCATGACCTGTATGTCGGAAGCGAGAAAGCGTTAAGAGTTTGGTGTGAACGCACCTTCACGAGACACGTCACAGATCAAATTCCAGGCCTTGATGAAGTCTGGCTCTTTGCTCTGCAGCCTGACGACACACTGATAAGCCTTCTTCTTAAACTCCTCGTCTTCGTCGAAGCGCTTCTTAGACTCCTGAGAGTGAAAAGGTGAGGGAATGCGGATTATCAATGTTCGAAACGATAGCATGCACAACAGCAACAATAATAAAACAATAATAATAATATTTTTGTAAAAATCTACCTCGGGCTTCCACACGACACGATACGTTTTTGAACGGATATTTGGTGAATCAAATAAAAATATAAAAGATTATTCCTTTAAAACCTTAAAGTCCAGGTCATTTAGTTCTGGTTTAACCAGCCGCCATCAGAAGTCACATGATTATTTGGATGGAGTCGACTCGAGTGCGGAGTTTGTTAGAGAGCATACCCAAACAAACAGCATCACGAAGACCAAAGAGCTGTCGAAATAAGTCAGGACAAAGTTCTGGAACAAGTATTAATCAGGGTTTGACGAAAGGCATTCATCTGGAGATTCAACAGATATGTGAGAAAAGGTTCTGTGGTGAAATTATACCAAAAATTAACTGTACAAAGGCCTACGTTTCGCAGAAACCCAACAATGAGATGGCATTTCCAGTGTGAAGCATGGTGGTGGTGGTACTATCATGTTGTGGGGATGCTTTTCATCAGCAGGGACAGGAGAACTGGTCAGGGATGAGAACCAAATTCAGGACCGTACTAAAAGAAAACCTGTCTCGGTGTGTGAGAGACATAAGACTGGGCTCGAAGGTTCAATGCTAGGCGTGCAGGATAACAACGCTGCCGAAGCGACGGATTTTAGAACGGTTTATAAAATCACAAATGAGTGCAGGTAAAGTGCGCTACTAAGGTGTAAAGAACCATGGGTGGCTTACTTTGTAAAAAGCCTGGAGGTCTCCAATTGGTGGGGAAACACTCAGATAATTCGGGAACTTGTCCTGCAAGTGAGCGATGAGCATTCCAAACTGTGTGCCCCAATCTCCCACATGGTTCAACCTAAAACGAATAATTCCACAAGAACTCAAAACTACTGGGACAAATGTGTGTGTGAGTGTATGTGTGTGTGAGTGTGTAAGGGGGGGGTGTACAGGTCTGGGTGATATGATGATATAATCGTTTCAAACAACATCACAATACACTTCTCTGGGATATCATTGATATTATATTTCTTAACACCAAAAAAATTTTTAACTCCTCCTTAATATATTTTCATACACATTACAAGAATTTCTTTTATTATTAATTATTAAATAAAGTAACATTAGATGAATTAAATTAATAGTATTATTTATTTATTTTTTAAATACAATTCGAGTGTAATTTGTTTGTAGATGCACCAGTAATCTCATTTATTTCTACAAGGGTTACGCGAAGCTTAGCTTCTGCTTTGACTCCACATAACTCTCCAGTATTCTTTATATATATATATATATATATAGGGGCTAATATTATTATTATTATTATTATTATAATAGACTAAGAGTCTGGTCTAGACTGACCTTAAGACATCATGACCTAGATACTCAAAAAGACGACACATGCTGTCCCCGATGATGGTGGAGCGTAAGTGACCGACGTGCATCTCCTTTGCGATATTTGGAGATGAGAAGTCAATGATTACCTAAAAAAAAAAAAAGAAACATACATAAAAGAATTAAACCATGGCAGAACAGTGCCTCGCATAAGTATTCACTCCCCTTTGAACTTCCCAACATCGTGTACTGGATTGAAATGGACTTCATTTGGGATTATTACTACTTTATTTATTCAAAAGATTTGCCTTCCGTCAGAGTGGATGAGGAATATCGTTGACAAACAGCAACTGTTCAAGGTTTAGCGTCGTTAACATCGTTATCCCGTTGGAAGCTAAACCTCCCAACCAGTCTCAATTCTCTTGCAGGCTAGAACAGGTTTTCTTCTAGGCTCGCCCTGTATTTGACTCCATCCATCTCGCCCTGAACCCTGACCAGTTTCCCAGTCCATGTTGGTAAAGAGCATTCCCACAACACAATGCTACCAACCCCATGTTTCATAGTTGAAAAGGATGACACACACTGTTGGATTTCTAGCAAATGTAGTACTGTGTACAAATCCAAACTGTTCTGGTTTGGGGTCATCAAACTAAAGAACCTTTTCCTAACTAATCCATGATTGATTGATTGACTCTTCCAAAACTTCGGGATGGCTCCTCGATCATCATGATGCTCTTCATTTAGGTATGTTCTCCAACGAACCCTGGGGCCTTCCAGCAGCAGGTGTATTTATATCGAGATTGATGTATTTAGGGGGTTCATAGCAGCGTGAGGGTTGAATACTTTTACATTCATAACCTTTGTGGAGAAACAGGACGTATAGTGCAAATGAAGTCCATTTCAGATCAGGCTGTAATGTAAATAACTTGGTCAAGGGGGGTGGGGGTGAATACTTATGCAAGTCAGTGTACAACTTGCATCATCTGCTCAGTGAAGATCTTAGTCAGAGTTGCTGTTAAGAATAAAGTTCCTCCAACCTTCTTTTTCTTGTCTAAGGCCGGAGGCTGCACGCCGCTGAGCAGCAAGTTGCTGAGAAGTTTTGACACGAACGACTTCTTGAGGTAAATGTTAATAAAACCTGCAACAACACGACGTTATTCAACATCATTCAGGAAAGTTTCTTTGGATCCTATCAAGTCCAGATCTTATCTCGTGTAATAAAACTCCACCTGGTCCAGCGATTTCTGTTCGCTCAATGAGTTCATTCTCAGGAATGCTTTGGGAAATCTTCTCAGCTATCTCCCTGGGGTTAACCTTCAATCCTTTTCCTTTCATCATCTGGGGGAAAAAAAAAAAAAGATAAAAACACATTCATTGAACAATCTTCTATTGAACAAACTACTCAAACGAATAGTAGAAATGCACATAATTACAGATTAAGTGGAAAGATGTAGGATAAAATTGTCAGGAAATGCAACTAGCTAGCACGATACACTCATAGCCACTTTATTAGGAGCACCTACTCGTTCAGGCACATATAAATCCAGCAATCATCCCTTCCATTTCTGTCTAGCGCTCTACTTACTGAGTCTGAAGATGCTTTAGGTTAAACGATCACTCTGATCAGATTAACACAGGTGCTGGTGACTGACCTGAGACATTGCCATGGCACTGTTGCACTGGTAATCTCCAAACTTGGGCTGTTGGTTGGGCGCCACAGCGAGCGGTGGGTTCTCCAGGTCGGGGAAAGCCAAGCTGATGGCATGTCCAAAGATCTCCTGAAGTCTCTGGTTGACGTTGGTCATGCTTTTGCTGTTACAGCTGTTCTCCTCTTGTATACTCTGGAAAGGAAAGCAATGAAGAACAAAATGTCCAAAATTTAACAGTATTCTCTCACTAGTGTGGGGAAAGGAAACAAAAAACAAGCCTCCAGTGGTGGTACGCGCTAATACGGGATGAGGAGATAAACCTCACGCTTCAACTCCTATGGCGCCGATTCCATATTTTAATATTTATCAATATATTTGACGGATTTAAACCTCTTTAAACAGCACTAAAACAATCCTTGAATCCCAAATGTCTTCGTCTAGAAGGTTATCGTGTAAAGGCCGATCTGACGGTGGATTTTACCGCCACCAATAACCGAGTTTGGCAACGAGTTACTTTCCGATAACCGATTGATCAACCAATACTGGATGAAAACATACCACTCAAAGTAAAAGATTACTGAGCTTTGTTAGAAAAATAAACAAAACTGACTGCACCAGGAAAAATGTACTGTACTTTTTTTTATGAAATAGATCTATAAATGCTCATATTATATATACATATGAACGATTAATAAATATTAAAGTAAATAAAAGATCCATCCAAACCGAACCAAAAAGTAACACTCTAAATAACAAATAAACATAGAGACGTCCAAAATGAATCAAAAAACACAACAAAATTAGTCAGTGATGGTTCTTTTTTCGGCAAAACACGATCAATCGGTTGACCTCTGCTATGGTGCACTAAGTAGAATTAAGCATTAAAACAGAACTAAATAATCAAATGACGTAACTGATCCCCGGCTAATTTAGCACCACGGCTATTCTTTTTATCATATTATTATTATTATTATAATAATAAAGTGAGATGAGTATTTTCAATTACGAAACAGCAAACGAATTGATGCGAGAGATGGAACACGTCCTACCTTGGTACAGAAAGTGAAATGGTCTGAGAGCTGGAGAACTCGTATTTCAAATTTTCAGTTAAACAAAGAAGCATGTTGTGACAACACTGGAAAATACACTCATCACAAACGCTCCACAGAAACCAGTCAACTGCGACGGCATCTGCACGAGACGATGAAAGCGTTAAAGACGTTTACCCTCTTGAGGACGTTAAGGCGATATTTCAGCCTGGCGTTCTCCTCCAGGAGTTCCTCCAGCACTGGCGAGGAGAAATCCGTCTCCTTCTTCAGGTTCTCCACCTGAGACCAGAGAGTCTGAATCTCCTTTTCCTGTCAGGACGAGCACGACAATCTTTCACCGTTTTCATCGAATGTACACTTTTATTACTTATTAAAAAACAATTCAAGAATCTGTTCGTATACGGCCGAGTACAGATGTCCAAAAAAAAAACAAAGCTCCTATTTTTGCATTCTTTTCTTATTTAATGCAATCAGGATTTCATGATTATCTTACGTGGATATTCACATGAATTTGTTAGTATTTCCTTTCTTAATATTTCAATCTCAATTATACTTCATATAAAAGAAATCAAAACCTGACAAAAAATTAGGAATCTCTCTCTCTCTCTCTCTCTCTATATATATATATATATATATATATATATATATATATATATATATATATTATATAAAAATAAAGCCATTCTAACAATAAAGGCGTCAGTGTAAATCAATTTCATCTTTATTTTCAATAATTACACCTTTCTGGGCAAGCACTAGACTATGGAGCCACTCATACTACATACTTCCGTACTAACTAGTATGCACTCATAACAAGCCTCCGTTAGATTAGTACTAATCTTACATACTATCTAGTACGGAATGCTTCAAGCCGGTTTCTGAAGCTACACAACCGGTTGGCCTTCACACTCCGGCAACTTTTCCTTCTTTATTAATTAAGCGACAACATCCTGCGACGTTAGATCATGAAATACAAAGGCTTTATGCCCTCTTTTTTTATTTTATTTAAATAAATAAATACTCAGAACGCCGACGCTACCAAGCTTTTGCTAGATTGCCAGCGTTGAGTGCTCAAAAAAAGGCTCGATGCTAAATCCCCGCTTAGGGCACTGCATAGGGTGCATGCGCGCGCGTCACTTCCTGTCTAGCTAGTGCACTAGTCTAGTGAGGAGGGAGTCATTTGGACTTGAACCCGCATTACATCAGAAACGATACTACACGCTTTAAACGTGAACTGTGGTTTCTTTAGAAATGCTGCAAGGGTTGAAATTGTAAATCTGACCTGGTTTTGAAGCCGGACTGTGTACTCTGCTACAGGGTCCGCCATACTTAGGACAAATAAATATCTATATATGTATATTTGAAGCTATAACTGCGTGTAAAAGTTGTTCAGTGCTCTCTATTCAAGTCTGATACAGCTTTCACTTCGGGCACAGAATTGTGGGAGTACACTCGACAAGATTAAAGACCCCCCTAAAAAAAAAAAAAACTGGAACAAAGTTCGTCGGACGTTCGACATTAGACTGGAATAAAGTTACTTTGACGTCGGACGTTCGACATTAGACGGGAATAAAAACTTTGTGTGAAATTGGACGTTCGATATTCTCAGATATACGGAAATTAAGGGGCCATCTCTAAAGTTACATACATTGTTAAACACGTTTCTAACTTCAATAGCATTTAAAGCGAATGACTTACAGTCCTATAACCAACTGTACAGTGTCATCTTTTAGATTGTTGATATTTAACAAAATAAACTATTAAATCATATACAAATATTGTCATGTATTGTATTACTGCATATATAAAATTTACACACACACACAATATATATATATATATATATATATATATATATATATATATATATATATATATATATATATATATATATATATATATATATATATTCTCATTAATAGGACATCTATTTTTTTTTTTATGAAAACCATCCAATCCAGTACGGGTCATTTCAACCCCCTTTATGCATTCGTGAAGGTTTTTTTTTAATTCATTTTTTTAATTCATTGAAATATCAAAAATCTAAAAAGGTGTGCCTCATACCTGACACCCAGATGAACACTATACAGTTGGTTATACGACTGTAAGTCATTCCCTTCGAATGCTATTGAGCTTTAAATTATGGTATATTTTGTGTATGGGCCCATTCGGTAGTGAAATACATGTCTTGATTTAATAGCTTATTTTAATAAATATATATATATATTTTAATCTAAGAGATGTGAATTATACCTGACACCCAGATGAAGACTTTACAGTTGGTTGTGTGACTCTAAGTCATTCCCTTCAAATGCTCTTGAAGTTAGAAACGTGTTTAACACTGTCGCATGTAACTTTAGAGACGGTCCCTTAATTTCCGCATATCTCCGAATCGACGTCAAACGTCAAAGCACCTTTTGTGCCAGTTGACGTCACAAGCAAACATAATGATGCGCGAGCCAGAAAGTAGCTAATCTTAAGTAGTAATGAGTAGTTTTTGTTACAATAAACTGATTTACTTACTTACCTATCTATCTATCTATCTATCTATCTATCTATCTATCTATCTATCTATCTATCTATCTATCTATCTATCTATCTATCTATCTATGTATTCATTCATTCTAAAAAAGGGAATGAACAATTCAGAAACCACACTTTCCTTTTGGTCTGATTGAGTCAACTAATGTCTGCTCTTATGTGTTGTGTTGAATTGAATAGAAATGTTTACATTTTGGTGTGAGTGTGTATGTTAGTGTGCCCTGAGATGGACTGGCACCCTGTCCAGTGTGTACCCCGCCTTGTGCCCGATGCTCCCTGGGATTAGATCCAGGTTCCCCGCAACCCTGAAAAGGAGTAAGCGGTAGAAGATGGATGGATGGTGACAACAAAAGTACAATAATTTCATACAGTTGTTCTTACACTAGCTATATGGCCAGCATCACACACATACACACACAAGCAGTCAAAAGTTTGTGGACACGTGATTGAAATGTTTCCATTGAGCTTTAAAAACCCTTTGATCTGAAGGTGTGAGATTAAATGTTTGAAATCGGTGTCATAGACAAAAGTATAATCGTGCTGACATATTCATTTCTTTCATTACAAAACATACATTTACTATATATATATATATATATATATATATATATATATATATATATATATATATATATATATATATATATAAATATATAAATATATAAACCGATGACTTGGAGCGAGATAGTCTGAAAGGCAGCCAATAAGTGTCCAGAGTAGGTGGGAACTCCTTTAATACTGTTTAAAAAGCATCTCAGGGAAATTCCTCAAGAAATCGGGTGAGACCAGATTTCTGGAAATTCAAGTCAAAAAGGGTGTTTACTTCTTTAGAGATGCTAAAATACTCAATAAAAATTATTTTGGAATTTTTTTTATCACATCATAGCTCCATTTGTGTTACTTGAAAGTTTTGATGACTTTATTATTATTCAAAATTTTGGGGAAAATGACAAAACTTAGTGTGTCTAAACTTGTGAGCGGTAGTGTATATGTGGTTCTTTCCCAATCCATCGCAGGGCACAATCACATACACATTCACACACACATTCATACACTGCAGACACTTTGGACATGCCAGTCAGCCTACCATGCATGTCTTTGGACTGGGGGAGGAAACCGGAGAACCCGGAGGAAACCCCCACAGCACGGGGAGAACATGCAAACTCTGACATCAAAACTCTTTACTTCTGTGTTTCTTCTTCTTGTTATTATTATTATTATTATTATTAATATTATTATTATTAATTCATGTTTTTATACCTATTCCTTGTGATGTTAAATAAAGCTTGACTGAAAAAAAAACATACAACCCAATGTTATTCTACATTACTGTATTTACTTGAAGAGGATTTCAGGGTAGAATATGAAATTAATAAATGTTCTCTGTGAATGAAAATTCAATAATCACACATTAGAACGTTGGCTTTAAAAACCTTTATTTAAATGAACACTAAACTCATTAGAAATAAATATGAACTGAATATGGGCATGACAGCATGTACACAAGCAGTCTAAGCATTTGAATTTCACCACTGTCTTCCACTGAAACGTTGCCCCTCTAAGGAAGGCTGAACAAATTCTCCAAGGCATGTATGTCCAGGACCTCTGTGCTGTTCTGGGTGTCGTTGCTGTGTGTTTCCGCAACAGGCTCTCTACAGAAGGCATAATCCTGGTTTAAGGCAGAAAAGGCGTTGTGGTCCTGGAAAGAGTCACCGCGCAGGTCCATGAGATGAGCCGTATTGCATGTGCAGTCAGAACAAAGCAAGCTGCTGTAAACAGAATTAAACAGAATTCTGAAAGCATATTACAAAGCAAATGGCACTTAAGATGCCACAGTAACAGTTCATTTGCATCCATTCATCTTCTGAAACCATTCCAATGAAGCTTACAGACTCACCTGGTCTGGCAGAATGGCAGCCTAGGCATGTAGAATGGTGGAACAAAAGGGAAACAAGATGGGGCAACAAGGACGCCTCCAGGAGACAGTGGTACTTGTGAGTGGCCAAGGCCAGGGAACTGGCCACTAGATCCAGGCACCAGGCCATGGAGTGGTACTTCTCTTGGCATGTCCATGACTATATGGTGGTTTGGCTCTTGAGCAGGTCTCATCATTTGTGAGGTTGTACTCTGCAAACTGCCTACAAAGATACAAAGACATCAGATGTGTGGTTTTGGCTCACTCCTGTTGTGAAAAGGCAGTGTTATAGGACAGGTAGGATTGTGTTGATGGATAAACAGGATAGAAACATGCCATTTGATTTACAAACATGATGCATTACAGAGTAAACACTAAAGCATGTTCATCATACATTGAAGATAAAAAACAGTTTGAGGTACATTTTACCGGGTGGTAAACAAGGACATCCTATTTGACAGACAGCTGTACTTGAATTGTTTATGGATCAACCTGAAACCACATTTACACACCTATTCACAAACTATGGACAGTTTGAAATGCCAATCAGGAAGGAAACTGGACTACCAGGAGGACACCACCAAATCATAGGGAGAACATGCAAACCCCCAACCCTGGAGGTGTGAGGCAAATGTATTAACCACGAAGCCACCATGCCCCCTGGACTTGAAGTAACTGTTGCATAATTAATTAATTCCATATTGTCACGTTCCTGAAATCAGTCAGGGGTCAGGCAATCAAGCATACAAACAAAACAAGGTTAGGCAGAAATCGGGGTCATGGATGTAAACACTGGTCAAATACACTTAATCAAAACTCACAAGAAAACAGGTTAGCAAAACGGCAGCAAGCAAGTCTACTGAACGTATTACTTCGCAAAGTCTGTTTGCTTCCGAGACTCAACACTCTTGAAAATACTCAACTCTGAGGAATAAGAGCCAGTATCGTATGTAAGAGGAATAATAAAGACAGCGCTTTGTACCGGAGAACATTGGATTGGTCTGCATGGCTGAGTACTGCAAGCTGGAGTTTCTGGGTGATGCTACAGGGATGTCCTGAGGCGCAGATCTCAGAGGATGTTCTAGGGGTACGGTTGGTGAGGCATTAAGGTAGAGTGCAGAGTTGCCACTTCTAGTAAAACATTATGCTCTCCTGATAGAAGGTGCTGGTCTGGAGGGTAAGTGGCTCATTACAATGGGCGACAAACCGCTTCCCAATGGGGGCCCCATCAATGGCCTGAATCCTACAAGGCTTGATTAGTGGAATGAACAGGAATGTTGTGCTGTTGTATGGTGTTCTGAACAATGAAGTTCCCCGCCGCTCCTGAGTCAATCAGCACTTCTAAAGTACAAGACAATCCTGAGTATTCCACTATGACAGTTAGCAAAAATGCAGGTTGAGATACGATCTGGGTTGAGGGACTTGAACTCACCCCTGACTGCTGTGGTTTTGCCATCCTGCTCTCTCCTAGGTCTCGGCGCTGCTTGAGAGGGCATTGTCTGATGATGTGTCCTTCCTCGCCACAGTAGAAGCTACGAAACTCGTAGCGCTGTTTCTCTTTCCTCTGCATTTAGCCGCGTATGCCCCAGCTGTATGGGTTCAGTGGGGATGTCTCGCACCGCCACTGCAGCCTCGTTGCGTACAGTGCGGCGGCTCTGTAGCAGGCAATCTAGGCAGATAGCCAAGTTAATGAGTGAGTCGAGGGTGAGTTGGTTGTCACGACAGGCCAGCTCTGTCATAACATTCGGGTTCAATCCCTGGCGAAACATAGTCATGAGAGCTGACTCATTCCATCCACTCTTGGCAGCAATAGTACGAAACTCCAGGTCATAACGTGGGTCGTAGCGTACACCTTGTTTTATAGTCAGCAGTTCCTCTCCTGTCTCCTTGTTACCCGGAGAGTGATCAAAGACCAGCTGAAAACGATACATCAGGTGTTCCAGGGACATGATGGCACTGCCTCCCTGCTCCCACACAGCCGTGGCCCAGAGTAAAGCTCCATGAAGTGGGTGATTCTCAGGCTCTCCGGCATCCCTGGGTAGCTTCAGAAAAACAGGGAGCACTGGAGGAGAAAACCCAGACAGCGTGCCGGATCCCCAACATATTTCTCCGTCGCCGGTATTGGAAGAAACTGCACAGGTGTAGCAACCAGCGCGGTTTGAACTAGCCTAGTCACCTGCACAGTCCGGTTGGCTAGCAGCTGGTTCTGATCGCTAATCATTCTACCGTGGCCTTCAAAGACCTGACGCCACAGCGGATCACCTGCTGCTTCCATAGAAATGCAAAATAATCTGTCGAGTTCCGAGGGTGGAGATGGAAGCAGTTGCGGGTGACGGAATCAAGGCAGGATAATCCAAAGGAAGAGTCAAAGTTCGTAGTCGTGAAAACAGTCAGGGGTCAGGCGATCAGGCACACAAACAAAACAAGGCTAGGCAGAAATCGAGGTCAGGGATGTAAACACTGGTCAAATACACAATCAAATCTCACAAGAAAACAGGTTAGCAAAACGACAGCAAGCAAGTCTACTGTATGTATTACTTTGCAAAACATATTTTCTTCCAACAATCAAGACTCTTGAGAACACTCAACTCTGAGGAATAAGAGCCAGTATTGTGTGTAAGAGGAATAAGAAAGACAGAATTTTGTACCGGAGAACATTGGATTGTTCTGCATGGCTGAGTACTGCAAGCTAGAGTTTCTGGGTGATGCTACAGGGATGTTCTGAGGTGCAGATCTCTGAGGATGTGCCAGGGGTACGGTTGGTGAGGCATTAGAGGTAGCGTCCAGAGGTGCAACTTCTGGGCTGCCTCTCTTTCTCCTCCCCGAATTATAAACCCAATCTACATTACAGGAAAGAAAGGCTTAAAGAGTGAAGGGGCATAAAAACAACACAAAGTCTCAGTCTTGATATTTTACTAATTTTCAAAAAAAAAAAAAAAACCCTTGGCACCTCACCAGGAAATGTCTTTCTGTGTTTCTGTTTAAGCCTCCATGTCTCTGCGTAGTAGGGTTTCTTCTGTTCTTCACTCAGGTTCCTCCATCCATTCCCAAGCAGCATGCTGATCTCTGCAAAACTGGCATTTGGGTTGGCTTTGCACAAGATAGACCGCTGTATCCTCGCCCAAACCATGTAGGCGTTCATGGGCTTCTTGATGTAACCTTTTCTGTTTTTGTAGTTTGCTGTGTTATAATCATCTTGCGGGGGAAATAAAACCAACTTTAAATTAAGTTAAATAAAAAGGATTATAAACTACAATTCTAGTTAAAACAGTGAGCAGAACTGAGGCTTACAGTACTGTGCAGAAGTCTTAAGCAACCTATTTTCTGTTAGTAGAGATTTTTTTCTAGATTGATTTACACTATTGATCTAGATCATTCTAGTTTATTTTACATTTCCTGCGTTAATGAGTCGATACAAAACATTACTTCTCCAACAACAAAATGAAATGTTAAAGAAAAATGTTTGCATGTCAGTAAAGAAAAGGTTACATGAAGTAACAGACCATTTTTCAGGCAAAACACAATGAATAATCAGGGCTGCTGGGTTGTGGAAGCCTGTGCAAAGGTCAGAAGAACTGTATCCGATTCTTCATGATGCTCAGTAAAACTTACCCTGCAATTTCCTTATAAAATCGCACAATCCACACCAATATAGTGGCTTTGTTTAGTTTATTAAGATAGCGTTTACTGCAATTTTATAATATTTTTTTAAAAGGAGAAACATTTCATTGGATTATTTCTGAAGGCATCTCTTTCATTTACAGAATTTCTTTCCAGCACTTTAAGCGAGGGGGTTGGGGGTTTTTACAGTAACAGTTTTTACTCTGAAATAGTCAGCAGTCTCCTCACCTTCATCATGAAAATTGAAGAGAACAATTTATAAATGTAAAATGATATGCTGAATTTATATATCATGTGAATCATACATCATATATAATGTGACATTGTCTATTGTTAAAAGTGCTATACAAATGAAGATGAAATTGAATTGAATTGAAAATGCATCATTTTCTTTTCATCAGTGTCCTCCACTAATATTGGCACCCTTGATCAATATAAGCAAAGGAGGCTGTGAACAAAAATACTCTGCTCTCATGGCTATCAAACAATTCCAAATTGCGCTATACCAAATAAAACTGAATGGAGCTGTTTGTTAAAGTCGAAATTAGAACCCTTATTTGACTAGAAAACAGTTCAGCAGCCCTGACAGGAGCTCGGTCTTGTTCAATACCTGTTCCTGAGGGAATCTGAGGGAAGCTCACGCCCTCTGTGGCCGCTTCGACGCTGCGCGTGACAGGTGTGACAGGTGTGACAGACTCCGCGTGCGCGACGGTGAGACGCGGCTCCAGTTCAGGATGGAAACTCCAAGAGGAACTTACTTCTTTACAGGACCTCACTAGAGCTGGAGAAGCAGGTGTGTTAGCGATATTATCCATTGTTGTGTTGAATAAACGTTTGTTCTCTCGAGCGTCCGTTTTCTCCTTTCTCTTACAGTTAACCGTTATGGAAGAACAACAACAACAACAGCAGCGCGAGCGCGTCTCGCATTTAAATCAAGACAAACAAAGGCGTCACACTGTTGCCTTGACGATGGACGTTCGACATTCTCTGACATGCGGAAATTAAGGGACCGTCTCTAAAGTTACATGCGACATTGTTATACACTTCAAGAGTTTGAAGGGAATGACTCACAGTCACAAAATTCATTTAAATAAACTATTAAATCATACGTAAATTAGACATGTTTCACTACCGAATAGGCCCATATACAAAATATGCTATTATTTAAAGCTCAATAGCATTTGAAGGGAATGAATTACAGTCATATAACCAACTGTACAGTGTTCATCTGGGTGTCAGATATGAGGCACACCTTTTAGACGGTTGATATTTAACCCTACAATGCATGAATTAAATAATAAAAAAACAACCTTTCATGAATGCATAAAGGAGGTCGAAATGACCCATACTGGATTGAATGGTTTTCATAAATAAATAAAAAAATAGATGTCCTATTAATGAAAAAATTAAAAGAACTGATGATACACGGATGTTTTCATATTTCAAACATTTTTATTTGTTTTCTTTGAATTTATTTATGTACATGTTTAGATTGTGGATGGGAGCCAAATGAATTCAAAATTATTTACATAGGCAGCACTTCCTGTCAACCTTTGGAGCCCTCATCTTCCCTGTCACAGGAATAATCCTCGTCCCTCCTTTCCTCTGTACCAAAAAAGGTGTGCGTCATACCTGACACCTAGTCGAACATTGTTACAGTTGGTTGGGTGACTCTAAGTCATTCCCTTCAAATGCCCTTGAAGTTAAAAACGTGTTTAACACTGTCGCATGTAACTTTAGAGATGGTCCCTTAATTTCCGCATATCTCCGAATCGAACGTCCAACGTCAAAGCAGCTTTTGTGCCAGTTGACGTCACAAGCAAACATAATGATGTAGGCTGAAGCAAACATAATGAGCCAGGAGGTAGCTAGTCTTAAGTAGTAATGAGTAGTTTGTGTTACAATAAACTGATTTACTTATTTATTTATCTATTCACGTTTCATTCTAAAAGGGGAATGTTACAGAACAAACGTTCAAGTCAAAAAGTGTGTTCTTTCCCAAACTAGAAGAGTAAAAAAAAATACAGTGAGAAAGAACAACACTGAAACTTACAACAGTGAAATCAGCTGAAAAAAAAAAGAAAAAAAAAAAAGAATTGAACATAATCTTCAAATAAACAGCGTTCTTTGTTAACAGTTGCTTAAGCTTTGTTTGTGCCAGTCATGGTTAATGAATGCGCTGCCAGAGTTTTCATTTATGCTCTGCAGAGTTGATATGTTTGTCATTCTGGCACAAACCTCTTGTGTGGGCGGGGCTTAACAACAATTTCCTCTCATTGGCTAGTGAGAAAATAGTCGTATGGGACTACTCAAACCTCATATATTAATTACCGACAAATTCTGAATGAGTAAGTAAGCCATTTCCACCACAATATACAAAAGAGAGAAATAGTTTGTGTATATTATAACCTTATTTTTGACAGGTCTAGGTCAAAGGTCAAAAAGATACATAATCTTACTCTCTATATCTAGGTCAAAGGTCATGATCATAAAAAAATATATATATATAGTTATGTTAAATCGGGTTCCCATACATTCCAGACACAAATGTTAGCATACATGGTATGGCCATGTGTATCACACACACACACACACACACACACACACACACACCCAAACAAAAATATGACACACACAAATACACTTTCTTTTCACATTATTTAAAAGGAATTTAAGTGTTATGTACTAAATTACCATAATTATGAACACAAGTTGGTAAGTTGACAATCGTTTTTTAAAATTATGTTGCTCCGTTTCGATTGTCTGCAGTATAATGCAGTCTTTTAAACCAGGAACAATGACTGCCTTTAAATTGTGTAACAATAGTAAGTAAAATCCAGTGTGATTTACATTACAAATCTCATACGTAACATCTCTGCAGGATTTATAGACGTTAAAGCACTGAATCAAATGAGCAATATAGACAAAAAAGAAACACTCCGTGTCTACTACTTTTATCTCTCTCATAGAACTATCCACAGTCCAAAGGCTGTGGAGCTAGAAGGCTGCATGTGCGAATGACAAAAGATTAAAAAAAAATTAAAGAAAAAAATTGATCAATACATGAAATCAGATTACACAATGTAGAGGTTTACACGAATAAGCAGAAATGTGATCGTGCTTATCTTTCCTATAGCACAAATGAAAAGCCCTCTCTAGATGAGCAGATTTGACAAATGAAACTTTTTCGTTCTTATCCACTGCTAAGCTAAGCTAAACTAAATAGCAGATATTCAAATTACACTGCTAAATATGACTAGCATTAGCTACGTGTAGTAGTGCAAAATAGTCCATCAAAAGTATTAGCAGGTGTAGCCTATACACGACTCCACTATTGGTCATATCACAATTGAGAATATGCCCCAAATTCATTGCTTTAGTAAAATTTCATTGTAAGTGAAATGATACTCGCATTGTAATGTCCTTAGTATTTGTTCAGCCTACAGGTCCTCTAACACTCCGTTAAATGAATAAATGTAAATGTACTACAACGTAAATTTTTGTTTTAAATCAATGAATGCGAAAATGACACACAATATTAAGTTGATGTAATTATCAACATTATTATGTCAACTCAACTCATCAGAATAATGTGTACAACTTTAAATATTTCACTAATTCAATAAATTTGAATTTTTTTTTTTTAATCTTGGAACCACACATTTTAGATTTAGATTGTGGAGGTTTGTTTTGTATAGCTCCGCTGTTAGAAAATACACGATGGTTGAATGTGAACATAAATGAGCAGAATGTAAGCTTGTGAAATAAATGAAACTTGATTACATTTTTGAGAAAATGGCATGACTTTGAATAAAAAAATTACTGAAATATACTCTAAAACATTGATATACCTGAAGAAATGCAAAAAAAAAAAAAGGAAAAGTTTTTACATACCCTTTGAATAGGTCTCTTTAGGAGGTAAACGTTTTAAAGATGGTGTTTGATAAGAAATGCGCGGATTACAAGCATTCTAAACACAACCCAAGTTTTTTGGGCAGTGTCTGAAGTGTGTGTGCACACGTGTGTGCTCCCTGTGTGTTCTTTCCAAAACTGTTGCCAAAGTTGGAAACACAATTGTATAGAATGTCTTTGAATGTATTGAAAAAAGTATTGAAAGTAACTTTTAAAGAAATGGGGAAAAAAAATACAGTGAGAAAGAAGAACAACACTGAAACTGACAACAGTGAAATCAGCTGAAAAAAAAAGAATTGAACATGATCTTCAAATAAACGGCGTTCTTTGTTAACAGTTATCTAAGCTTTGTTTGTGCCAGTCATGGTTAATGAATGCGCTGCCAGAGTTTTCATTTATGCTCTTCACAGTTGATATGTTTGTCATTCTGGCACAAACCTCTCGTGTGGGCGGGGCTTAACAACAATTTACTCTCATTGGCAAGTGAGAAAATAGTCATATGGGACTACTCAAACCTCATATATTAATTACGAACAAATTCTGAATGAGTAAGTGAGCCATTTCCACCACAATATACAAACACTATAAAGTACACAGAGAACCGCATCCAGTACGCTCTCCAAATTCTCCCCACTGAAGTCTCGACTTCCTGGTCAGGGAGTAAATCACTGTAGAAGCTCCGCCCACAGCTCAGATATGTGCCAGAATGGTGAACGTGAAGAGCGTAAAGGAAAAGTTTAAAACCCTGACAGCTCATTCATAAACCATGACTAGTGAAAACTAAGCTTTGAAAACTGTTAACAAAGAACTCTGTTTATCCAAAGACGGTCAAACCTGTTCCAGCATGACAATGCCTCTGTGTACAAAGCAAGCTCCATGAAGACATGGTTCGCCAAGGTCGCAGTGCAATAACTCGAGTGGCCTGCACAAAGAGCCCTGACCTTGACCTGAACACTTTTTGGGAAGAAACTGACTGCACCCAGACCTCCTCGCCTACCTTCATGAACGCTCATGCAGGCAAGATCCAAAATCTAGTGGAAAGTCTTCCCAGAAGAGTGAAGATTATAACAGCGAAAGGGGACTAAATCTGGAATGGGACGTACAGCACGTACTCGTACTGACGCGTTTTTCTTTCCCTGGTGTTTTAATGACAATGACTTCGGACAAAACGTCACGTTGGTTTTGGAAAATTCTAATTCTATTAGATCAACAAATATTCAGACTCTAGGAAGCTCATGGGATGAGGGACTAGCTACAGACATACGGTCAACAAAGAGCGGAGCTTTCACAGACTTTTCATTTCATTTTCCATAGATTTATTACAATTTCATTCACCCTCTCTGAACATCTCGCTCATCATTCAGTCATGTTATGTAACGTGATCTTCACAGATTTGTAGGTGAATAGCCCTGCTATAGACCATCATAAGAACAGAAGAATCTGATGCGTGACTTTGATCTCTTCTGTGTGACATGCAAAAAAAATAATTCAAACGTCCATAAACACATCATATCTATAAACCAGTCAATGAATCGTCATACAGCATTTTTTTTATTGAATACAATCAAGTCCAAGAATTAAATTCCAAAAGAAATGATTTTATGAAAGAGGTGCTTGAACGTGATTTTTTCACCCCACCCCCCTTGCTTTTTTTTACAAGCACCTAGTGTTTTCTCAACTGGCCCATGCCTACACCATAATATGCACAGGATTTGTATAATGGTAAAGTATTAAAATAAGAAACTAAACCCCTATAGAATCATCTCAACAGTATTAAAATAAAGATTTGGTCATTTTTGAAGACAACAGCTTGGTGTGGAATAGAGGGCTCTGTTGACCTGTGTAGAGCAGCATATGGATTGGGGTTGGGTGGGGGTAGGAGATAAAAGATAATAACAGAAAGAAAAAACACACGACAAAACTTCATTTCGACTCGACATGCCTTCCATTGACCGTATAGCCGACATGCCATCCTGTGTCACACACAATGAGTGTTAACACTGATCTGAAGTGATCCAACATAAAGATGCACTTTAAAACACTTTAGTCCATTTCATGCATGTTAGTTCGGGGTTTTATGACGCATTAGAAACGTTAGAAGAAAGTGCCCTAGTGTGACCTTTCATCATTTAAAAACCAAACGACAAAACTTCAAAGGAATTCAAATAGAACGCCCTCCTTTCCCCAAATTCATGACGTTCAGATCCTCCCAGCCGATCGTTCCCTGGTCAGCACCCCTACAGCTGATGCTTTAGATGCAGCCTATCATCTCCAAGAACCTCTCACGGTGGCTTCTGGACAAAACACGTTCACATCGTCCTGTTTCTGGCCTTCTAAAGCGATTGATCGAACTGCTAAAAAGCAACCATTTCATCGTCAGGCACTCTTCCAGGACCGGGTAGATTAGATTCTCACTCGGCCATGACATCAGTATTAGGGGTGAAAGAGGAATCTAACCACTCGACCTAATATCACCTTTCACACATACACACACACACACACACGTTTGTTCACCATCTATACCTGTAGACCATATCATTTCTTCCAGACATCTGTACATTATATCCTGAAATCTAATATAAACGTAAGACAAATAATTAACATCCTTCATATTATAGGTTGGAGTGTGTAACGGACTAGCGGTAAAACGAGGAAGTAAAAACGAAACGAATTAAGAATTTGTGCTACTCCTTTGACGTTCTGAGCTTGTTCCCTGCATACCATCTGAGAACTCCATAAAACAATGCAATAATTTAGTTATTTTCTTCTTCACAAAGATTCACAATATATTTACAAAAAAAAAAAAGAATCGATCAACCGATCGATCGAGCGCTCGCAGCATTTAAGTCACAGCATGAACAGTGGAAGTTGAGGTAATTCCTGAATTCAAATGGACTTAAAATGGAGAAAGGGAGTATGTGAAAATGACAGGGCAAATAAACACACATCTAAAAGTGATCTTTGCATTTAGCCAGCCATTGGCAAACATGCCAGACCATAAGAGTTTTTAGTGTAACTTAGCAAAACAAAACAAAAAAAGCATTCAGTCACCCTTCAATCCATCCCTTATTCACTCGCTCACTCACCCAAGGAAAACAGATTTAAGACACTCCCCAAACATCTGTTAATGTATGATGATATTAAATGATCGAAGGGTCCAGACAATGGCTAGTTTTGTCAGTTTTGTCCATTTTACTGGATGCAGCTCCTTCTTTCGATTAAGAAGGCATTTTTGGACCATTTCTTTGCAGTGTTGGTTTTTCTTCATTGTCCAAAGTTGCCAAAGTTAGGGAACGCCTGTGATTTGGGTTGTAACATGGCAGAGCTCATGCTCTGGCCCATGCCAAGGCCACCCGTGAGGCCCAAGCCAGTAGATGCCATGTTCATTCCCAGTAAATCCTGACTGGCAGGCATTCCTCCTACGGCCATGGAACCGATTCCCGTGTTGCCTGCTGCCATGGTTGGGGCCATCACCATACCCATGTTTCCGCTCGCCATCACAGGGTTCATGGCTGGTCTAGCAGGCACAGGCTGGGCGTTAAGTGTCATTCCAGCAATGTTCTGGGCGACCAGGTTCAGAGGAGGCTGGACACCTGAGTCAAGTAGATGTAAAGAATAAGAAGCTTTGTTAGCCAACTTTCCAGTTCAATTTCAACATGATTATATAATTATCTTGACACTGTTTGGATTCATTCCAAAATCGAATCTGCTGGTTACAATGATAACTGCGTACACACTACCCTAACCCAAGCAGAATGATGCAAACGATGACCTCACCTTGCTGCATCATAGTGTTGAGGCTAGGTTGTGAAGGCTTGGGAGGGTTCATGCCCATGGACAGAAAGTCCAGGCTGATGTTGACGCTTGGGTCAGACCACGTAGCGGGCATTGAGGCTTTTCCTCCTGGTTTCTGAACTCCCATCTGCTGAGGCAACAAAGGACCTGCTAAACTGTGCACAGGCCCCCCTAGAGTCTAAATTAATGGAAAAGCACGATACTAATAAAATATTTCTGTTGCTGAATCATCTACGTTGAGCATAGATTTCATTAACGTGTTTGAGGCTCTTGAACAAACAAACAACCAACCACAAATTAAATCACCACAATTTCCAGAGCTACCTGTGATCTGGACATAGAGAACTCTGTGCTCTGGGGGCACATAATGAAGGTCATGCTTTGGGAGGCATTCAGACCGCTCTGATTGGGGCCCATCAGGTCAAAAAGGTCAGCAGAAGGAGGCTGGGTGGAGGGCGGGGCATCGCTGAAAAGATCCGGGACAGCAGACGAGGCTGTAGACGCGGCAGGTGGACTGGCTGAGGAAAAGGCGCTCCAGTCACCAAACTCTCCGTTGCCAGTTGATACTGATCCTGAAAGCACAGGGTTTGTGTCTTACCCCTCTAAGTACCGGAAGTGTTCGGAGTGCAATTCTATCAATGAACATTACCCCCTTTGTGTTTAAATTATAATTTTTTTTTTTAAACAAAACAACAACATTCTAGCACAATTTAACAAAAAGTGGCAACACCACACTGTTCCGAACACCACGGCACCGTACAGAACGCACACAGAGGCAGGTCTATGCACGAGCCTCTCCACCTCCACTCAGAGATTTGGTGTTGTCAGGAGAGATGATGCAAGTAATGGGCACTGACGGGTGTCTGTCCCTATAAGCCTCAGCAGGTAGCTGCTCCATCTGGAGCCCTCCATCACTCATCAATATTTTACCTGACCTCTGTCGGAGTCAGATGGAACACGTAAGCCCTTCCGACACACACGGACGAGCTACCAGACACACGTCGTTCCCTCTGCACGGATCCACAAAAGACAAATACGAGCTGGTACACCAAGTTTTATGCATAATTATTATTCTCCCTGATATTTGGACAAGTAAACATTTGATCATCTTCGAAACAGTGCCTATTAATATAGTTGATATATTTGAATGAAAGGAAAACGAGCTTTGTCAACAAAAATATCAATAGACGTGATGATCTTCTGTGGAAAAAGTAAGTATACCCGTGGCCTCAGAAGCTAGTATCACCCCCTTTAGCAACTTCTTGTAGGCTTTCTTGTAGACTTGCTGGAAATTTTGAACAATCCAATGGGAATCAATTCTGATTCGATGGGAATCAAATCCGCGCTTTGACTAGGCCGTTCCGTAACCCAACGTTTTTTCTTTTCTTTTTGAGCAGTTCCTTGTTGGATTTGCTCGTGCTTAGGATTATAATCCTGTTGGAAGGTCCACCTTCAGTTCTACTTCAGCTTTCAGACAGATGCCCTCACATTAGGTTCAAGCACTCTTTGATATGACGCAGAATTCATAGTCGGATCAATGAATGCAAGCTGTCCGGTCCCTGAGGCAGCAAAGCAACCCCAAACCATAACATTTCCACCACCGTGCTTCACAGTTGGTATGAGGTGTTTCACCTGAAAACCTGGCCCTCTTTTTTTTTTTTTTTAAACCGTCTGCGCTGTTAGTCTGGCCAAACAACTATCTTTGATTAGTTTGTCCAAAGCACATTATTCCAAAAGGCCTGGTCTTCGAGATTCGCTCTTCTATTTCTGAAGAAATAAACACACAAAAAGGACAAAATGTGTATTTTCTTGCTCTGGAGTGGACAGAAAAAGTAGAACTGAATAAATACATTTCTCAATACACATTTTGTCCCATTTGTGTGTTTATTTATTGAGAAATAGAAGAGCAGACGTCTCAAATCAGCGAACATCCGATATAAAACCATATAAAACTTTACCACTGTGTCGTTTTGACTTTCTTCTCAAAATATTACGAGTTTATTCTCGTTAGCTTAATTGAACTGTTTATTTTTATACGTGGCACTAAAACGCCGTCGTAAAAGAACCATCCGGTCCGGGCTAAAATGCTCAGAGGATTATCATTTGAGGGACTGGTATTGAAAAAGACAAAGGAACAGAAGAGTTGAAAATAGGCACGTTGTCTACTGTATGCTGAGAGTGTGTGGATAGAAGCTGCACACGTACCAGCAGCTGAAGGGAGACTGGCAGAAGCAGCTGGGGAGGAAAAATCTGCAAAGTCAGCAATGAGGTCCGAGCTCCCACCTACAGAGAATCGACGTTAGACTCGTAGTGACGGACGGGATTTACGTCGAGTGAAAAGTAAAAGTCACAAGATAAGAAATGGAGCATTAAAAAAAAAAAAAAAAAACAGTAATAATTTCAAATATTCATCAACACTACTGAATACATATAGAAATAGACAACATCATAAGACTCTCTACTTAAAGGGACCAGAAGATGCTGAGCTGCTGAAGAAATAATGAACGACGGCAGCATCTGGGCGACTGACACACATTCGTTCCCAGACTTAACATCGCCATCTGGACCACGCTGTACCTATCTCAAAATCATTTTCTCAGAAAGGTTCTGATCTGAACACAGAGCCCGAGTAGAGCGGTACAATGTTCCTTATGAGCACGCCAGCTTACTTCCATTAGTCACAGAACCTGAATTGAATGTGGAGCTCGGCTGGAACGAAAACCCACAGGATAGAAATAATCGGGCGGCTTTACCTGAAGGTGCTGGCCGAGTCGTCTCGGAGTCCACTACGAGCAAATCGGAAAGCCCTCCGATGGAAGATTGACTGCCTGATGTCTAAAAACAGGAGGAAAGATGCTGAGTGAGAAAAAGAGAAAAGAAACCACTTCCACAAGAGGGCAGTATGGGCACAGACATTTAAAAACAAATCTGGCTTTTGAGAGAAAAAAACGCTGTTCCTAACACCTACCGCAGCATACTTGGCCTACACAACGTATGCCGTTTTACACGACGGGAATACCCGCACACGCACACAGTACAAATCTCATTTCCCACTGTTCACTTATGAGGCGTTTCAGGTGACACTAAACAGATGTAAACTACCTTCGTATCTTCTGCGTCTGGGCTGCTCTTGTCTCCTGTGTAATGCGCAGCTGCGCCCAAATCAACCGTTTTGGAGGGGATTCCACCCCGTTTGCGTGCGGCAGTGCTGGTGGGAGTGGTCGTCTCTGTGGCCTGCATCATCTGTACACTCTTGGACGTCACCATGTCCTCCTCATCCTTGAATTCAGACTTAGCCGGCCGACCGTTCTGAGATATTCTGTCCTCCTCGTTGTCGCTAGAGATTGATTAAATAAATAAATAAAGACTCATTTTAACACCTAAGAAACGATCGGATGTTGATCTGCTAATAAAAGTAAAGAAGAAAAAAATTATAAAAAAATCTTCCCGAAGCAAAACAAGTATTTAAAGTCAAATTCTTCGGTCTATTTCAGCCCGGAGTATAACATGCGGATCATCCGACGCCCGGCTACCCAAGGATCGACCGATCAGAAGACGCGACCAGAGAAGTCGGAATAAGTTTCACCTGATTCGATCGGGAGAGTCCTCTCTTTCTTTCTTGCGGAACTTGTTAATGGTGTCGTCGATGGTGCTGCCGATCTTATCGCTGATCTCGCCGAGCTTCTCGCTGAAAGGAAAGCCACTTTTGCTCTTCTCCCAGTCTTCGTCCCACTTACTTTTGGACTCGGGGTCGACGCGCTCTCCCGCTGAGGACGAAACACGTTTTTTAACTCTTGGGGAAGAGGATTATTCGCAAACGGAGAGAATACATATTTGCACACAAAGACCGGACGAAACACACCAACACACATGCGGTTCTTTCGTGACTCGGGAGGGGGCTCAGCGGTTAACACTGGATTGGGCTTTCGAATCCCACCTACAGCGTGTGCGCGCGCGTGCGGAGTTCCCCCTTTCGCGGTTTCCTCTGGGTTCCTCTCCCAGTCCAAAGACATGCGTTGTAGGACAGTTTTGCATTTCCAAAACTGTCCATAGTGTGTGAACATGTGTGCGATCATGTCCTCTGATGGGGTGGCACCCGATCCAGGGCGTACGGAAAATGCACGGATGGACTCAGGAAAGCTTTAATCCAATTGTCTTACCACATTTTCAAGCAAAGTTTTTGCCATCACCCCCTAACAACCCCCTCGGACAGATCCGAGGCTCCGCAAGTCACGTGTAACATCACGACCCGTGCCAAGAACAGTTCCATTATAAACCATTACATGTAAGCAACATCTTAGCATCAAAGCTAAACACGGCACAATTGCTAGCTAGCTACCACGGAGGCCAAAGATGATCACATGCTGTATCACAAAACCGTTACTTACATTCTGTTTAGCGCGCTCCCATATCACACCCTGAGGCTTGGAAGAATTTTCTAGTGTCACCCAGAAACCTCCTTATACACCTTTTTATTATTTAAAGTGTGAAAAAGAAAACAGAAAAACTACGCCCTTGGTAAACTCAAATATGTATTAAAGAAAACAAACCAAACTTTGAGTAAAAGCATATCACATGGTACACCCGAGATACTACTCAAACTGAACCCCTACTCTGTCAAAAGCAGTTTGTTCCTGGGAGACCGAAACAGATTCTGATGTGGCATCATTAAGTGACAAATTGTGACTAGCGTGTCACTAATGAAGTCAGAAACGATTGCGCCGAATCAAAAGACGTCAGAAAACAAAGCGCGTTGTGTAACTTCCAATGCTAATGACATGATGGGGGTGGGGGTGGGTACGCGGAAATCATCATTTGATTAGGCAGAGCTAAGAAGAAACGGGTTATTCTATTACAAAGACGAGATGTTTCTACAACAGGATGATCACAAAGCTTTATGCGCAGACTCGCATGAAACACGCACTGTAGAACTTCGCGATTAAAGCAGTGACTGTGGATATTCAAATCATTCGAATTCTGACGGCGTAGGACTTCCGCTGGATGAAAATCAATATGCTCTTAGGGGACCTGATGGAAATCTCCGGGGAACGCATACGAGAACTCGTACGGCGCCCAGAAGAGGACACTCGATTGACGACATCGACGTCAACAACATTCGCGCCTCGTTACTTACAGTTATTTTGCCTGAAGCCTCCCATGCCGTCCGACGACACGCCGATGTATTTGTCCTTGTTCTTCTTGGCTTTTTTCCTCTCCTCCCGTAACCGATCGTCATCCTGGACAAACTCCACCATTTCTTTGACCTTCTGCCGTACGTTGATACCCTGGTCTTTACCATTTTCATCTAGTCCAGAACAAACCAAAACCAACTGTAAAAAAAATCTTAAAACTTCAATCTAGGTGTTCTAAACTAAGGATAGGGATCTCCTTGATCTCCCTCCATTAATATTAGCACCCTTGGTAAATATTTATACGTATGCAATAATAGGAAAGATAATAACTATAGTAACAAGACGACGTATATAAAAAAGTTTGAAAAAAATTATTTTAAAAAAAACCCACATCTCTGGCTCTTTAAAGAAAACTGCCAGCATAAAAGGTTCCTCTGTACTATGTTTTTAATGAAATACATACATATATGAACTATTAATAAATATTCAAGTAAATAAAATACATAAAAACTGAACAAAAAAAAGGAACACTGTGAATAACAAATAAAAATAGAGATGTCCAAAATGAATAGAAAAATAAATAAATACATTTTGGGTTGGATTTTTTTCCAGATAAATGATCTGTGCCGATTGATCGGCGAAACCGATCGACCTCGAACGCCACCGCTCCCAGCCACAGAGCACGGCACGCTTTTCCTCCCAGCCACGGATGGCGGTCCAACTGTCCGGATTCGGGCTCGCGGCGTTAATTAGACACGTGCGTTTCTGTCATGCACACGTTCGGAAATTCGACTCACCTACAAAATGGTAATTTTCCAGAGAGCGCAGGTCATAGATGTGTTCTCTGGCGCTCGTGACGACTCTTTCCGATCCGTTTCTGATGAGGTACGCTAGCAGTAGTAAGGCCTGACCAGAAGAACAGGTTGAAGAACGTCTGAATCAGCAAATGACCTTCTAAACAGCGTTGCGTTACGATTAATAATGATGCGTAATTAAATCAGCTCCATAGCCGTCCGTGAAAAAAACATTTACAGTTTTACATGATAACAAGTGTGAGCGAATGGTAGTTCTCCTACAGTGAGAGGAGTGGGTATTACTGACACTGTCTGAGAGACGGGTGGAAAGCACGGCGCACCTTGTAAACTCTTCTCCAGTTCTTCTTGTTGTCTTTCAGCATTCTGGTCCACAGCATGTTCATCACCTCGGGGAATTGCTCGTACATAAACGTGGATCTGTACAACACGGAGACAAGTTCACGGGTCAAGCTAGTTCTACCGGATACTTCTGATTCAGGATAACCCTGCTCGGCGTTGGATTCGTTCGAGAACAAACTAATACGTCGAAATCCAGAACGCGTTAAGTAAAGTCGAAGTGAAGACATACAGGTCAACGATTACATCAGCTGATGTCAAGTCTGCTCAGTAAATCCCACAGAGATCATTCCGAGCAAGGCCAAGTCTGGAAGAGTCATTAAATATGTGTGGAACTTGGCATGCATGACTTACTTGGCTATCTCGCCCATAAGCTGACCAGAGGGGCCCCAAGGGTCATCATTGGTGGCTTCTCGAACCTTGGACTCGATCTCTGAATAGTTCATCACCACATTGGTACTGGGAGGAGACGACAGGAAAACAGACGGAGCTTACATCATGCGCATTCGGTTAAACAGCAACCTTCAAATGTAATTTTTAACCTTTCTAATCGACGTTTTAGGAGGAATGTCAAAACCCAAGCAGCAAACTTTGTGCGAAACACAAACGTTATATCAGTCACTGCCAATACTTTTGGCCATGGCTGTATACAGAACGAAAACATCCATACCAACTCTAAGCCAGAGGAGCAAACTCGGTTAGCGGCAGCAACAGTACACAATCGACATTATTAATATATTTAAATCTTTCACAAACCACCGTGCTCCACTGGTTTAGAAGGACGACTCTCGAAAGGAGCATGACATTTGACTAAATAAATAGATAAATAAATAAATAAATAAATAAATAGAATTCCAAGGAGAAGCAGCTGTGGAACAGGAGGAATCCCTGGGACATGTCGAGGATCCTGATACCATCTGGGCTGAACATGTGGAGCAGCGATCACAGGTGTGGAAGCTAGAGCAGAGACATCCATTTCAGCTCCATGGAGAAACACAGGATACGCAGACTAGAGAGTCTGTTGCTTTGGCTGCCAAGAGGACACCACACAAGGAGGACAGTTTTCCCTGTGAACCTCAAAAGCGAGGTGGCTTGATCCTCCACCGACCCAGAATTCCACACCCTGCTTGTGCTCGGCTCGCACCGGGCCTAGGTACCAGAGGTTATTGTCCATGAATGAAAGTAGACTGGAGTGAGAGCTGCTGTCCATATATCCTCCTCTGTTTGATTCTGAGCAGCACACAGCTGTGAAGAGCATGAATTTAATGTTATTCCAATGTTAGTGAATCGACTGACAGGGAACATTAGGGTGTGGACACAACCCTTGGGTCCTGAGGGACAGACATGAGGTATAAGATAACTCTGGGGTGGTCTGCACTGCAATCATAGCTCAGGGAAGAGAAACTGTTGAACGGTGAAGACGGTGGTGATGGGGGCTATGTTATCGTGACACCCTGGCTGACATGTGAATGACGACACGGTTGGCAGGTGAGAGAGAGACAGAAAGACAAAGACAGACAGACAGAGAGAGAGAGACGGACAAAGAGAGACAGAGAGGCAGAGAGAGAGAAACAGATAGACACACACAGAGAGAGAGAGAGAGAGAGAGAGAGAGAGAGAGACACACAGAGAGACACACAGAGAGACAGAGACACAGATAAAGAGAGGGGGAGAGAGAGAGAGAGACACAGAGAGAGAGAGACACAGAGAGAGAGAGAGAGAGACGGACAAAGAGAGACAGAGAGGCAGAGAGAGAGAGAGAAACAGACACACAGAGAGAGAGAGAGAGAGACAGAGAGGGGGTGTGGTGAATCCTTACACGGTTCATATTGCTCTTAAAACAAACAAAAAAAAACTGCTGGAAATGTAAATTCACTACTCCTAACTGAGATCTGATTTCCGGAGCTGCCACAACAGACTAAAATCGAGATGCCATGTTGCTCTTTCTCCTAAAAAAAACACCCCCCAAAAAACCTAGTTACTTCTGCACTCGTGTCAGTGTCGAGAAAATATCCAGGCCCCATGCTAGTTTTAGTCACCAACTCCTCAGACAGCTGGACAAACAGATTCTACCGAATGTAGTAATTACGACGCACTGACTTTGACGCGGTTCGTTTTCCTCCGTCCGACTCTCGCGGTCCGTGTCCGACCCTGCTCTCGTTATTCCTGCAAAACTACAAACGGTCTCAGGATTAAAATTCGAGTCTGCTCAAGTCTTCCAAATATTATGCAGCCACTGTGCATTACAAAACAGCTTTGGTTAAAAAGCATGCTGGACCCAGCCTGAACACAAACAAACCTTTTGTGGGGACCACAGAGTTAAGGGTACTATATGGCACTGCATTACCATAACAATGAAGGGTGGAAAATAAATAAATAAATAAATAAATAACAGTCCTTACTTCGACAGAAGGAAGCAAGCACTGCGTGCAGCAAAGCAGGCCCTAGATTATAAGGGAAATCTCAGGAAACTGAATAATGAATGATGGCGGTTTATGAAAGCAGGCAGCTCGAGTCAAACACACACACAGAGAGCGAGACAGAGAGAGAGAGAGACTGTGTACTGTGCACAGTACTAGAATATTCAATTTGCAGGGAGACAAAAGCGAGAGAGAGAGAGCTTTCTAGCTCACATGAGAGAAAAAAAATGGACAGAGACAGGTGTAGGGACATTGTGCCACCCGTTACATTCTCCGCCTCTTTGTTCCACAGACCTGATGCGCTAGACTCTTGCTTTAGGTTTCCTGACAGTGGTAGGTAGGCTTGCTTAGGCACTCACTACATACCAGAGGTCTACAAAGGATGCTATATGGTACACATAAAAGCTTGGAGTGGCTTCTTTCTGGATCCCTACATCACCCACCATCATTCACACACACAGAGAGAGAGAGAGAGAGAGAGAGGGAGAGGGTGAGAGAGAGAGGGTGAGAGAGAGGGAGAGGGTGAGAGAGAGAGGGAGAGGGTGAGAGAGGGAGAGGGTGAGAGGGAGAGGGTGAGAGAGAGAGGGAGATGGTGAGAGAGAGAGGGAGAGGGTGAGAGAGAGAGGGAGAGGAGAGGGAGAGGGTGAGAGAGAGAGGGAGAGGGTAGAGAGAGGGAGAGGGTGAGAGAGGAGGAGAGAGAGAGGGAGATGGGTGAGAGAGAGAGGAGAGGGTGAGAGAGAGGAGAGGTAGAGAGGGAGAGGGTGAGAGAGAGGAGAGGGTGAGAGAGAGAGGGAGAGGGTGAGAGAGAGGGAGGGTGAGAGAGAGGGTGAGAGGAGAGGGGTGAGAGAGAGAGGGAGATGGGTGAGAGAGAGAGGGAGATGGTGAGAGAGAGAGGGAGAGGGTGAGAGAGAGAGGGAGAGGGTGAGAGAGAGAGGGAGAGACGACCTGCAGCTTCAGAGGCCTGTGTGAAGCTTCCAGACTGAAATGAGGCAGCCAGAAATGGTGATCTGTCTGATGGAGTGGGAATAAAAGCACTTACAAAAGTTGATGAAAATGGTCTTGATACGCAGGTGAGGAAACAGATGCTTCAGGGGTTCATCTTTTTAAAAAACGAACTAAATGTGGATAAAGAGATTAAAGACAACGTCGGGTAAAATACACGGCGAGCTTTTTACACGCATTATTGATAATCATAATGAGTCTAATTGATCACATATACATTAGAGCACGGTGAAATTCCTTTCTTCGCATACCCCGGCATGTTAGGAAGTTGGGGTCAGAGCGCAGGGTCAGCCATGATACAGCGCCCCCTGGAGCAGAGAGGGTTAAGGACCTTGCTAAGGGCCCAACAGTGGCAGTTTGGCAGTGCTGGGGCTTGGACCCACGACCTTCTGATCAGTAACCCGGAGCCTCAACCGCCAAGCCACCACCGCCGATAGGAAATGAATATGAATTCCCAGTGAGACCATGACTCTAAGGTCTAATCTTAGTCCAGATCATCAATTTCGTAAGCACGCCGTTTCTGCGAATTTGATATAATCAACTTCTTCCTCATCCTTTCTGGAATTTCAGCCAGTTTTGGCATGGTGTGTTTCCTCTTAACCAGGGGTGCACAATATGTCGATCGCGATCAACCGGTCGATCGCAAAGGAAGTGTGGGTAGATCGCCATTCAAAAAAAATAATCAAAAAATAGATGTTAGCGTTGATGTACCAGACAGCCAGTCTGAGATCTCGTCTTTTCTCTCTCCATGCGTGTGCGATCAAACGCGCCAGCGCTAAAGGCTAGCGAGCGAAATCACCGAGTTAACTTCCCAATTTATTCCTACTGAAGGGGACAAAATGAGTGAGGTAGCGGGATCAAGCAAGAAACCAAAGACTTATCACTTCCATGCAGAATGGGAGGATTTTTTTTCCCCACAACGTCATATTCGAAGTGCGTTTGTCTGATCTGCCGAGCTACCATTGCTATTCCGAATAAGGGAAATGTGGAGTGGCACTTTAGCACTGTTCATAAAAACTACGAGACTGGCTTCCCTCCGAAAAGCGAGCTGAAATAGCTTTGAAATAGCTTTGTAACCCTTCCCAGACTGACGTATTTCAATCACCTTCTTCCTCATCCTTTCTGGAATTTCAGTCAGTTTTCCCTCCGAAAAGCGAGCTGAGGAAGAGGAAGGTGAAGGAACTAAAATCACAGATGTCTGGACAGCAGGCATTTTTTCACGGCTGACTTCAAATGCCGTGCATTATGTTTGAAGCATCGTTCCAGGTGAGTCACTCCATCATTAAACACGAGAAGTCATTCCAAGACAGAGAGATGATAAAAGAGGCATTCATAGACGCAGCTGACTCGTTGTTTCGGGACTTCAAAAACAAAACCGAAATATTATCTTCAATCAAAGCTCTCCAGATATCAAGAAGTAGTTACACGACGCTGTGAAGTCATGGCCGAGGATTTAGGGAGATAAGGGAGTTTCTTTTTGCTGTTAAACATGTAGAACACACCCGACTCAGTGATGATCAGTGGCTGCTGAACTTGGCATTTTTAACCGAACTGACCAACATGTTAAATGAGCTTAATTTGGAGCTGCAAGAAAAAGACAAAAGCGTGGTCGATATGATCAGCTCAGTTAATGCCTTTAAACGGAAAATGCAGCTTCTGTCCTCAAAGCTGCAGCGGCATGATTTTGGGAACTTCCAAAACCTCGCGTCAGATCTGGAGACGCAGCGGAAGGCTTGTGCGCAGTTGAACATTGCACGCTACACGGAGCAGACTGACAGCTGTCTGTCGCTCAGAGTTTGACAGACGCTTTCAAGACTACATTCGTGCGCTACCCGTTTAGGGACAATGTTGAGGTTGATTCAGTCGCATCGAAACTTGCAACGCTGTTTCACCTGAACTCGTCTGAAGTGGAGGATGAGATTTTGAAACTACAGACTGACCTTCAGCTGAAGACCAGGGCTCATGAACAGTTTTGGAACTTACTCACAGGGGGGAAAGTACCCAAAGATGAGGAAATGTACAACCTCCTTGAGTGCATTATTTGGCTCTACTTATGTGAGTCAGCCTTTTCCCACATGAAGATGATTAAGTCCAAATACCGTTCCACAATGACTGATCATCATTTGGAGGCCTGCTTGAGGCTGGCTACCAGCAGCTACTGTCCGGACTGTGCAACCCGGGCTGATTCTATTCAGTGCAAGTCATCAGAGTAAGGTATTGACCAAAAATGTACTGAATTGTAGTGTGCCATAAGGGCTCATGCAGTTATACAAGGTACATGAACATATATATTGTGTGTATATATATTTAAAGTGTACTCAGTGTATATATAAATAAATATATGTTTCGCATTTTTACTGTAGGTAGATCTCTTTGACTGGTCATGTTAAAAGTAGCTCGCAAGTCAAAAAAGTGTGGGCACCCCTGCTCTTAACCAACTGTTGAAAAAGTTCTATCTAAGTGCTGAACAGCGTTTGCAGTGATCACCACCGAGAACCTCCTTACGAATGCAGTTTCACACATGTGAGGAATTAGTACTTACATTTAAAAACTGTATTTAGTGGGTACTCGGGCTGTTTTTGTGTTATCTTGGATTTTGTTTAGTCTGAGATGTACACAGAACCGCAAGAAACACTTTTACACAGCACTTTACGTACATCGCTGTTTGTTCAAGGTTCAGTCCTCGACTGCCTTACACACCAAAAAAAAAAAATCCTTTCCCAAAGCATCTTACCTAAGTTTCTAACCAAAGGTCAGCACAAAGCTAAAACTGTCTCCTAGGCCCTGGCAAACACATTCCTGTACACAATATATGCCCAGCAAGGAGGTTTTCATTAACCCACGAGTCTTGAGAAATGTTTAACACGCTCCAGTAAATCCCAAAATGAAATTCCATACCGTGCGGATAACGCCAAAAGGTCAGAGGAGCTATAATGAAAAAACTGAATTATTCTTCACTTTATTGTAAATAAAAAAAATATTAATAAAATAAAAAGTATTGCCATATATCATGATGTAGTTCCTGTGTGATAAGACTCTCTCATACCTAAAAAAAAAATACTGTCATCAATGCAGAATGCTTAGAATGAGTAAACCGATTCACTGTTGCACATCAGCAAAGTGGCGAGTTATCAAGGCCAGGGTCGTGAGGAGAAAGCCGCCACTTTCTCCTCGCCGCTCGAGCCAAAAGGCTAAAGGACAAATGTTTTGTGGACAGACATGGCCAAAATCTGGTTTAAATAAGGAGCATTATGTTTGGAGAAAGAGAAACACTGCATTCCAGCAGAAGAACATCTCATCTCATCTGTGAAACACGATGATGGTAGTACCACAGTCTGGGCCTGTTTTGCTGCATCTGCGCCAGGACGGCTTGCCATCGTTGACGCGACAGTGAATTCTCAAGTATCCCAGCGGGCTCTAAAGGAAAATGTCAGGACACCTGTTCGTGACCTGAATCTCAAGAAAAAGTGATGCAATGACCCTAAGCACACAAGCTGTTCCAACAAAGAATGGTTAAAGAAGAATGAAGTTAATGTTTTGGAAAGTCCTGACCCTAAGCAAGCAGTTCATGTGAGGAAACCCACAAACATCCCAGAATCGAAGCAGTTCTGTACTGAGGAACGGGCTGAAATTCGTCCAAGCCAGGTTTGGAGGACCGACCGACAATTCCCGGAAACGTTTTAACAGGGTCACACTGAATACTCGAAGCAAATTTGGTTCACATACTTTTCCCCACTCGCAGATATGCAACACTGGAACATCTTCCTCGAGAAATAAATAAATAACCGAGTATAACATGTTTGTCTCGTTTGTTTAATTGGGTTCTCTTCATCTACATTTAGGACTGATGAGGTTTTAGGTCAGATTTATGCCAAACTCTAGAAATTTCTAGATGTGCTGTGGCTTCAGGTTATGGTCAGCCAATGACCTACAGTGGTGTGAAAAAGTGTTTGCCCCCTTCCTCATTTCCTGTTCCTTTGCTTGTTTGTCACACTTAAGTGTTTCGGAACATCAAACCAATTTAAACAATAGTCAAGGACAACACAAGTAAACACAAAATGCAATTTGTAAATAAAGGTGTTTATTATTAAAGGTGAAAAAAAATTCCAAACCATCATGGTCATGTGTGAAAAAGTGATTGCCCCCTAAACCTAATAACTGGTTGGGCCACCCTTAGCAGCAACAACTGCAACCAAGCGTTTGCAATAACGTGCAATGAGGCTTTTACAGCGTCCTGGAGGAATTTTGGCCCAGTCATCTTTGCAGAATTGTCCTAATTCAGTTACATTAGAGGGTTTTCGAGCATGAACGGCCTTTTTAAGGTCATACCACAACATCTCAATAGGATTCAGGTCAGGGCTTTGGCTAGGCCACTCCAAAGTCTTCATTTTGTTTTTCTTCAGCCATTCGGTGGTGGACTTGCTGGTGTGTTTAGGATCATTGTCCTGCTGCAGAACCCAAGTTCGTTTCAGCTTGAGTACACGAACAGATGGTCAGACATTCTCCTTCAGGATCTCTTGGTAGACAGCAGAATTCATAGTTCCTTTTATCATGGCAAGTCTTCCAGGTCCTGAAGCAGCAAAACAGCCCCAGACCATCACACTACCACCACCATATTTTACTGTTGGTATAATGTTCTTTTTATGAAATGCAGTGTTCTTTTACGCCAGATATACTTGGACACACACCTTCCAAAGAGTTCCACTTTTGTCTCATCGGTCCACAGAATGTTGTCCCCAAAAGTCTTGGGGACCATCAAGATGTGTTGTGGAGAAATTGAGACGAGCTTTGATGTTCTTTTTGCTCAGCAGTGGTTTTCTCCTTGGAACTCTGCCATGCAGGCCATTTTTGCCTCAGTCTTTTCCTGATGGTGGAGGCATGAACGCTGACCTTAACTGAGGCAAGTGAGGCCTGCAGTTCTTTGGACGTTGTTGTGGGGTCTTTTGTGACCTCTTGGATGAGTCGTCGCGCACTTGGGGTAAATTTTGGGGGCCGGGCCGCTCCTGGGAAGGTTCACCACTGTTCCATGTCTTCGCCATTTGTGGATAATGGCTCTCACTGTGGTTCGCTGGATTCCCAAAGCTTTGGAAATGGCTTTATAACCCTTTCCAGACTGATAGATCTCAATTACTTTCTTTCTCAATTGTTCCTGAATTTCTTTGGGTCTCGGCATGATGTGTAGCTTTTAAGGATCTTCTGGTGGACCTTACTGTGTCAAGCAGCTCCTATTTAAGTGATGCCTTGATTGTGAACAGGTGTGGCAATAATCAGGCCTGGGTGTGGCTAGAGAAATTGAACTCAGGTGTGGACAACCACAGTTATAGTAAGGGGGGCAATCACTTTTTCACACAGGGCCATGATGGTTTGGATTTTTTTTTCACCTTTAATAATAAACACCTTCATTTACAAATTGCATTTTGTGTTTACTTGTGTTGTCCTTGACTATTGTTTAAATTGGTTTGATGTTCCGAAACACTTAAGTGTGACAAACATGCAAAGGAACAGGAAATGAGGAAGGGGGCAAACACTTTTTCACACCACTGTATATTCACACTGTAAATTATTAATGGATGGTATAATTTGTTGTTGTTTACTGTAACTTGGTGGAAATTTAACACTGGTCGAACATTACATCAGCGGGACGTGTAAGAAAAACACTTCACGTCTGTGGTGTCTGTTCTGTATACAACCTTGAAGTTCACACAACATGGAGCTCTTTCGATAAGAATAGAGAAATAGAGAGAGAGAGAGAGAGAGAGAGAGAGAAACAGCCCAGTGTTACCAAAGTGACAAGGCCCCAAGGGAAAACTGGGATTCAAACTTTAAGGCTCTGGACTAGAGATCCGATTGCGACTTTAAGTCCGCTGAAACACGCAGCGTTATTCGATGTTTCGATGTGATTTCCACTGAAACAGGAAGTCATGGCCGACCGCCAATAGCGTATCGCTTACCTCCCTACCTCACAGCCCGGGCTAAACCGCACGTCACAGTTAGCACCGAGGATTTCTATAACGTCGAGGACGGGACACTTCCGAATTGGACCGGCCAGAAAATCTGACGAGAAGCGGAAGTGCAGGATGATGTCATCGAAGCGGTCGACCGTATCGGTAGTAGAGAGGAACTGTAAGATTTCGAACGCGTATGTGTTCGGTCGTTGTACATCCGATTCTGATTTCAGATTTCGGGGATTCACTTCTCAGATGAACTCCACACACACACACACACACACACACAGCTAGCTTATTATATAAACCCATCAAAACATTGGTTTTATCTGGCCAGCCATAGGACATTGTATTACCATAGTGATAAATAATGCATTGAGACTTGGTTAAATATTTATTTCAAACACACACACACACTTCTCTAGAACAGGACAGACACACACACGCGCTTCTAATCATTCGTATGTTTTCAGTCTGGATCCAGCGTTAGATAGCTTCCGCTAGTTAAGCTAGTAGCTTCAGCTAGTTGCTTCTGCTAGTTACCTAGTTAAGCTAGAAGCTAGTTTCCGTTAGTTTCAGCTAGTATCTTCAGCTAGTTTCAACAAGTTACCTAGTTAACCTAGTAGCTTCCACTAGTTTCAGCTAGTAGCTTCAGCTAGTTAAGCTAGTAGCTTCTGCTAGTTTCAGCTAGTTAAGCTAGCAGCTTCAGCTAGTTACCTAGTTAACCTAGTAGCTTCCACTAGTTTCAGCCAGTAGCTTCCACTAGTTACCTAGTTAAGCTAGTAGTTTCAGCTAGTCACCTAGTTAAGCTAGCAGCTTCAGCTAGTTACCTAGTTAAGCTAGTAGCGTGTCTAGTTTCAGCTAGTTAAGCTAGCAGCTTCAGCTAGTTACCTAGTTAATCTAGTAGCGTCCACTAGTTTCAGCTAGTTAAGCTAGTAGCTTCAGCTAGTCACCTAGTTAAGCTAGTAGCTTCAGCTAGTTACACTAGCAGCTTCAGCTAGTTAAGCTAGTAGCTTCTCTAGTTTCAGCTAGTTAAGCTAGTAGCTTCAGCTAGTTACCTGGTTAAGCTAGCAGCTTCAGCTAGTTACCTAGTTAAGCTAGTAGCTCCCACTAGTTTCAGCTAGTTAAGCTAGTAGCTTCAGCTAGTCACCTAGTTAAGCTAGTAGCTTCAGCTAGTCACCTAGTTAAGCTAGTAGCTTCAGCTAGTCACCTAGTTAAACTAGTAGATTCAGCTAGTTACCTAGTAGCTTAAGCTAGTTAAGCTAGTAGCTTCAGTTAGTTTTAACTAGTTACCTAGTAAAGCTAGTAGCTTCAGATAGTAGCTTCAGATAGTTTCGGCTAGTTACCCAGTTAAGCTAGTGTATTCAGCTAGTTAAGCTAGTGTATTCAGCTAGTTAAGCTAGTAAGTTCAGCTAGTTAAGCTAGTATCTTCAGCTATTTTAGCTAGTATCTTCAGCTAGTTAGCTATCCAAACTAGTAGCTTCAGCTAGTTACCTAATTAAGCTAGTAGCTTCAGCTAGTTATCTGAAGTAGCTGCCTGTATTCTACCGGCCAGCTTTAGCCGCCAAGCTAACCGTGAAAATGTGAGAGCTCAACGTGTGACACCGAGATTTTAAAGAAATAAGTAGAATAAGCGGTTGGAGATGGAAAGATGGATGGATGGGTGGATGTAAAAGATCATGAAACATGTGCTGGATAAACAAACCGCGCTAGGCCGGTATCAGCCGGAAAATGACGTCACAACATCAACGCCGGCGTCTCCCTCGTCTGCATAAGTAACGGTCCCACTACAGGCCTTGCGAAATAAAACACACACACACACACACACACACACACACACACACACACACACACACACGAGAGCATACTCACGCTTTATCCACCAGCTCCCTGACTTTCCACATATTCAGCATATTTCTCACTTTAGCAGGTCCTCTCCGTCTCGACGACGCGTGGGGGAAAACAATAAATCCCAGAAATGGACTCGGATATCTGTTCCCGAAAACAGAATCCCCCTCTGCACCCCTGTCGCCTTCTCTACACAGGGCTAATCGTAGTACAGAGCAAGCCCGTTACCTCGGAAACACGTGTGCGTCATGCGGATGCGGAAGTGCCGGACACGTCACTGGCATTCTGGGAAATGTAGGAGCTGTGATCAAATGGCGACAGATGAACGGGAGATATGGCGTGTTCGCGTTTCCTCCGTCAAATAAAATTTGCTTAATATCCCCATGCTCCCTGAGATAGGCTCCAGGTTCCCCGTGACCCTGAAGGATAAGCACTATAGAAGTATATATATATATATATATATATATATATATATATATATATATATATATATATATATATATATATGTATATATATATATATATATATATATATATATATATATATATATATATATATATATATATATATATATATATATATATATATATATATATATATATATATATATATATATAGTATGTATATATATACATACATATATATACATGGACAAGGGCACAATCACATACACAATCACAGACCCATTCATACACTACGGACACTTTAGAAAAACCAATCAGCCTACCATGCACATCTTTGGACTGGGGGAGGAAACCGGAGTACCCGGAGGAAACCCCCGCAGCACGGAGAGAACATTCAAACTCCGCACACACAGGGCCACGGTGGGAATCCTACCCTCGACCCTGGAGGTGTGAGGCGAATGTCCTACCCACTAAGAATCACCTTGCTTACCTCTATGCAGTTTTGTTTGTTTGTTTGTTTGTTTGTTTTACTCGGTTAAACTATGATGGCAATCTTTGTGTCATGGCACACAACAAATTTTGGTTACATGATTGTTTACGGAAAGATGAATATCTCGGCTCAGGATGGTCCCAGCTCCATGGAACTTGCCTTAAACTTAGGACTTAAGTCCGAGGGTAATGCTCAGGATTGCTCACAGTTCCACTTTTAGGGGGAATTTATAACGGGAAGGTTTCGAGTCTCAGTCTTCATTTTTTTTAGCGGGTTCCTAGGTAAGTATAGTGTTCATGCAGAACATTTCGGGTTTAAGGCATCTCTTTCTTTATATCTTTATAGAAGTTATAAAGCTAGTGCTAGTAGAAAACTTGTGAAAAAAAATCCGGCTGCTTTATTCATGCATTTTGAGAAATTAACAGATTTAATATAAACCCAACAGTTAACAGGAATGAACAGCATTTTACAGTAATTATGTTTATGTTTGAAATACAACAGCTCCAGCCTCCAAACTTACCTGCCTGTAATTTGTGTAAAAACACACTGGCCTGTACAATATGTAAAACGTTTGGCAACCCAAAAATAAAATTTCAAAGCCAAGTGGACCAGCAAATCATTTGACAGTTCTAAGGCTTCTTCATTTCAGTTCTTCTTCTGGAACCCATTTAGCAGGCTAAGAACCCTTAATTTACCAAAGAACCCTTAAAGAACCTTTTGTTTGTGCTACATTCTTAAAGCGCGTCCACACCAAGAACGATAACTATAACGTTAACTATAGTGTCTACACCAATGTACTATTATTCATCCATCCATCTTCTAATGCTTACTCCTTTTCAGGGTCACGGGGAACCTGGAGCCTATCCAAGGAAGCATTGGGCACAAGGCGGGGTACACCCTGGACAGGGTGCCAGTCCATCGCAGGGCACAATCACATACACACTCACACACACATTCATACACTACAGACACTTTGGACATGTCAATCAGCCTACCATGCATGTCTTTGGAGTACCGGAGTACCGGGAGGAAACCCCCACAGCATGGGGAGAACATGCAAACTCCACACACACATGGCCCTGGTGGGACTCGAACCCTGGAGGTGTGAGGCAGGTGTGAGAACACTGGAGGTGTGATGCAAGTGTGAGGCAAACCTCCACTAAGCCACCGTGCGCCCCATCCACCCATCCATCCATCCTCTACCGCTTACTCCTTTTCAGGGTCATGGGGAACCTGGAGCCTATCCCAGGGAGCATCGGGCACAGGGACTGTGCGCCCCACGTACTATTATTATTTATAATAATAATTTACATCTTATTATTGTTCTGATTATTCTAAGTGCTCGAGCTCTTTAAAGCAGGATGGATTCTGATTGGCTGTCAATGTTTTTATCGTTCATCAGCTGGAAAAAAAAAACGTTCTGAAAGTGATTCCAATGATACCGTTCCTCCGTGCCGTTATCGTTATAGTTGTGGTGTGGACTCGGCTATTCCTTTATATTTAGAACAATTTTTTGAACCATATCGTTATCGTTACAGTTATCGTCCTTGGTGTGTGAACCAGCCTTTACCCAGTTAATGCATACATTCTTCAAACAGGGGTTCTTAAAAGGTTTATTGGATAATTATGTATTCTTAGCTTCCAAAAATTTCTCTGCTTGGAATCCTTTTTAAAAAGGGTTCTACGTAAAAGCTTTAATACCCCCCCCCCAAACAAACAACCAAAGAAGCTTTAAGCATTCTTAATGATTTAAGTGCGTGTCTTGTTTTCCCAAGTGTCATCGGATGCAACGAGGAGTTCTTCCCTCATGGACTTTATTTGAATCTTAAGGAGGCAAACATGGCTTGTTGGACAAAGACATGACAAGTAATAGACCTATTCATCATGAGAACAATCTCAGAACTCAGACTGTTACCACTAATGTTACCAATAATGCCTACAGAAACATCTGAAACGCAACTGTGTAAACCAAAAAAAAAAAATTCCAGGTTGATTCACTGTGTTAGAAATGATTTATTTGAATAGAAAGAACCTTATGAATGTCATGGAAGTCTACTGTGAGTTCTCGAAATCTTTTTCTTTTGATGTTTAATTAATGGAATGCCTGAGACAAGAGCCGTTTTGTAGGAAGGTGCCTTAGAGAATCTACCTGGAGAAACGGTACGACTATATTTTATGAGCGCATCACCATTTCCTATTACCACTTGGTCTATGTTACAAACAGTGTCACAATACATGAAGAAAACAGGACACTTTAAACGTGCTTCTAACTATCCCATATATATATATATATATATATATATATATATATATATATATATATATATATATATATATATATATATATATGTGTGTGTATATATATGTATATATATATATACACACACACACACATATATATATATATATATATATATATATATATATATATATATATATATATATATATATATATATATATATATATATATATATATATATATATATATATATATATATATATATATATATATATATATATATATATATATATATATATATATAAACGACAGGAAACAGACCCTTTTTGCAAGTGTGCAGAACTTTGACTTTTACATCTTTTTTTACCTGACTCCATCAGGCTTGTCTTCATGATGGACAAAACCCATCCACGTGCATATCATGTGGTGACGGTTTCCTGATGTCAACTGGAATTCAAAGCCCATTACTCAAGAGCTCTGAGTCCAAGTGTAAAACCGATTCAATTCAGAGATTTCTTTGTCTGAAGATGGAATCAGTTGTACAGAAGAGGCAGCCTTTCACATGAGCATATACAAGTGAATCAGTATGCAGATAACAAACATCAGCTTAATAAATATCGGTCTGTTTTGAGAAAAGTACCATCGAGGTGAGCTGTCACGTTCTCGAGAGTGGACTTATGAGATCAGCCCACTCAGGATCTACTGGATGCCAAGCAGTGGCTGAGATCGACAGCTGAGCATTTCCTTTATTTTTCATGTGGCCTCCTGATAAACTATTCAAGAGTTGTGCAGCCATTGGGAGCGTTAAGTGGTAAACAGTCTCACGATGATGGACTGAAGGCCATCGGTTGAGAGAGTGCTGAGCCATGTCCGAGCGTGATTTGAGCAGACCGGAGAAGATCGATTTGACATAGTCCATCATCATTGTCCTTCCCATTCCACCTCAGCATGACTGCATATGAGATACAAACACAGTAAGGAAAAAATAAATAAATACAGTACAGTTCAAAAGTCAGAATGTAGGTCCTTGTAGGTAACAGTCACCAATATGTGTTGTTGGTTTCATTGAGTTATTACAGGAGAACTTTATATCTTAAACATTAAATATAATTTAAACATACATTAAATGTACTGCATGCTTAAATGATGTTTACAAAATCACAAAAATACTGTGCTGTCATGGACATCAAAGAATTGCAAACACAACACAGGTTTATCAAAAAAAAATCTTTGTTATATATAGGTCTGCAAAAATTATTGACACCCCTATGAATTCATATTAGAAAAATATATTTGAAGTATATTCCCATAGATGTTTTACATTTTTTTCAGTACACATGGGTGACTAGGAAGAGGAAATTGTTCATCCATGACTTCCTGTTTCACGGGGTATAAATATGAGGTAACAGACAGGCCAGATTCCCTTAGTCATTCGTAACAATGGGTAAGACCGAGGAATATAGCTGTGATGTGCTTCAAAAGGTTGTTGAGCTTCACAAAATGTGAAGTGTCTATAAGGAAATAGCACGAGCATTGAAAATGCCCATTTCCACCATCAGGGCAATAATTAAGAAGTTCCAGTCAACTGGAAATGTTATGAATCAACCTGAAAGAGGACGTGTGTCTATATCATCTCAACGCAGGACGGTTGAGTGGTCAAAAAATCTCCAAGGATCACAGCTGGAGAATTGCAGAAGTGAGTTGCGTCTGGGGGTCAGAAAGTCTCCAAAACTACAATCTGAAGTCACCTCCATCACCAGAAGTTGTTTGGAAGGATTTCAGGAAAAAAAAAGCCTCTACTCTCATCCAAAAACAATTTCGAGCGTCTTCAGTTTTCCAGACACTACTGGAACTTCAAATGGGATCGGGTTCTATGGTCAGATGAAATGATTCCGTAGGGAGGAACGTTCTCAGATCCCTTGCCATGTATTCTCCGACCTCTGCTTCTCTTTCTATGCTCATGATACATGATTAACCTTAACAATTTAGCTTGATTCAACAGCACATCTAAACAACTATGTTAATGACATAAAATCTTGGATGAACCATCTAAATTCAGATAAAACAGATGTACTGATGTAAGGTAAACTATATTGGCAAAAGCTTGTGGACACCTGACAATCAGATCCATACCAGACAATCAGATCCATTTTAAACATCCCATTCCAGTTTTAGTCCTCCCAACCGACCCTCCGTTTGTAATTTGATTGCCAAAAGAGTAACATCTCAAAAACTATGCATGTCCAGATTCATACTGATAAACAGGCTATAGTGGATATCATGTTTAGAGAACTGGTATGTTTTTATACCCCTAAACCTTTATAAAGATGAAATCGTTTCAGAACTTAATAATTATCAGTGCAGCCACTGTATTGCGGTAATTTCTGTTTGATTAAATTCTTTGATGCATTAAGTTGTCAGTTTACGCTGGGACTTAATAATACAATCCTTTATGGATTGTGTGGATCAAAAGGATTCCAGAACGCTTTGTACGAAATCTACTGTGAATAGAATGTTACACCCAATAGAGGGCACTGTGACTCTTGATAATGACTGAAAGACTAAGCCTATGAGAGACTAAGCCTAATACAGAGTCTTGCTTTAATTATTCTTTTAATGTACTTGACACTTTAAACGACATGAAATCCCACTAATCAAAAAAGATCTTCTAAAGAACTTCTAATAGCTGTATGCAACTTAAAAAAAAAAAAAAAATCAACATGTTTATCCTATTGCTACAGATGCAAACCTTTTTTTGTAAACTTTTTTTTTTTTTTACTTTAGTCTTTAAATCAGTACTTCAAAATTGTATTTAATTCAGGTTCAATATAGCAGCTCAAATACTGTCCAAAGGTTTTATTACAGAATGTGCGCTCAGGAGATTCTTTCTAAGGAGACGTATAGTATATGCAATTTGTTGATGAAATGCAAGAGAGGAGAGTGATAGCAAAACTTGATGTCATACAACCGACCTAACGACTGCTTTTCAAACCAGTTTCTATCTACCAAATCTGTAGTACAGTGCTGTGAAAAGGTACTCGTGCTAAATTGGTTCAAAAATGAAAACAAAATATAAGATTAAAGAAAGGCAACCAATGTAAACACAAAATACAGTTATTAAATGAGAATGTTATTCGTAGTTAATTATTCCCTGAATCTATGAAACTGTATTCATAATGGGGTTCAGCCGGACTAGACTATGAAATCGAAAGAAATTCCAGAAATGATGAGGAAGAAGGTGATTGAAATACATCAGTCTGGGTAGGGTCATAAAGCTATTTCAAAGGCTCTGGGACTCCAAAAGACCACAGCAAGAGCCATTATCTCCAAATGGAAAAACTCGACACAGTAGTGAACCTTCAAAGAAGTGACCTTCTAAAATTCCTCCGAGAGCACAGCGACGACTCATCAAGCAAGTCACTAAAGAATCAAGGACAACAACAAAGGACCTACAGGCCTCTCTTACAACAATAAAGGTCACTGTTCATGACTCCACTATCAGAAAGACACTGGGCAAAAATGGCATCCATGGAAGAGTGGCGAGGTGAAAACCACTGCTAACCCAGAAGAATTGAATTTTGCCAGAACACACATTTTCAAACCTTTTGAGAGAACGTTCTGTGGATTGATGAGTCGAAAGTGGAACTGTTCGGAAGACAGGGTTCCTGTTACATCTGGCGTAAACCAAACATAGAATACCACAAAAAGTTCATCATCCCTACGGTAAAGCATGGTGGAGGAAGTGCGATGGTCTGGGGATGCTTTACTGCTTCAGGTTCTGGGCAACTTGCAATAATAATCAGGAAACATGAATTCTGCTCTCTACCAGAAAACCCTAAAGGAGAATGTCCTGAATCTTCAATCCGTAAATTTAAACTCAAGCGCAACTGGATTACGCAGCAAGACAATGATCCAAAGCGTAGGAGTAAACCCTATTTACACCAGATTTTAAGTTTAAGGGAGCATTTAGTTTTTCAGATTAGTGATAGGCGTTGAATATTTTTTTTTGGATAACATGCATTCCAGCTATTCAAATATTATAAATGTATTGCGTTTAACAATAAAATACTGGAGTATCAAGAAAAAAGCGTTGTAAAATGATTCTAGTGGAAGCTGATTCCATGGAGACTGTGAAACATATATGCACACGTTATATAGGAGCACACGTGGTGGAATTTCATTACCCGAAATGAAGAGGTGCCAACAAAAGCTATTCAACAGCAGACTCATACAAACCCCGTCTATCCGAGGCCTGAGTTTTCCAGCTGCAAATTCAACGTCAGTGAAAAGGAACACTAAACATGCTTCACAACCGAAGTCTTATAAGTCAACCATTTGTGTATGCCATTTATGGGTTTATAGTTTCAAGAGACTGTCATGTTATTTCTTTAGGATGGGGATCACATTAAGACATTTACACCCTGGGAATGAAGTGAAAAAGTTAAATGAAACACTTGTAAATGGGAGTGGGGGGGGGATGACCAAGAAAACAAAGCCCATGCTGAAGAGTATAAATTCTTTAAAATTTATATAAAATTTTTTTTTTTTTAAACCTTGCCAGAGCTGCTCCCTCTCCGGTTATAGTGGATGCTGAAATCTTTTACAAACACAGTAAAAGCGCAACGATCTTACGTGATCCGTGAAACTGCTAGCAAAGACAAATATTATTCTTTGGCTGGTCAGCGTTGAGCTTGGAGCAAAGATGTTAATTGTTTTCAGACCTTCAGATTTACGAGCTGTTGAGATCAATTACTGTCAGTGCTCTGTGGCAGGTTTAAATCCAAATGTGCTCTCAGAAGGGAAATCTAGCCTGTATGTCGTCTTGTATGGAATTTGGGGCATTGACACTGAATAACTGTGTGAAAACACGCAGTGAGAAAGCACTTAAATCCAGAACGTAGCCTAATTCACTCACAAGTAGGGAGAAAGAACCATATACAGTATATTTGTGCCATGTAGGAATCGTCATGTGAGGAAGGAACAGCACAGCTCATAGGTGAAATGCTGGCCAATGACTTGCTGACTTGTTGTATACTTGGCTAGCGGATTCATGACCTAGCTCCCTAGGTCATGAATCAGTATATTGTGTATATGAGTTTGTACACTGGTAAGGTCACTGGTTCACTACACATTGGGACACTTCCAGTAACAATTTCCAGTACGATGATTAAGTACTTGCATTGCACAGCGTCACAACTGGCTTTTTAAAAATTTTTTTTACATTTTTTTTATCAAAATCAGGAAGGACCGATATCTTTCTGACGTTATATGTCATATATATTTGCTAGCTTAATCACACATGTTTCTGTCACGGTCCTTCAATCAGGATCGCTAGTGGATTATTTTAAATCATTAAAAAAATAGAAATGAAAAAAAAAAAACACGTTTAAATCCCACTTCAACCGTATATAGAACATTAATTAAAGTCAAAAATCGTAATTTGCGAGCTAGAACAACCGTAGTAAGCTACTTACATCGAAAGTTGGCTAAGAGTTCGGCGAGCATTTAAAATTTTTTTTTCGAGGTTTCAGAAAACATGATGTCATTTCCAGTAAGCAAACACAGTGAGCATCGATCCTCCCTGGTTTTTGCAGTGCACTGTGGGATTTTTTACAGAGCGAAAGCTCCAGTACAATTTGTTTTTCTTTTTTTGCGATGGAGATAACCCTTAAAATTGATCAGAACCCCGACTACTGAACTAGGGAGCCGATTGAGACATACCCTTAGTCTATATTAATGCACTAGTTTACTAGCTAACTCATTAGTGAACCAGCTAGAACATTTTTTAGCATAGTATTTCTGTACAACCGAAACATAGGACTGGCCAGCATAGGGCATAGAGCTATGTCAGGGAGTTATATATTATGATTTCCTATGTATATGTTTAGATTTTAGTATAATTTTAGTATAATTTGCGATCAGATCTTTGGGATTATATTTGGTTGTGTTGCTATAAGGGTAAATATTGGGTAATCATTTTGTGGTATTTAAAATAATTTTTGTTTTTTATTTGTGTTATTTAAGTTTTGTTTATTATACGTTCAGGTGAAATATTCCAGGCCCTGACGTATGAGACCCAATGGATCAAGTGGAAACTTCAACAACCCAAACCACACAGCATGAATATTTAATTTCACATTTGCATGGGACTGTCTCAACCAATCAAGCACCTCATTTATTATCCACTGCCCACTCTTAGCCATAGCGACAAGCATGGTTCTCTCTTGTGGGACAGGAAACATCTCCATGCTCCATCAACAGTAATTATCAGCAATTGTGAGAAGGAAAACTATTACTGCTAATTCTGGGAGAAAGTTATATCTGCACAGATGGCTTCATGCTCTTTCTCCTCCTAGCTCTGCAAAAGTCCTCAGAGAGTTCTCTTCAGCAGATTAATGCTGTCAACTGACAAAGACAGGCAGCTGGTGCTCCTCCCCTGCGTCTTGTCTTTTAGACTCATGTGATGCAATCATTCTCACTGATATACTTTGAGAGGACAAGCTGTGAAGTTCTGAATGGCTCACTTGCCTCGACAGAGTCTTATAAAGTCCAAGCCGCTTTATTTATTTATTTATTTATTCATTTATTGGGGGGTGGGGGGTGGGGTTTGGGGGTACGGCAAATATGTGCGATGGGTCTTTGCTAATGGAGTAAGTCCCAAACAAATTGAATCAGTGTATCTCATTGAAAAAGTATTATTATTCCTGTATCTGTTTTATTCACCGCTTTGTCTGTATCTCCTCTGTAAACGGCACTGCTGTTCAGTGACAGCTAGAGACTTCACTGGTATCAATTCAGGTTACAAGGAAGATATCATTAAAGCACAATCTTACAATTTCTTCACAGAGCATAATCGTACAGTTCAAATACATATATTATTCAGTCAATAAAGGTAAGGATACTACTTGCATGGAATCTTAAATGAGCTCCAAGATCTTATCGCCCATAAGGAGGCACCTCGGTAAACGCCTGCAGTTTAGACGGGATGACTCCCACCTGCATTTTCTGGAGAAAAAGCCCCTCTGTAAAGGTAGTGGTGACAAACAATGAGAAGTTTATTTGATTCTGAGGAATAGTTACGAGAGAATTTGGACAAGAATCCGGTTGAACCCTAAATATGGGTTCGGTTGTCCACTGTTCAGAGACATGCATTAGAACCTGCTTAGGAAGTACAGGTGGAACCTGTTTTATTTATACCCCTCTCAGATCTACTGCCTTGTGCTCCCTTTGTAATTGAGGTGTGTGGTGTCGTCATGCCAAGATCTAAAGAGATCTATAAGGCCTTCAGAATAAAGGTTGTGGATGCCTGTGAGTCTCGCAAGGGATTTAAAAAGATCTCCAAATTATTTGAAATACATCATTCCATGTAAGTGGTGCGGATTTCAAATGACTGGTAATGTATCCAGGACTGGACATCCTAGCAAATTCAACCTAAGACAGGGTTAGGGTTAGGGTTAGACAGAGACAGAGACAGAGAGCAACAGAGGCAGGGGATGAAAACCTACAGCTTCTCCAGCATGGCCACAGAAGCTCACACTAATCCAGTCGTCTTTAATATTGCTTTCTTCTTTGGTTCTTTCTAATTAATTCCAATGTCAGTTTTTGGGTGAAGAAAGAAATCGTTACTTTAGAAATTAGAACCCGATCCCATTTGAAGTTCCAGTAGTCTCTGGAAAACTGAAGACGCTCGAATTTGTTTTTGGATGAGAGTAGAGTTTGTTTTTTCTTGAAACTCTTCCAAACAACTTGTGGTGATGGAAATGACTTCAGATTGTAGTTTTGGAAACTTTCTGACCCCAAGACACATCTAACCTCTGCAATTCTCCAGCTGTGATCCTTGGAGATGTTTTGGCCACTCGAACCGTCCTCTTCACAGTGCGTTGAGACGATGTAGACACACGTCCAATTCCAGGTTGATTCATAACATTTCCAGTTGACTGGAACTTCTTAATTATGCCCTGATGGTGGAAATGAGCATTTTCAATGCTCGTGCTATTTCCTTATTGACACTTCCCATTTTGTGAAGCTCAACAACCTTTTGCCGCACATCACAGCTATATTCCTTGGTCTTACCCATTGTTATGAATGAATAAGGGAATTTGGCCTGTCTGTTTTTATATTAGGGCTGCTGTGGATCAGGTGGTAGTGCGGGTTGTCCACTAATTGTAGGGTTGGCTGGATTCCCGGCCCACGTGACTCCACATGCCGAAGTGTCCTTGGGCAAGACCCTGAACCCCAAGTTGCTCCTGATGGCAAGCTAACGCCTTGCATGGCAGATCTGCTTCCACTGTTGTGTGTGTGTGTGAATGAGAACCAGTGTAAAGTGCTTTGGAACCGCTAAGGTTAAAAAAAAAGTGCTATATAAGTGCAGACCATTTACCATATTTATACCCCTGTGAAACAGGAAGTCATTGTTGAACAATTTCCTATTTCTAGTCACCCAGGTGTACTGAAAACTTTTTAAATATAAATCCGAATATACTTCAAATATATATTTTTCTCACATGATTTCATAGGGGTACCAATAATTGTTGCACACCTATATTTAACAAAGTTATTATTTTTTATCAACTGACTGCGCTTGAAAGATGTAGTATACAGTGGTGTGAAAAAGTGTTTGCCCCCTTCCTCATTTCCTGTTCCTTTGCATGTTTGTCACACTTAAGTGTTTCGGAACATCAAACCAATTTAAACAATAGTCAAGGACAACACAAGTAAACACAAAATGCAATTTGTAAATGAAGGTGTTTATTATTAAAGGTGAAAAAAAATCAAAACCATCATGGCCCTGTGTGAAAAAGTGATTGCCCCCTAAACCTAATAAATGGTTGGGCCACCCTTAGCAGCAACAACTGCAACCAAGCGTTTGCGATAACGTGCAATGAGGCTTTTACAGCGTCCTGGAGGAATTTTGGCCCACTCATCTTTGCAGAATTGTCCTAATTCAGTAACATTAGAGGGTTTTCGAGCATGAACGGCCTTTTTAAGGTCATACCACAACATCTCAATAGGATTCAGGTCAGGACTTTGGCTAGGCCACTCCAAAGTCTTCATTTTGTTTTTCTTCAGCCATTCGGTGGTGGACTTGCTGGTGTGTTTAGGATCATTGTCCTGCTGCAGAACCCAAGTTCGTTTCAGCTTGAGTACACGAACAGATGGTCGGACATTCTCCTTCAGGATCTCTTGGTAGACAGCAGAATTCATAGTTCCTTTTATCACGGCAAGTCTTTCAGGTCCTGAAGCAGCAAAACAGCCCCAGACCATCACACTACCACCACCATATTTTACCGTTGGTATAATGTTCTTTTTATGAAATGCAGTGTTCCTTCTATGCCAGATATACTTGGACACACACCTTCCAAAGAGTTCCACTTTTGTCTCATCAGTCCACAGAATGTTGTCCCAAAAGTCTTGGGGATCATCAAGATGTTTTGTGGAGAAATTGAGACGAGCTTTGATGTTCTTTTTGCTCAGCAGTGGTTTTCTCCTTGGAACTCTGCCATGCAGACCATTTTGCAGCGCGTCTTTTCCCGATGGTGGAGGCATGAACGCTGACCTTAACTGAGGCAAGTGAGGCCTGCAGTTCTTTGGACGTTGTTGTGGGGTCTTTTGTGACCTCTTGGATGAGTCGTCGCTGCGCTCTTGGGGTAATTTTGGGCGGCCGGCCACTCCTGGGAAGGTTCACCACTGTTCCATGTCTTCGCCATTTGTGGATAATGGCTCTCACTGTGGTTCGCTGGATTCCCAAAGCTTTGGAAATGGCTTTATAACCCTTTCCAGACTGATAGATCTCAATTACTTTCTTTCTCAATTGTTCCTGAATTTCTTTGGGTCTCAGCATGATGTGTAGCTTTTAAGGATCTTCTGGTGGACCTTACTGTGTCAAGCAGCTCCTATTTAAGTGATGCCTTGATTGTGAACAGGTGTGGCAATAATCAGGCCTGGGTGTGGCTAGAGAAATTGAACTCAGGTGTGGACAACCACAGTTATAGTATGTTTTAACAAGGGGGGCAATCACTTTTTCACACAGGGCCATGATGGTTTTGATTTTTTTTCACCTTTAATAATAAACACCTTCATTTACAAATTGCATTTTGTGTTTACTTGTGTTGTCCTTGACTATTGTTTAAATTGGTTTGATGTTCCGAAACACTTAAGTGTGACAAACATGCAAAGGAACAGGAAATGAGGAAGGGGGCAAACACTTTTTCACACCACTGTAATTATGCCATCCTACACTGATCTCTGCTGCATCTGTATGACTGACAGCAAGATAGACTAGTAAACTGCAGGGCATGGGGCGGTTGTTGCGTTAACACTGGTCTTATCACTATTCTATCATGATGCATTTCACTGTACCGAGCCGCATTTGCTACCTCACATGCTCATCTCTGGCCCTCATATGCATTCGGAGGGGGCCGTGTGGGACAGAATTTGCATTAGAAAGGCGAATACAATCACTTTAATTTTTAACAAGACATTCTGAATGAGCCACAAAGACTGGAATCCGAGCGACTGAAAGAACCTGGGAAGAAGAAGCGGAGAATTATTATGCAGGGAATTAAAAGAAAAAGCTGGGGGTTGATGTCGGTGCTGACATCAATCAAGTGCGGCAAGCATCTCCCAATGAGGGAGGAATGCACAGCCTCTGTTTCCAATCAAACTAACATTAAAGCAAATCCGCCGTTAATCTTGGATATTCATCAAGCGTGGTGTTAAGGAATTAATCAGTAGTCGGATGCCATAAATAAATAAATAAATAAACAAGCAAACAAACATCCCAAACAATGTTCTACTCTTGGGCTAAAGTCAATACCTCATTAAAGCTGTGCTTGTCCTCAGGGGCAAGAACTAGATGTGGACTAAAGGCTATGATGACTGGGACTATTTGCATTATTCAGATATGTAAATGATAATGAAAGTGTTGAAGAATCGCATATTTATCATGAAATAGTCATCATAAAAGCAATACTCGAAACAATAATGAACACACGAGTCCTTATTGCTCCCTTTTTGATGTTAGGACGAGCATGCGGCGTTCTCATCACCATGGGTCAGGTTCAATTTCCGGTCAGGGAACCAACCCCAGACACTGGAGGGTTGCACAAGCCAGTTCACTCTCAGCGCCGGTCCCGAGCCCAGAAAATTGGAGGGATGGGGGTGGGTTTTGCGTCTGGAAGGGCTTGTGCCAGAATCAATATGAAGATGGGTGATCCATTATGGAGACCCCAAAATGGGAGCAGCTGAAAGAGTGGGGGGAAAAAACCCAACTTTTAATCTTAGGACACATGGAATCAGGGTTCAAACAACAACAACAACAACAACAAGGTACTTTTCCTCTGTCTGGTCCAGGATGTGTTTAAGAGTGCAGATGAATCCATCCATCCATCCATCCATCTTCAACCGCTTATTCCTTCTTCAGGGTCGCGGGGGAACCTGGAGCCTATCCCAGGAAGCATCGGGCACAAGGCGGGGTACACCCTGTACAGGGTGCCAGTATGCAGATGAATGGTGCAATGAAAATGAAAAGCAATGATTATATTTTGTGCTTAGATTCCACACGCGCAGCATGGTTAAAATGAGGAGGTGAAAATACCGCAGACCCTGTGGCAGGCCTTGGTAGGAGAATTCTCGCTCAACATGCGAGGTAGAAAATTAATTTGTTTCCATGTGTACTCCATCTTTCATTCTCTTGCTGGGGGCAGCCTCCTGTTAATCTGCCCTCACGTTCAGTGCCAGACTCCTGACTGCTACAGGTCATGCCCACCGAAGGAGTGTCCCTGAATAACCGATCCGACTTTCCAAGGCATGCCAAGCACTGCACTGTCCATCGATGCCTCAGAAGTGTCCTGGGGTTTATAGAATAAACAACTAGATTACAAAACCTCTGAAGGGAAATCTGTAAAAACACCAATTCAGAGAGTAACGATGTGAAATCCTAAAAGTAAAGATTGACTGGTTTGTATTAACACAAAGGTGGATTTCGTCCAAGTCACTCTCCTAGCACGTGAGAGGGTTTGGGGTGTCTCTTTCCATTATTTTTTGGTATTTAAAATAACAAAGAGAGAGACCTGGGTCAGTGGTATATCCATTGCTACAGTAAGTAGTTAACAGAATGAGGGTTAAATTACCGAAAGGCTAATGTTCAGTCTCCACATTCATGCCGTGCAGCAGATAAAAGCATCAATTCTGTCAAGTTCAATGCCATGTCCTCATTTGTGCAGTGGGGACCCTTCATCTATCCCAAAGGCAGAGAAAAAAGCTTTCGCTCGGGAACAAGGGGAAGAAGCAATGTCCTTGTGGCTCGCTTGTTAGCGCTGACAGCTGGCATAATCTTTGGAGATTACCTTTCTGTGGCAGTAATTAACAGGGCAGATGTCGAGAACAATTACACCAACCGCCACATCTCGCTCCAACGGGCCAAGTTCTTTGCTCCGACTCCCACACCAACCCTTCTTTCACCTCTGTTTGTGTATCTCACTCAAGTTATCATTCTTCGCACAGTTTACCAACACGTTGGGTTTGAAAGTGAGAGAAACTGGCATCTCTGCTTGACTGACCACAGACAGAATCTCCCGATTTTCTTTTCTTCGGGGAGCAGAGGAGAACTGGCACTGTTTCCGATCGTTCCAAATTGAATTGAATTCAGACAGACTTTAGATTTGGAGACGTATCAGACGTAGATGGTTTCTAACATGGAAATAAATATCAAGTGGGTTGAAGGCTAAATTGTTCCATGGATATTATTACTGATGATTCACAGTTTTAAATCGCGACTTATATTTGCTGTTTGTTTGTTTGTTTGTTAGTATTTGTATTTATCTCCCTCCGAGCTATCTATCTGTAGATGGTTTATATAAATCTTGCTTCACTCTGTGGAAATAGACATTACATGAAAATGAACCCAATCGTTAATTAAAGATTAAAGCTCTGCTTTATCCAAGTCAATGTCATAGCAGTGGATCCAGAGCCCTGTTCTGAAAATAAAAACACACCCTGGATGGGATACCAGTCCATCAGGACGTCATGAACACACACATTTACACATACTTACACACCTTGGGGCAATTTAGAGTAGATAATCCACCAAGGAGACGGGAGGAAACCGGAAAACCAAGAGGAAACTCACATGAACATGGGGATAATATGCAAAACATACATGGATATACGAAATGGATATCGAGCAACCCATTATTATAAAACAACATACCGCACCCCAGACCTCAGCTATTATTATTAACGCCTGCGGTGTCTATTAAAAAAGAAAGAAAAGAAGTTAAAAACAGAGACGACAGAGTTTGTACAGTTATGCCATTCTACTGTATTTCCCGTTTCACTTCCCTCTTTCTGGACTAGCCACACTTCCTGCAGAAAACTTTAATTTTGTCACCAGTCGTGCTCGAATTCTGCACAGGTTACAAAACACGCCATTCAGCCAGCTCTGGTCTCCAATTGAAACCAGATGGTGCAAAGAGCTGAACGTTAATATGTACACTGACAACTGATCTATAAAGAGCACCATGCATAAAGTATTTATAGCAATAGGGCTTCAAATATATAGTATGAATAATGTTATCCACTAGACAAACCCCAATATCACTTGTAGGACAAATGGAAATACACTGTGGACAGTCCAGTCCATGTTGGATTTGTACAGAAGTATAAATGAGCTGTGGAAAGCAAGTCTTGTGGTACGTTTCACAGCGTTGCAGTGCCAAGAAATGATTTCTCTCCTTGTAGTCGGTAGTGCCACATCAAGGCACAGAGATACTAATGTTCTAATAGCTACAGCTTCTAATTTCCAAAATTAACCCATCAAACCTATACGCTTGAGAAGAAGGCAGCCTTGTCTCCTGCCACAGCCTCCTTGAACGAAAAGGAACATATGCATAGGCACTAGAGATTTCCAGATCATCATTTGATATGAATTTTGGAATTTGGCCTGGCTTCAGTGGGAATTTCAGAAACAAACAAACAAACAAACAAAAAGACTAAGCATTACAAAAAATAAAAAAGTAGGAAAAGCTGGCGTACTGATAAAAGAGAAGATGAAATTAAAAAGAAACGGAACCGGATTTTCCGAATAAATTATAAAGCAGTTATTTGTTCTAGGCTCTTCATGACGATGGCTGGCAAAAATTTTGATTGTGATATTTCTCTTTACTCGGTTCAGATTTATTTTTTTATTTTTTCACAACATCCAGTCGCCTCCGAAAGTATTGGAACAGCACCGAAGACGTTTGGGTTTGAGATCAAAAGAAAAAAACAGCTTAGAACGTGACATTTTTGGTGGCAGACCGCATGACGTTTAGTTTAGCAAAAGTACAAGAACATCCATCCACTCATCTATCCATCCACCCATAACACTTTATCCTTTTCAGGGTCACAGGAAACCTGGAGCCTATCCCAGAGAGCATCAGGCACAAGGCGGGGTACACCCTGGACAGGGTGCCAGTCCATCGCAGGGCACAATCACATACACATTCGTACACTACGGACACTTTGGACACGCCAATCAGCCTACCTACCATGTCTTTAGACTGGTGGAGGAAACCAGAGAACCCGCAGGAAACTCCCGTAGAACAGGAAGAACATGCAAACTCCGCACACACAGGGCCACGGTGGGAATTGAACCCCCGACCCTGGAGGCATGAGGCGAACATGCTCACCACTAAGCCACTGTGCACCCAGTATGAGAAGACAGATAGTCTTAAATTAATCTTACTTAATATTTGGTTGCATATATATCCCTTCCGTGTGTAAACTGCATCCCACTGACATCACCAAACTCTTCCATTCTTCTTTTGTGATGCTTTTCCAGACAGAGATCTTACAGTGCTTAATCTCTTCCGTGTCTCTATGTACTGAAGTTGAGTCATCGTGCAGTAATCCCAGATGGTTCCATGCATATTGCGCAAAAAGTTTAACCACATTTATCAATTTTCATTCCGTTCATTTTCATGAATAAGATTCAGAATGCCTTATTTGTAATGGCTGGACCATCGACTATCCTAATACACGCTTGCTCAGGCGGGACATGCTGTATTGTACTGGTACAGTGTCTACAGAGCTGTCTAACAAGAACACTTCTAACGATACTGTTCTACGAGACATAAATGATGTTTACCGATATAATGTTGAGGAATAGGATTAGTGCTGAGCACGTTCGCCTCACACTACTAGGGTTGAGGGTTTGATTCCCGCCATTGCCCTGTGTGTACAGGAGTTTGCATGTTCTCCTCCGTTCTGTGGGGGTTTCCTTCCCAAGTCCGAAGACATTCATGGTAGGCATGTCCAAAGTGTCCATAGTGTATGAATGGGTGTGTGAATGTGTATGTGATTGTACCCTGTACCCGCCTCGTGCCCCAAGCCTCCTGAGATAGGTTCCCCAATGACCCAGAAGGATAAGCGGTATTGAAAATGGATGGATGGAATAGGCTTTTTAATTCCTTGGCTTTTGCTATATGCCTTTGCTTCAATATAAACATCGTGGCATTAAAGCATTGACCTTATTAACATCATAAAGCATTATCCTTGGCTGAGGCACATTGTATTCACTTGTCTGAAACGGGTGGGAGGTTGGGAAATGGATCCAAATTGCCTTTAAATTCCAGGCTTGGAGATTCGATTTCATAGACGTGCAAAAGAGGATTAGCTGCTGGCCGTTTTAGTCGAATCCTGCTCTGTCGGCGGAGCAGCTGGTAGGGACATCTGGGTACAGGTGGAAAAGGCTGGGCCACAATTTGTTCCCAAAGTCAGAGCAGAGCATTACAGGGGTCAAAAGATCATCTAACTAGCAACAAAGCATAAGAGATTAGCATTTGTAACACATCCCATGGAGCTTGCACCGAATGCCAATGATCCTGATAAGAACATAAAGAAGAACAGGCAGTGAGAAAAGGTCAGCTGTAGTGCAATAACCATACGATCGAATATTACTGTTTTCAGTATCTGCTTACAGTTTCACAAGAAAATCATATTACATGATATACAGTAGTGTAGATACTTTATAAATGACCCATGTGTAAGCTATTAAAAACAGCTGAAATAAAATGAGCGTGTTAAGAATTTTGTTCTCAGCCTTTTTGTACTTCATTCAAAATAATATGCTTTTATGCCTGCTATGTTTTATTTCGCTCTTATTTTAAAAATCATGTTTTTAGTAGGCTACGTATGCGTAAGTATGTGTAGCTTAATGTTCATAGTGGAACTATTTTTAGATACCACTGTAGTGTCACAGCCCTATTTCAATCACAAACCTTATGGTTTGGGACCAAGGTAAATAAGTCAACAAGCACTCAGAAGGGATCCATAAGTAGTCCAAAAGTGATCACGTGTGTATAGGCTGTTATAATTTCACAACATCTAACCTTTTGAAATTATGCTCCATGAATCGTTCCTAATATGATCCTTGTAACTCGGAAACATAGAATATGAGACTACTCCCCTTTTCCTCTTCTTCTTCTTCTTCTTGGCCGTGACCTCTGGTCCTTGTGATTCTTCAAGACCAAAAGAGGGCAGTGTAGTTCTGCTCAGTTAACAAGTAAAGCTCTCTAAGAAGTGTTGCGTTTATTCGGGAGCTATCTTCTCGTCCTGTGTGGGAGACATCTAGAATGAATCAATACTTACACCAGGGGGGGTAAAAACACAATGAGAAAAGTTTACGTATTTCATATTGAATAGTAAGACGTATTTACTGTTCTGAATTCTGTTTGGCTGCATCCATGCACGCAGCTTATGTCTGATTAGATGTGATATGGATGATCATTTCTATGGCATTAGGCATGATTGTACAGAAGATAGTGCGTCTATCATTGACAAAACGCTGCCCTTTTGAGGCTGTTGGATCCATAGTTGTGTATTCAGTTTTGGAGATTTTCCAAATTGCTTTTCAGTGTATTTCTTTTTAAAAACATTGTCTCCCAAGAGGCTGGAGAGATGTTGATTTTATTCTAGCGAAACATATATTAGTGTTTCGGGTTGCGATATGGCCTTATTTAAAACAAAAAGCTATTCTTACTGTGCAGCTTTATCTAATGGTGAAACCTTTCTATCCTAATGGGAGGGATCTCTCCAGGATGACAATGTCCTCATCTACAGTGCAATGAGTGGTTTTATGTGGATAAAAATTCATATGATATGGTCTTTACAGTAACCGGATATCATCCCAACTCTCTGCCATGATCTTCATAACACTGATAAAGGAAATATCATTTGGAATAACGTTGTCCACCCCTACAATGCCTTTTCAATGCCTTTGGCTTGTACAGTGTACAGTGTCTCTTGCATTATGTTTTTGTTTATCTTTCATGTATTTTAGGGTGTTCAGCTAAAGGTAACATATTATTAGCACACAACATATTATTAGTAACATATTATTAGCACACAAAGCAGTCATAAAAAATTCATTCAGTCATAATTCAGGTGCTATTTTATTATTTTATTTATCCAGGTGCTATTTATTCTCTATAGAAATTATATGTTTGGTATTCTGTGTGTGTGTGTGTGTGTGTGTGTGTGTGTGTGTGTATGTTGCCAGCAGGACGGAGTGCTGATGCTGTGGCATAGCAGATGTGGCACAGTGGCATGTGTGCCACTGACTGGTACTCGCCGTGTGATGTGACGGAAGAGATGAAAGGCGAGGATGTCACCACTGTGATAATTACTACTGATACAAATGTGTGTGTGTGTGTGGGGGGGGTGATTGGGGACGACGACAAAAAAGCTGTTTAGTTTGCCACTCTATCTTCTAGTCGCTGTTGAGTGTTACTCCACAGGCTCCAATATCCTCATCCGTACAGGAAAGTTTTACATACATTTGCTTTCTCTTGTTTGATAGAGAAAATGTCCCGCCGTTGGACGAATGAAGTTGATTACCTGTTGATTTCCTAATGAATGTGAGTGATCTTCATAGATCTGCAAGCAGTATGGTAAGTGTCAGAATTAGCTAAAGGATATCAATTCAGTAAAAACAAAATGAAACACGTCATGAGGCCGGTTGGGCAGAGTACAACGTTCAACAAACGTTAATCTTTATAAAGTCCTCGTTTAAAATTGTTTAAATATTAATGAGCAACTTTCACCTGACAGATTTGACAGATATAAGCCAATGTTCCACTGATTTACTTTGTAGTAGAATCACTGCTCAATTTTGCAACTTAGTTAATATTGCACTTAGTGGTCAGACGTGGGAACTGCAACAAGTGCTAATTGAGGATGATTGGGGCAGGAATCATGTTGCCCCATGTTCGGCCTGTTAGCACTTTGTTTATGAGTTGAGAAGGGGCGGCCAAGAGGACAGTTAATGATATTACCTAGTGTTCATCTTGCACACTGTGACACTTGCAACAGGAACCACAACTGCTGCATTAAAGAAAGTTGAACTACTTAAAAAAACAAAAACATTTCAACACAAGTTTAATGAACACTGCCATCTTTTTAGTCTTCCGTTTTCAGTCCTTTCCCTGGACAGAAAAGATGTGATTAGTTAGTTTAATCGACACTGTTATCTAGCTAGTAACATATTGTATTTAGTGCAGTTATTAGCAACCAGAAACCATCATAATTGCACTAGTCGGGTCATTCCATCACAATGCAGGTTGCTCGACCGTTTTAAATTTTCCCTTTTTTTTGTTGTTGATATATTGATGGTTTTTTAATTTTATTTTATTTTACTTGTTTTAACTATACAACGGCCATTTTTGTGTCATGGCTCACAACAAATTTTACAGTTTACAGAAACCTCAATATCTCGGCTCAGGATGGTCCTCGCTACTTGGAACAAAAACTCGTCTCTTGAGCAAATTATAGGGTACACAGACACATTTTGCACAATCTCATTCATTAGACTTAGAAATTAAGTCAAATATAATGCTCAGGATTGCTCAGAATTCCACTCTTAGGGTCAATTTATAATGGGAAGGGTTCTAGTCTCAGTCGCAGTCTTTTTTTAGGAGGTCCCTAGGTAAGTATAATGTGCTTGCAGAACATTTCAGTTTTGAGACTTCTCTCTCTCTCTCTCTCTCTTTTTTTTTTTTTTTTTTTAAATGGTGGCTAGGACCATCCTGAGCTGAGATACTGATTTTTCCATAAACAGCTGTATAACCTAAATTTGTTGCCATGACACGAATTGCACATCATAGTTAATCCAAGTAAAATAAAAGACATTTTATAAAAATTGTGGGTTTGTAATACCAATACACAGAGATAACCACTCAAAAAACGTAGGAAAATGAAAAATTGATCAAGCCCAATTACTGGACCACTTGAGACCCAATGACCCAGTTGTCTATTTCCAATACTGTTGTGATTGAACTGTTTAAATCTGAAAGGTCAACGAGGTAAGTTTCTTTACAAACGAGTCAAATTAAACAGCGAGGTGGCGGTGTTGCGTCAGAGATGTTTAACAGCACATTAAAGTGTATTATTTGACATTTTCTTAGCCTTTTCCTCTTCTCTCAACTTTATTTTGTTTGAGGCTGTGTTGTTAAGACAATGTCCTCCAGCCACACTAAACTCTACCGTCACATGCCGCTCCCGCTGAAATGAACAAAAATATTCACTCTCTTTACAATTATTTGGTAGTATAACTGTAGCCCATCTAATGCAATGGAAAAAAATAATAATAATCAGGACTACCGTAAGACTACTGGAGATATCATAAAACAGCAGATTGATTGGGGCTTTAAAACACTGTAAACAATTTTTGGCCAATTTATAAGACTCTTGCTTTGTTAGTGCACCTTGTATGTCATTTTTCCCCATGCAGAATTTGTGTAATTTAACATTCCTCTAGCTGTTCATTAGTTTTGCTAGTTTTTAATCGATATATTTAATCTGGAACCCTTTTCTTGGTTTGGGGTTTGATGACCACGGAGCATCACTCAACATGATGCAGAACGATCTGGACCAATTTCCAAGCAGCTGATATTGCTATGCAACTGTAGTGCGCAGTTCCAGTTTCTTCTATTCAGGCTTACTGAATTTGTTTACTTCTTTTGGTCATGACTCCATTCCAATCTCATTCCATGCATTTTGAATATGGCTGCCCTAAGACAGATGACCACAAGAAGAAGAAGAAGTAAAAAAAAAAACCAAACAAACAAAAAAAAAGCAGGAAGTAAAACTAGAGTAAATGAATAATTGAGAGAGCTCTGACAAATAGCTTGAGGCCCAAAAAAGGATGCCAAATTTAATAAGAATACAATTTAACTGTTACCTAGAAGAAGTATGAGAAGAAAAAGAAACAAACATACAAACAAATAAATAAAAGAAAACTCTACTTTTATACTTTTATAGTTTTTTTTTATACTGTGACAATCAAGAAAGGTTGTGATAGTATTTATCAGTTATTACTTACAGTACTGTATATACAGTAAATACATTCATTGTATATACTTCATTGTTTATATTTGATAGTTAGGCATGTACACTAACCACAGTTTTAACCCTTTCATGCATTCATAAATTATTTCAAAACATATCCCATATTAATTAAAAAATATATATTATTACTAAAACATTGCATGCCATATGATTAAAACAATTCATTTATTTGAATTAAAAATTAAATGTCGATGAGAAAAAAAAGAATAAGCCATTGTTCCTGAAAATAAAAACAAACAGACAAACAAACAAACAAACAAGAAATATTACAATGTTTATAAACAAAAATTTGTTAGCATTCAGTGATGAGCAAAATTTCGAAAATCATTTTGGAACAATATAAAGTTACATCTGGTTTTTGGGTTGTTTTTTTTTTTTTTTAGAGTCTGGCACAAAATATACATATATAGTGCCCTCCACTAATATTGGCACCCTTGGAAAACTCGCACACAGAAAAGAAGGCTGTGAAAATTTGTCTTTATTGTTTAACCTTTTAGATCTTTTGTTTAAAAAAGTCACAAAAATACTCTACTCTCATGATGATTTCTATCCCAGGAATCATCGGGCACAAGGCGGGGTACACCCTGGACAGGGTGCCAGTCCATCGCAGGGCACAATCACACACCCATTCATACACTACGGACACTTTAGACACACCAATCAGCCTACCATGCATGCCTTTGGACTGGGGGAGGAAACCGGAGAACCTGGAGGAAACCCCAGCAGCACAGGGAGAACATGCAAACTCCGCACACACATGGCCCCAATGGGAATCGAACCCCGGACCCTGGAGGTGTGAGGCAAACGTGCTAACCACTAAGCCACCGTGTGGTCGGTTTATTAAATAAATAAATAATTAAATAAATATATATATTTATATATTTATTTTATAAACCGACCACACGGGGTGTGTGTGTGTGTGTGTGTGTGTGTGTGTACACACACACACACACCTTGGTTCAATATAGGTGTGCAACAATTATTGGGACCCCTATGAATTTATATGAGAAAAATATATTATATTTATATTTACTATATTACCATATAGATATATATATCAAAAATATATATCTATATCGCCTCAATGCACTGTGAAGAGGACGGTTCAAGTTTCCAAAAAATCTCCAAGGATCACAGCTGGAGAATTGCAGAAGTTAGTTGTGTCTTGTGGTCAGAAAGCCTCCAAAAGTACAATCCGAAGTCACCTCCATCACCACAAGTTGTTTGGAAGAGTTTCAAGAAAAAAGCCTCTACTCTCATTCAGAAACAAACTCGAGCATCTTCAGTTTGCCAGACACTACTGGAACTTCAAATGGGATCGGGTTCTATGGTCAGATGAAACCAAAATAGAACTTTTTGGCAATAAACACCAGAGGTGGTTTTGGTGCACACAGAGAGGTAGCTATATGGAAAAGTACCTCATGCCCACGGTTAAATATGATGGTGGCTCTTTAATTTTTTTGGGGGGCTGTTTTTCTGCCAGAGAACCTGGACATTTTGTTAGGATACATGGCATCATGGACTCTATCAAATATCAACAGATATTAAATGAAAACCTGACTCCCTCTGCCAGAAAGCTTCAAATAGGCCGTGGTTGGATCTTCCAGCAGGACAATGATCCAAAACATACATCAAAATCAACACAAAAATGGTTTACTGACCACAGAATCAAGCTCCTGCCATAACCACCCCAGTCCCCTGACCTGAACCCCATAGAAAACCTGTGGCGTGAACTGAAGAAGAGAGTCCACCTGCGTGGACCATGAAATTTGAAAGATCTGGAGAGATTCTGTACGGAGAAATCTCAGATCCCTCGCCATGTATTCTCTAACATAATCATCTTTATAAGTGAAAACTCAGAGCTGTTATCTTGGCAAAGGGGGGTGGCACAAAATACAGACTAAAAGGGGTGCCAATAATTGTTGCACAACTATATTTAACAAATATGGGTATGGGTGTGTGAGTGTGTATGTGATTGTGCCCTGCGATGGACTGGCACCCTGTCCAGGGTGTACCCCACCTTGTACCCAATGCTCCCTGGGATAGACTCCAGGTTCATGGAGAAGACTCCATGACCCTGAAGAAGGATAAGCGGTATAGAAGATGGATGGATGGATGGATGGATGTGATCAAATCAGAACTTATCAAATAGCACATAGCACCGTCTCAGACTGTTTTTCACTCCTCAAAGCAGAGCAGTCCCTAATGAGTTGGTGTGATGTAACAGAGTGGATTGCAAATGCACAAGAAAGGGTGTAAATGATGAGTTCTCATCTTTTGTCCGAATGCATTATTTAGGCGCATCGACAGATGATGTCAAATCAGAGAAGGTTACATCCTGATGCAACTACACGCAACTACTAATTGCAAGTCGTCAGCTTCCGGAAAGCTTGGAGAAGGGAATTATGAAGTCTGTTTAATGAACGGCAACTTGTACAAGTGTCTAACTTTCCATATGTTAATGGTATTTCCTGGTCCCGGCGTTCACCAAAAACTCGATGTCCTTGAGCAGCACTTGAAACAAATTTGAGGCATCACAGAGGAGAATTTTTTTCATACCCTGACAACTGCAATGATAGTCATTATTACATGTGAACAAAAATTAACATTATCGAGTATTTTACCACGTAGTCATCTTGTCATCTGATCATGTGACATTTCTCAAATCCAGAATGATGCGATTTCCATAACAAGACCAATGCTATTCATCAGAATGGGACAAAATAAGGTATTTTAGAAGCCAGTTGTTCTTCTGTATACCATTTAAATTATTATTGTGTACCTATTTCTTTTAAAAGACTCTCACTTGAACCTGCAGTTGCCTCCGGTCCTCACTCACTAACTACTCTTTCAAGGACTTGGTCTTGGGTGGGCTGAGATTGCCCAGCCCAGAGCCTTCAAGACCTAAGACTGGAACATAGCCAAGCCCCCCTAATCAGCCTGAAGGTTAACGTAGGCCTATTTCTACTGGGTCAGATCCCATTACTAATGTTCAGGGGTGTGGGTTACGAAATTATTCCCAATTGGGCTTGCGGAGTAGGTTCTTGGAATCATAAAGGGATGTTTGGTGGAAATAATTATCAGCGGTTGCTTCACGCACATGCTCACGCGTACCGAATGACATGGCGGAACAAGGTCAGGGGTCCGATGTCCGAGAGTTTTCACCGAGGCTGAGATCGGCTTGTTGTTAATCCGCAACCCACGTCCTGTATTTGACTCATGTCGTGTAATTGCAAGTGGTAGATATTTTGATCGGTAGCAGGGGGATTTTTTTTTAAAGCTGAAATTAGCCATGCTTATTCGATACAGTATGTGTTGAAAATAGTGAGACGCACAGCGTACGTTACGCCCTCCGGCATGTAAATATGCAGCAACTGGGTAATTTGGTTGAGTTTAACAGCAGGGCAAAAAAAAAAAAAAAAACGACGGCTGATTGAAAATGTGCTCTTATTACAAGGCTCATTATTACAAAGTGATCGCAGATAAGGATCCAAAGCCTCCAGACCTGACTTGGAAAGCCAGATTAAGATCATGTCTATTAAGAGTAGCCCCTGCTGATTAGAGCCAACCTGTTAATCATTAGGCCCAGAATACGCTGTTTACTGAGCACACACTACCTGGGGGTTCCTCAGCAGAAAAATTATAGCCTAGGCATCACTCAGACACAAGAATACTTTGACTTTCCTTGTTTGTGTGTGTGTGTGTGTGTGTGTGTGAGTGAGTGTGTTTCAGATAACCCCTTGCACTGTCAGAAAATAGCAGTCTTTTTGGCAACCTCGGAATATATCATTTCATGTCGTTTTCCTGTATCTCTTTAATGACTATTATATAAAAGAATACCGTTACGTACATGCATCGTGGTTGACCTGAACACCTTTACGCCTTATGATAACAGAAATCAAATGTGGAGAATGAAAAAAAGAAATAAAAACATTCAATGACAAAGCACCTCTCCAAATCTGTTAAAGACACATTTTATTTAGCTGCTTTAGTTAATTGGACCCCTGGGCTTTAACGTGCTATCATCCCCCCCCCCTCTCTCCTTTCTCTCTTTCTCCTTCTATCTTTCTCTATCTCTCTTTCACTCTCTCTCTCCTTTCTCTCTCTTTCTCTCTCTCTCTGTTTCTCTCTCTCTCTCTTTCTTTCTCTCTCCTCTATCTCTCTTTGTCTCTCTCTCTCTCTCTCTCTCTCTCTCTCTCTCACACACACACACACACACACACACACACACACACACAGTATCTTTTTCTCATATAAGGTCCAACTTGCCATCTAAACATAGTCTCATTTACCAGGGTCAAAACCTTCCTGAAATCAAATCCACATAAAGGGCGTATTTGAATTTTTCACACTGTCTGTCCGTATATTCGAATATTTAACCACGTAGTATTTTGTGCTCGGACAGTGCATCAGCTATCCTTCTCGAAGTATTCCTTAGAAGTCTGTTTTGAACTTCTGTACATAACTCTTCAACGATTTCCAACTAATCGGCGACGTCTTGGGGGGTGATGTTGATAGGTTGGAGAGTTTTATATAGTTAAACTACATAAGACAGAGACAATGCTCATCCCTCAGCTGTTGTAGCAGTTGCCAGATAGACCAAATTTCTCCCAGCTACAGATTTCCTCTCACCTGTTATCTGTGTATTTAGCAGCCTCGATCCGTCATTAACACCTGTCACGCCCGCCCTTTTACCCACCAACCTTAGAACACTCGATCAAGAGCCATGGCTGGAAAGGGGGGTGTAGTGTGGTGTGGTGTGATGTGGGGAGGCCTGGGGCGAGGAGAGGTATGCTGGGACAGATTCATGCCACATGCACCCTGTTGCTACTGACAAGCTTAGAGCGAGTGATGATGGACACTCAAAGATACCAACAAGCCTGTAGACCCAGCCTGACTCACACACACACACACACACACACACACACACACACACACACACACCGACAATGACCATGGCTTATTAGAGACAGCTGTCCAGGGGAAGACAAAGCCATGTCAGATAGATTTGCCCACTACAGCAAGCTACCACAGTGCTAATCCACAGGATCAGCAGGAGCTTGTGGAGACTCTGATCTAGAATGTTCTGACCTTGTAGTACAGCAAAGCTTTGACAACTAATTATAATGTGACAAGCTGATGTGTTGTCTTCTTTTAGATGGCATGAATTGCTGTGCTTATAACCGGCATGATTTAATAAAGCAGGCGTATTCAAAGTGTTTCATATATTCATGCTGACCTGGAAGCAATTTTCCGACCCCCTGGACAACCTATTGCATTTATATACTCTATAATTACTATATTAATAAAATAAAATGTACTTATTAATACAAGTTGTAAGTACATCAAACATTAAAAGACATATATATATATATAATTGAATACATTGCTTAAGCAAGAAGTCGTCAGACATTGTTTGTACTCGTGAAATTTCACAGGAATTCCATACAACTTAAGGACGCAAGTCTGTAGTTCATCGGATCGTAACGGTATTGCTTCTCGACATTCACTTTTCAAGCCGACCCACAAGCCTTAGAGCTACACACTGCAGAGTGGGCAGAGTTTCATCATCCGATGAGTCTCAGAATTACGGTGAGCTTATTAACTTCCCTGCACTTCTCCAAGAGCCTTATGAAGGCATATAAGTAATGGACATCGAGTTGCCAGAAAACTATTCTGCTGAACTAACAGTCCTTCATCCTCACATGCTTCCCACTCACTCTCGCTCGCTCTCTGTATTTCTTGGGCGATAATGAGCTAGAGAGGTAATTTTAGCCAGGAGCAGGTTTGGGCTGGACAATAGTCGGCTTTTGTCAGAAGGAAAGGTCTGAGTTATGGTGTGGTGACAGGCTTAAGGAGCGTGGTTTTATAACGTCCCGCCAAACGCTTCCTGTGAAAAATCAGTTCACCACTTTATGGCCCAAATTAGGATTCCTGGATAGATGCGTCGTCTTTTTTTTTTTTCTTTCTTTCTCCAGTTATGGCTCGGACACAAGTTTTATGCCCAGTTTCTCAGCTCTTACATGTCTGAGTTTAAAAGCATGAATAGTAGTGTCGTTACCAGAGAACCAATCTCTGTCTTAATGGGAGAAAATGGTAACAAGTAAGTCACTGTTGGCTTGAAAATGGCTTCCAGATGTGCATTAATAAAGAACAATTGTAAAAAAAATAAATAAATACAAACATCTGACAAAATGTGACATTTTTCTACATTGCTTTGATAAACTACTATAGCGCACAAGCAGCTTCCCAAAACAAATACTATCACATTTTCACGTTCTCGTCATAACCCATCCATCCATCTATCCATCTTCTATACCGCTTATGCTTTTCAGGTCACGGGGAACCTGGAGCCTATCCCAGGAAGCATCAGGCACAAGCCGGGGTACACCCTGGACAGGGTGCCAGTCCATCACAGGGCACAATCTTTCGACATAACATTTATACAAAATGTATTGCCATTGAAAGTATACATTTGTAATTAGATACTATAATGTACAACGTACATTAATTCGATTCTTAGACCCAGTAATACCCTATAAAATATGATACTGGTTTGTATGGTAACAAATCCAGATTCGATATTATAGAAATCAAGTCTTAATAGGCAAATTGCAACCTGGTGTCTAAACATAGCCTGTTACTAGGGTCAGAGCAGAAATTAAATAGATGCTACCATCAATGGACTGCCAGAGAAATGGAAAAAAACAAAACAAAACAACCTCTCCATGTGTTTCAGTCTCTCAGTTCTTCTAACCATCAGATGACTGAAGTTGAGTTCCACGTGGAACATTAGAGAGTCCAAATATTTTCCTCTGTGAATTCCGTACATTATTAACATGCTCAAATTCCCAGAGCTAAGCTCATCCCCAACGTGGGGAATCATAGACAGGTGTCTGATCTTCGATCGTGGATATAAATGGTGTCTTCACAGAAATCACGCCAACATTCAATCACTGGGGAGGTTCTAAAAGGTTACCAAATTGAGGGGAAGCATCAGGTCCACTAGAGTTAACATAATTTGAAAGTCATGCAAGATGCCAAGTGTTGTTAATTGTGCTGCAATTATGAGCGATTAGAGTGAAGCAATTGCCTTGCTTGGCCGACCAGACCGTAATGCAGGAATCCTGGAAGTGGCGTGGCTTAACCTGAACTTGACCCCGTGAACCCTTGTCTACATCTGATTTAACACTTTTAGACAGATAAACAAACAAAAAAAGAAATAAATAAAATTGACGGGGGGGACAATAACAAGAGTTGGATGACCAATCTCTGAACCGACATTGTGTGAAGCTGAACTTCTCTCAATGAGCTTCAGCTGCGTCGGTTCCTTGATGTTTTTGCTCCCCTCCTTGTGGTAATGCAGACATGTCTGTGCTGCAGAAGTGCTTTGAGCTCTGCTTGCAGCCTCAAGGAAGGAAGTGTGAAGTGACATTACACAGCATCTACAGAGAACAGCCAACAAAGCTGCGGAAGTTCAGCGAAATCTGGAGTGTTTGGACTTTCTGAAATTCCATTCACCACCTCCACCGACTACTAATGAGGCTGCTTAGATGTATACATGATTGAGTTAGCATGTATGCTCAGTGTGAAGTTTGTTTGGTCTAACCCATTATCAGGAACCAGACAAGAGGCAAGGGTCACAACCAGGAACTCCACTAGAGACACAGAGTTTTAGATATATAGACTCCTTCTCAGGGTCACGGGGAACCTGGAGCCTATCCCAGGAAGCATCGGGCACAAGGCGGGGTACACACTGGTAGAAGATGGATGGATGGATGGATGGATATATACATATATATATATATATATATATATATATATATATATATATATATATATATATATATATATATATATATATATATATATATATATATATATATATATATTTTTTTCATGACTTCTACATTATCAAGTCAGAACAAACAGCATTTTAGATTCCCAAACATGTCACAAGCGACTCGTTCAATGATCCATTCTAAGGGATTCGTTCTAAACTTCTCCTTTCAGAGAGCATACTCTGCTCTGATCGGTCAATCGTCCCAGTCTGTTGTGATCGGTCTATGAAGCAGCCGCTGAAGACCGGAGGCGGGGTTTTTTTGTTACGAACCTACGTAGGTTAGTACAGGAAGAAACGTTTGGAATCACTAACGACTCGTTTCAGCTGTTCAGAATGGGTTCCTTCTTTTGGGAGTCAATAACTCCATTATATATCCGTCCTGCGCTTAGATTTTTTGAAACTTCGCAGACGTTTTTTTTTTTACATTCACAAACAGCTCTATATCACACTACAGGAAAGTGTAATATTTGGAGAAAAAACAAAAACATTATAGATGCACTTTAAAGAAAGCAGCATATTACATATGAGACCACTTTTCAGACACACACACACACAAAAAAACACACACAATGATGGCTGTGAAAATAAGAAGCCAATTTTACAAGATGCGGAGACTACTATTTTTTTTTTTTTTTTATTAAAATATTTTTGGTCAGATTAAATATTGACTTTGTTTCATTTACTTCGTTTTTGTTTCGTTTACTGCTCTTTTTACGGTATTTAAAAAAATAAATAAATGTCGAAACATTTACATTTCATTATTTTTAAGGGGTCTTTGCTCTAGAGAATTTCTTTGCATGTGCCTAAAATGTTTACACGGCACTGTACACACACCCACACACCCACACACACAGAGGTTGTTGCTTTGTTGCAATGGAAAGCACAATGTAATTCATGAGAGGAAGTCATGACAGATCCACTGTCGTATTTTTGATACCCTTGCCCCTTAAACTCTGATATATACTACACTCTGCTCCTAGAGGCACATATGTACTGAACTTTAAATCTCACCTACTCCTCTTTATGTACAGTACGTTATTCTGTGTGTTCCTGTACTGGATGCCTCAAGCTACTGCAAAAGCACACTACAAGACAACAACAAATAGCAGCACATCGTTGCACACAGCAAGCAGAGCGATGCCAGGCGTGCGGATGGCATTGTTACAGACATGGAACAAGAAAGCAGTGAAGTAACATCTAGAGCAGTTGTTTTATGTTCACACTGGGGTCGGGTGCTAATCGGTGTCAACATAGTGTTAAACCACAATGACTGGCACACCAGACCTACTGCTGTGGCAGGCCATGGCTTGTTACCTCTGACAAATGTGTGTGTATCGGAGTGGGGGGTGGGGGTTTGCTTCCTACACTGAAGAGCACTTCCCACACTGAAGGGCACTAACGTAACCTCTGTAGTGTTTGTTAATAATGATATGCCTTGCCATTGTGACAATCTGCGTGCTAACACCATGCTAACGCGTGTCTCCGTGACAGCTTCGGCACGGGAGAACTACAAGGCCATTTTACAGCTGTCAAGAGCTGACAGCCATTAGCCCTGCTTACACTCCTCCGCTCTTAGCGTACACTGTCAGGAAGAGCGGAGAAGCCACGACTCCGTACCTGTACCTGTCGCCCCGACTAATGTCTCCGCTCTAATTAGCTACACTTCGCCCTGTCGTATGAAAACAAAGCGCGAGAGTTTATTTTTAGACTGATATGTATTCTGATGTCTTTGTGTCTCCTCGACTCGCTCTGTTTCCCCTCCCACACGCTCCATGTTTGTTTGTCAGCTCGGCTCCTCGTCTCTTTACCCACCCCCACAGCAAAGTGTTTGATTCTGGGGTCGTTAAATGAGACACTAATTAATATAGACAACGGGGGAAACTTTTTTTTTTTTTTATACATTCCAAGCATGTCCTGATTCTTTTCAGTCTGCGTGATGATGGTTCAGGCATTTGGTCTGTCTCAGGCGGGCCCGCGTCATTAAAACAGACGGAAGAACGTAACGTCTCGATTCGACCAGGAGTGCAGGTTAAAATCAAGTAGGTTCTTTCAGCGGTTCATGTTTTTTTTTTTTATGCTAACGCAAGGGCTTTGACAAGGGCTCGACTCATGCAACGTAGTGAAGAAAATATCGTTTTTCTATAAGCCGCTGTTTCTATTTAGCATTCATGGCTTTCGTTAACCCTTTTAGTTCGATAATTCATCGAGGAAATCATTTACATATACGGTAAAAGCACTCACTAGACCTTTAAAGTTTTCTTAGGTACACTCCCCTCCAAACGTATTGGAACAGGAAGGCCGGTTCTCTCGTTTTGACAGTACATTGAGCTGTCCTATTCATCGTTTGATCTCAAACCCAGATGTCTTCAATGTATAGCGAGAGACATGGGAGACGGGAAGGATTTACATAATCTTACTTAAAGGGGAGTATAGCATTATGTACAACAAATTGCAAGCAGTTACCCTTTTGTAGTGCATATACATTTGAAAACATTATTTTTTTACCTTACACAATGTGAAGAAGAAAACATCGTTTTATTTCATCTAGGTTGTTTAATCATTTCTGAGCTACGGCCACTGTTTGTACATGATACGTTCAAAAATATTTGGACACCCGACCATCACCCATATGTATCCCATTCTGAATTATCCCCACATTGCCACTCTTTTCTTGTGCTGATGTTGCTTCCAGAGGCAGACATGTACCTCTGTATTGAGTGATGCAACAGTACAGCTTCATTGTGTATGTATGTATGTATGTATGTATGTATCTATCTATCTATCTATCTATCATCTATCTATCTATCTATCTATCTATCTATCCATCCTTTAATTTCTTGGTCTCGCTGGTACTCAGTGTGCATGTGGGATCCCTTAGGCCTATGAGTAGCAGCTGTTTCTCTGTAATAGTATTATTCTGCCACAGGGTCCTCAGGGACCCCTGGCCGTCTCGTTAATCAAAGCTGCTGCGTGCTTCACCTGGTTCTGGTGTATCTTCCTCAAGCTCCATCCATCATAAACCCTGTGCGTGTGTGTGTATTAGAGCAGGTATTCAGGATGTTGAGAAATAAATTGAGACACAACAAGAAGAAAGCAATTAAGGGAGGTCTTTGGCCTATCATTCACACACTAATGGATCACCCACTTCCCTTATTTATTTATTTGTTGGGGTGGGAATGGCAGGTGAGGGGGTATTGTGAAGCCTGATGTTCCTCATATTTTAAGGGCCTCTCTCTGTCCTAGCGGTAATTAATGATGGTCTGGACTGGCTACTGAGCCAAAGGAAATTTATCATTGCTGATTTGTGGATGCACGAGCATGAGGTGATGGCTGGTCAGTCTGAAGGTGAGAGAGAAAGTGATCTAGGTTCAGCTTGAGGTCGTATCTTCATCACGGGCGTTGTTCTGAATAACAAGCGAGCAACGTCCGATGTCCGAGTGTTATGTCTGTTAGATGTAATAATAATTTTTTTTTAAAGTAAAGACAAAGAGTTCACAATTACACAATGATCTTTTCCACAAATGGAAAAGCAGATGCACATACATACCAGCTATAATAAAAAAAAAAAACACTGCAAATTTGAACATTAAGATATGGTAACACTTGTGCCACCAAACCACTAGAACACTTAGCTAGAAGAAAAAAAAATCCCCACATTACTTTAACCTGTAACACCAGAGACGGTAATGTTATTTTGACTGCTGCGCCGGTAATGCATTCTGACTTCACACTGCATGGTTGAGGGGAAAGAGGAAAAGGAATGGGTGCTATTGTAATGGAAACCCCATTATAGTGCACTTTAAGGGCAGGAGTAAGTGGGTGGTATGGCATAATTACCCGTCTCCATTAAAACCATAGGTCAAAGGGTCATTCTGCAATTGCATCAAATTTGCTGCATTTGGGGGCATTTGGGCAATTGTGGTGCATATAGATTTTCTCAAAAGTTAAAAGTAAAAAAAAGAAATAAATAAATTATATATATATATTATATATATATATATATATATATATATATATATATATATATATATATATACACATTAAAAGAATAAGTCGGTTACACTGTAAAACCGGATCAGTCCTTTTAACTCAAAAAAATTGAGGAAACTAATTACCTCAAAATTTTTATGTTAATTAACCAATTTCTTTAAGCCGAATACACTGAAATATAACTAAAAATGATTTTAAATGACAAAGTTTGAGTAAAATTTTTATTATGTTTAATTGTATTCTGCTTAAAGAAATTGATTTATCAACTTAAAAATGTTGAGGTAATTAGTTTCCTCAAATGCTTTGAGTTAAATGAACTTATCCGGTTTTACAGTGTAACTAACTAAATGAACATTTGAAATCTGCAGTAATTATGCGATACTACACCATTTATGAGGAAAATGTATAATGCCCTAACTCTCACTGTACCATTGACATAACTGTATGTTTCTTAAGGTACTTTTGATTGGTCTGCACCGTATAAATGACAGAACTGATATATCGATTTTCATTGGCGTGCCGGTTTTATCTGTCTACAAATTTGTATTAAGATTAAGTATATTTGAACTCAATATCGACCTCATCTTTATGCGCGCTACTTTATGGAGTTTGTGGCCGTTAGCCGTCCGGGCTCTGGGTTAACGGAAAGTGACGTGAAACATTTTCACTAGGTTCAGAGGAAGTGCATGTAGTGCCGTCTCATAAATGTGCATTTCGAGATCATTAAAATGGGAAATCTTTGCAGGACTATTTTGACTAACTTTTTAATAGTCTCTCTCTCGTTGCGTCAATTTGCATTACTTTAAAAGGGGCCCCCGTGACAGCTTGGTAAATGTGCTGGTCATGATGGTGGAGTTAACAGAAAATGGGACTCTAGATTTAATACGGATACAATTACTAGAGATTACGGAAAAATGGTTACCACATGGACACAATGTGGACCTGATAATCCTGCCCACACCCCCATTTCCCTGCTTACTTCAGGTGCTTTGCTCTGGTCTCTAGCTGCAAGAGAGAGAGAGAGAGAGAGAGAGAGAGAGAGAGAGGGTGGAAAGTGACCAACATGAACCTGAAAAAAATCGGACTTGTCTGAGCTACTGTACATACTACTCAAGGACGTGGTCAGTTTCTAAGCTAGTTTGAATCTAGATCATTCTACAACAAGAAACTACTGCATTTAAGAAGAAGAAAAAAAGGAAACTGTTCCAATCCAAAATGAAACAAAATGCCCTTCAGTAAGGGTCAGAGAGCTCATTGTGTAGAAGAAGTAAGGGTTAGTGGAAGCAGTATTCTCAGAGAGAGTGCATATGGTCCTGCCTTGGCTGCTGACTGATTGATTTACTTTAACACCAAGAAGAAGGCACCGAGCCACAATTTCTCCAAAGAGCCGTCCATCTCATGGACAGCAGCCTAGCCATTACGCACCAGGAGGTGGACATCTTGGTCTTGCGTGGACATTCGGAAAAATAATCGACAGTTTATTTAACTTTGCAGCGCGTTACTTATGTAGACAACGTTCACAAATATGAGACGAAAACAAAGCATGGCTAAAGTTCTGAAGGGCGCAAATCGGTCTCGGTAGGCATTTTTCTAACCTCAAAAGAAAACCAAGACCCAAACTCCTTAGTAGACTTGTGGAAATTCTAGTACTTCAAAGCTCTATAAACCTCGGTCAAGAACCCGAAGCTCCCCTTTCCGTCTCGTCCACTCAATCCACTCACGGATGGTTTGCTCAAGCCTTTCGGCATGACTGGTCCTGTATGATATTTCCCAAGATCCCAGAAGAATTTCTCCAGCGTGTTCCCAGGGCCCCTGAAAAAGCCCTGCATACCAATGTTTTCAATTGACTAAAATATCACCAAAAACCAAAACAAATGCTGCGGCAGCAACCACGAGCGACTAAATGTTTAGAGCTAGACTTGTGTTTAGGCCAAGTTGCATAATTCACCCCTTCTTCCCCCTCAGCATTTTTCTTCTTCTTTTCAAAGAAGATGGTGGGTAAGCATTACAATTTTCTCACGTCAACAACCCAGCGGTGTCCAGATGAGCGAGTGCTGTAGAGCCATCGTATGTGGAATGTGCAAGTTTTACTGCAGAGCTCTAGAGCATCAGATGGTTCTATTTATAAACGGCTACAGGAACTGATTCACTAGACATGGTCAGCCATTTTTTTTACCACTAAAAAAAGAAGGGCGCACGTGGTTAGCATGTTTGCCTCACACCTCCAGGGTCAGGGGTTCGATTCCCACCATGGCCCTGTGTGTGCTGAGTTTGCATGTTCTCCCCGTGCTCCGTGTCCCCTAACACTGTATTTCCTTTCAGAGATACATATCTAGTTTAAATTGCACCTATTATGGTTTTTCAAATATTACACTTTCATGTAGTGTGTTATAAAGCTGTAAAATGGAGAAATCACCATTTACATCTACGAACTCATAACGATCGGTCAGATAAGAACTGAGCCAGGAGAGGACTGTTCCCTTAATGCCAACAATATTTTCTAATCTATCAAGGAGAATAGTGTGATCTATCAAAAGCTGCACTAAGGTCGAGTAACACAAGCAGCGAGACACAACCCTGATCAGAGGTCATTTACTACTTTAACTAACGCTGTCTCTGTGCTATGATGAGGTCAAAATCCTGACTGATACATTTCACAAATGTTGTTCCTATCTAAGTACGAGCATAACTGCTTTGCTACAACCTTTTCTAAAATCTTAGAGATGAATCCAATCAGAGCAGACTATGCTTTCTGAAAGGAGGAGTTTAGAATATTTCCTTTAGAATGGATCATTGAACGAGTCGTTTGCGACCCAAGGGGGTGGGGGCGTGGGGTGGGCTGCAATTTAAATTATGAGCACGTTGAAGTGTTTTCTGACATCGGATGCATGTAAATCTATTGTATGAGTCCTTTAAAAGAAAATCAGGCACGTTTCAAAACCATAATAAGTGCGCTGTAAAGAAAATCTGTATAAAATATGATGTTTGAGTTCATATTTACGAAACCCATCCTCAGTTGCTCAGGATCTCTAACTCACCCTTCATCAGCTCCCATCATAACTGTACCAAGACATAAAAAAAAAAAAAAACCTGGTGATTTGGAAAACACTGCTTTAGACAAGAAAATGTCCCAGCTTGTCACGTGGCGTGATGGCTGACAAGGATATAGGATGCACTCGCAGTTCAAACGGTGAGGTTTATTTGCAATGTGGTGAAAACAAACAGAAACATAAACAGAAACAAGGCTCTCTCTACAACTAAGCTAAGCTAAACTAAACTAAGACTGTGGCTAACGCAAACGCTAATGCTAAGGCTATGGCTATGGCTATGGCATAAACAGGACATGAAACAATTACTCGCTAAAGTCGCACTCACGCTATAAATGGTGGGCATACATAGATGCATACATCAGTTAGAGGCATTCAACCGCACCGTGTGAAGCACGGCTCACGGTATATATCCACACAGTCATTAGCCCGCAATAGCTTCCAGCTGCGGGCACTTCCGCATACGTCACACATGACGCGAGGGGGCGAAAACATGACGTCACCCCGGAAGAAGTCCTCGCGCTGTTACTCCGGGAGAACCGTGACAGAACACCCACCCCCCCAAAGGCACAAAGGAGTGCCAGGAGTCCTCTCCTTTCATTGGCGGCCCCAGGCCCCTGGGCTGAATGTCCCCTACAGCACCAGGAAACCGCACGCTGTTCTCGGCGGAGCAAGGAAACGGAGCAAGGTCTCTAGCTGAACAGGGAGGCAGAGCAAGGACTACAGCCGGGCAGACAGGATGAGTGACGTTCTCCGCGGTGCTTGGGAGCGGTGCAATGTCCTCAGCTGGACGTTGAGGCTGAGCGGCGTCCTCAGCAGAGCAGGGAGGCTGAGCAGCATCCTCAGATGAACAGTGAGGCCGAGCGACATCCTCAGCTGGCCGTGGAGGGCGAGCGACGACCTCAGCAGAACAGTGAGGCTGAGCGGCGTCCTCAGCTGGACGTGGAGGCTGAGTGGCGTCCTCAGCTGAGCAGGGCTGCTAGGCAGTGTCCCCAGCAGAACAGGGAGGCTTGGTGGCATCCCCAGAGGAACAGGGAGGCTGGGCGGCGTCCCCAGCTGAACAGGGAAGCTGGGCGGTGTCCCCAGCTGAACAGGGCTGCTAGGCGGGGTCCCCAGCTGAACAGGGCTGCTGGGCGGCGTCCCCAGTGGAACAGGCAGGCTGGGCGGCGTCCCCAGCAGAACAGAGAGGCTGGGTGGCGTCCCCAGCGAAACGGGGAGGCTGGGCGGCGTCCCCAGTGGAACAGGCAGGGCTCAGAGGCGTGGCCGGGACAGGGCTCAGAGGCGTGGCCAGGACAGGGCTCAGAGGCGTAGCCGGAACAGGGCTCAGAGGCGTGGCCTGGCCTAGATACATGGCTTGAGCGAGAGACGTGGCTTGAGCGAGAGATGTGGCTTGAGCTTGAACGAGAGACATGGTTTGAACGAGAGACCTGGCTTGAGCGAGAGACCTGGCTTGAGCGAGGGACGTGGCTTGAACGAGGGACATGGCTTGAGCGAGGGACGTGGCTTGAGCGAGAGACATGGCTTGAGCCAGGGACATGGCTGTGGTGTCGGGAACGTGAGGCATGGCTGTGGTGTCGGGAACGTGAGGCATGGCAGTGGTGACCGGGACCTGAGCCAGGGCTGTGACCGGGACCTGAGCCAGGGCTGTGACGGGGACCTGAGCCGTGACAGGGACATGGACCTGGGACTGGGTCTGGACTTGGGCGTCATGAGCTTGAGACTGGGTCTGGACTTGGATGTCGTGAGCTTGAGACTGGGTCTGGACTTGGATGTCGTGAGCTTGACACTGATTCTGGACGTGGACGTCTTGGACTTGTGACTGGGTCTGGACTTGGGACTGAGTCTGGACTTGGGCGTTCTGGACTTGAGAATGGGTCTGGACTTGGGCATCGTGGACTTGGGACTGAGTCTGGACTTGGACATTTGCCTTCTTCAACCGGTCATTAACGAGTTCAACGTTGCCATGTTTCTCCTCAAGTTCCTCCTCCAGCTGTTAAATATGAGCTTCCAACCTCCACTTCTCATAATTCAATGCAGATATCTTGGAGTTACAGCTAGTCACTTCATCATGCAGCTCATTTCGCTCCTGAAGAACCTGCCTCTGACTGCGATCAGCTGCAGACAGATCCTCACATAACTGCACATTTTCAGCCTCCAGACTCTTGACTTTGCGTTCAATCTCTTCGGCGCTGCTCTGTGCAGCATCGCAAGTTTTAATGGCTTGGGTAGAAATGTCAGGAATCTGAAACGTGGTAGGAACTTGGGTGTCAGATACCTTTGACGTGACTTGGGCCTTGACATCATACACATATGACTTGACTTGGGCTTTGCACTTGGAGACTTGAGACTGAACTTGGAGGTCTGGAACCGAAGGCATGGCTTGGATTGAACCTTGGGACTGGGCTTTGGCTGAGTCCTGGACGTGAGCCTGGGCTGGCGCTTGGACCGCAGGGACGTGAACTTTGACTGGAGCTTGGACTTGAAACTCTGACTTGTCTTGGACCCGATCTGTGTGTAGGGCTTGGACTGAAGACATGACTGGGGCTTGAATGTGAGGTGTGACTGTGACTGGAACATGAACTTGGAACTTAGCTTTGCATGGAACTCTGAGAATTGGGACCGCAGATTTGGAAATGAATGGATTTTGCTTAACTGGATGCGCGGTGATTGCTCTGTCTCCTTCCTCATACGAGAGGTGGGAGGAAGGGTCCGGCGGGGGCTTGGCTGTGGCAGTGACTTGGGGCTTGGCTGTGGCCTGGACCTGTGGTTTGGTCTGGACAGGGACTGGAGATATGTCTCGGACAGACTTAACTGGAGCAGGGACCTGGACCGAGGACGTGGCAAAGACTTGGGACTGAGACGTGGCAGGGACATGGATCTGAGACATGGTTAGGACTGGGGACTTGACTGAGACAGGCGACTGGACTAGGATAGGTGAAGTGACTTTATCCAATTTATACTTTTGCCCTGGTTCTCCGAATTCCTCAAAAAATAGGTCCCGAAACAACCAAACATCCTCCAGCACTCCGGGTATCTCAGCCACTAGTTGTCGTGCCCAGGTGCGAGCGGAACCCAAAAAGCGGAACATGATGAACAAGATAAATTGCCCTTCCGTGGGTTTCGGGTTGCAAAGGCTGACAAAATATTGTTGACATTCCATAACCAAGTAGTCCGGGTAATCCTGGCAAGCATACCGCGCAGGCAGGTACTCCGGGGTCGTCTGCGCGAAGCGCATGGCGTCAAAAGCGGGGATACTGAACATGCCGGTTGCCGTTCGGCGTCTCCTCCATTCTCGTGCTGCATCCATGGTTAGAGGCGGTTGAATCTGTCATGAGGCGTGATGGCTGACATAAACAGGACATGAAACAATTACTCGCTAAAGTCGCACTCGCGCTATAAATGGCAAGCATACATAGATGCATACATCAGTTCGAGGCATTCAACCGCGCCGTGTGAAGCACGTCTCACGGTATATATCCACACAGTCACTGGCCCGCAATAGCTTCCAGCTGCGGGCACTTCCGCATTCGTCACACATGACGCGAGGGGGTGAAAACATGACGTCACCCCGGAAGAAGTCCTCGCGTGCGCAACAGCGCTCAGCTCACGCTGTTACTCCGGGAGAACCGTGTCACAGCTCTGGTGGTTGATCCTAGCAAATACTAAGTCAAACAAAAACACATTCCCAAATGGCTTTATGGTATCAATTCTACAAAAAAACAAACCAAAAAAAAAAAAAAACCCCAAAAACAACATACTGTAGATGTTCTATTACTAATTTCTGGAATGCATTTAAGAAATGTATTCCAAATTTTTGTGCCTTTGCAAATGTGTGTATTTGTGTGCTGAGATGTTAGCATAATGACTAACAGACACGCTTGTTTGTTCTCTTGCTGACTGAGAGGATTCCAACAAACAGGCCCTGAAATGTGAGCTGAATGAAAAATAAACTAAAGAGCCATGCTCCTACAATCAACTCCACTCACATTAGAGACGTTCTCATCCCGAAGACACTCCAACACCCTGACTTCAAGCCAGAACGGCATGTCTGAGCTATTTCAACAAATTTCAAGGGTGATACAGCCAAAGACTTTCAATCCTTCCTTCTTTTGATTACAGAAAATATTCCAAACAGAGTTGGGGGTTTGAACAAGAAAAGCAATAAATATCTCACGATCTCCACATGTTCCGCCTAACCTCCTTGTCTCCACACCCTTCAAATCTGGAATGATTATTCGATTACAGCATTTTGGGTGGGATCAGTGGACGACCACTGAACCAGAGGACACTATCATACACTGTTTGTCTTGGTATTGTGTAACCAATTGGCAGCAACCGATTGGAGAATAATTTTTTTCTCTCTCTCAACATGATGTCATCTCGTGATGCTCAGAGATGGAGAAATTACACCGAGCGATGATTCTACTTTTTATTCCTCCTTTCGGAACTTGACAAACAGATGGGAAAAGCAAGTGATAGCCTAGGGATTTATTTAAAGAAAGCCGTTCCTGACACTCAGTCTAAGCAAAGTCTTTTTGGGGTTCATGAGCTGGTCATTTTATTTAAAGAAAAAAAGAATAAATAAATAAATAAATACTGTATACTTCTCTGGTGTAGCTATTTACTGCTGTGTCGGTGTCCGATACTGTAACAGCTTCGATTCTGTGGATCGGGTTACTGTGAAAACGTTCCCTGCGTCTATGCAAATGTTCTGCTTTCCACTTCACTAATGCAATGGGTATGGTGTGTACGTATGTGTATTTTGGACAGTGGTACCATGGGCACATTACTGAAAATGAAAGCTGGCATTGAAGTGACACAGTGAAGGCCTGGAGCGTTGAATTCATCCATTCAGTATTTACCCTTGCTCCAATTCCATGTTTCTTGGCCTGGTTTCTTCTCTCTATCCCACTGGAGAAAAAAAAGAAAGCATCAAGATGATGTAGGATGACATCTGTCAACATTCAGAAGGTCAAAAGAAGGGCAAACTATCGAAGGAGCATAACCTTGCAGATAAAGCAGTCCTGTATTAGCAGTTCCATATTAGCAGGACTTTACAGAGATGGATTACAATGTGCCGTACTTCTCTCACGTGCTTCTGAGAAGAGAGTTGTTGACGTGCAGGACCGTGTGATTGTTTTGTCTTGCACCATAATTGTTAGGACACTCATCAGAAAGCAACAAATCGGCTCACTTGCACCGTGGTTGTTTCAAATCTGTAAAATGATGTGAAGGAAAAAAAAACCCCAAAAAACCCCATAGAGTCATGGCCAAGAAAAACACGCCGCAGTGTCGGGCCTCGAGAGATCTTCTCACTCGATCATGTCATGACAAACATCAATAATAAAAAATAGTCCTCAGTTTAAGTGTAATGGGCCTACTCAAGAGTTTTACACTACATTTGGACCGTAAGTGCATTATTTCCTAGTCGAATGCCAAGTCCATGCTATCACTTGGAGGAACAGACCGCAGAATCTACTGCGAAATTCGTTTTCACGGGACTTTTTGACAGACACGTTTACTGCTTTAAAGAATAACACCTGTAAAACGAGAAGGAAAGTTGGCATCTGAATTCTTAAAGAATTGTAACGTTCGCGAAATCTTTTCCTCAGGCAAAGAAGTAATCAGAGACCGAATCCTCTTTTGGGTGCAGATTTAATCATGTGAGCTGTATATAAGGGGAAAAGTCACTTTCGTAGGAATGTGACTCTGAGACCAACCAGATGTTTATGAACAATAATGATGAAATATGGCACTAAAGTCACACACACACACAGCATGAGAGAGAGAGAGAGAGAGAGAGAGAGAGAGAGAGAGAGAGAGACTGAGACTGTAATAACATCCAGATGATCATTTCTTGCAGACCCAGTTGGACTAAATATATTGGCTTCTATGAAGTTTCATAAATTTTAAATATGTAGTAACATCATACATCTTCCTTTTTTGTTTTTTTCGTGAGATATGTGACCATATCTAAAATGTTCCATATTAATTTTGACATTAGCAAAACAACAACAACAAATAAGTTCTGCTGTCCACAGATTTTCATTCTATATATGTGCAAGCACTGGGAACTATCAATCCCAAAGTCTTCTGTTCAGTGTTGGCCTAACAATTCTTAAATAATTCAAGAAAATTGATACCCAGCAATTTCTTTATTATAACCTACATACGCTCGGTCTGTCCGAGTCTGTCCAAAGTGAGGTCCATAAAGACATTGCTTGTCAAGGTTGGTGGAGGAATTTGAGTGTGCAATGGACTGCACAGAGCCCTGACCTCAACTGAACACCTTTGGGAGGAATTTCTAAAGCAGTCTGCACACCAGGCCTTCTTGCCTGACATCAGTGCCCGACCTCACTAATGCTCTTTTGGCTGAATGAGCAAATCCCCACAGCCACACTTCAAAAACAAGTGGAAAGCATTCCTGAAAGACTAAAGGCTGTTATGACAGTAAAGGGGAAACCATATCCGGAACGGGACGTTCAAAAAGCACATATGAGTATGATGGTCAGGTGTCCACAAACTTTTGGCTATATAGTGTATATGAGTGGCATCTTGAGTTCAAACACAAGCAACGAAATGATTTATTTATTTTACCTATAGGGATTGGATAGCTATATTCATCCTAATAACAAGATTATATTAGAATAATTTCTTCCTTAAGTCTGTAACCAAAAGGAGAAAACCTGCAGTTGTTTTAATATCTTTCATTCATTTCTTTTACATCTATGGTCGTTTTTTTATTAATTTTTTTTGTATTATGACATTTGTGCTGTATTTTACGTCTTTTATATTGCTGGTGTGGGTCAAAGATCGATTTCAACTGAGGTTGACAATAACGTTGTACCATATTGCACTGTATTGTAAAATAACAGGATAACGTAGACCAGTACTGTCCATCAGGAATGGAAGAGCTGATACGGATCTAACAAGAAACATCTCTCAAGATCAGGAGTCCTTAATGTTCCCACCTTTAAGACATTTCCATGTCTTAAAGTTCTCACACACGCCTTTTGAAACTGCCAAAAATGTCAAAATAAATAAATAAATAAATACATACATAAATTGCACAACCTCTGATTTACTCGACATTCATAACGAATTTCGAAGGTGAGGTCTAGCTCTATTGCCTTTGGCTTGCACACATCAAGCATGTGCTGATCGGGAATGAATGTGGTGCTGTGCAAATGTGGTGCATGCCCGAAAAAGAGAGGTGTGCTGCCAATGCCATACTGACAGGGGGGTAAATATTGGGCAAGACCTACTTGAGTGCACAGGAGGGCTAAGGAATAAATTCAGATGTATGGAGGAGGGTCGAACAGTTCTGTTAAGAATCATACAGTCATATGAAGCAGATCTGCAAGGAAATGAGGAGGAAATTCAACTTTTAAGAAGTTCAGATTTAGAAAGCTTCTCTTTTTTTTTTTTATCAGTGTATCAGTGATCCCAAAGTACATAACACACAGCTCTTTCCTTACGGTTTTGTCAGCACAGTAATTTAATATTAGTTAGCAAATCCCGACACTTTAATCAATATCGTGGTTTATTATAGTGGTCAGTAATTATTGACTAAGAATGGTTACTAAGTTAATAAGTGCTTACGCATTCGTTAGTGAAGCATATCGTAAAGCATTACTAAATTCATATATAAAATGTTCAAAGTTATTCTAAATCGTCCTCGCCAAGAGTACAGTAGGTCCGATGAGTATAGTCACACCTCAGTGCCTTATTTTCCGCAGTTTATAGCTGCGCTGAAAGCACAGACAGACAGATAAGAAGAATAAAGAACTTCAAAGAGAGGGAGCATCTAGCTACAATTGCAAGACACATTTAGGAGAGGAGAGTATCAAGGAAATAAGAGAGACAGTAAATTTATTGCCCTGTGCTATTGGGGTGTCCAGACCATTAATGCAAGTTTTACAATGGCTTTAAAGTCCACACTAAGTCTGCGTGACCCACAGGAAGTGGCTCATCAAATATTTAAGGGGTTCAAGGTGACATCATGGTATTGTAATTATCTCCATTATTTAGTGCGTCGGGGCCACTGACTCCCATGACATCATCGTTGTGGTTATGGGATTGGAAAGAAAACGCTGACAAGAGAAGCAAAGATCGAAATATCTCAATACATAACGCCTGACAAGATCGATGCGAATCTCAGTCATCTGAGTTTACCGTTAAGGTTTTCTGGATGGAATATTTCTTAAGAGGAATGTCATGATTTTTGCGCCGTGTTGGGGGTTTTGGCGGGTCCTGAGTCCTGACATTAAACGCCATTCTTATGACCTTATGAAATCACAAGGTGTATTCAAGTACTGCAGGCTCCAGTTAAGCACAATTAGATGAAGCGTACAGTATCTAGCATTATAGGTCTGGTTATTTGCAGCAACTGAAGTGAAAAATCGTTGTGAAAATGCAATTTAATTTAGATGGATTGCAACACCCTTAGAAGAATGGATCAATAGTTAGACATATGCCTTTAATAGCTGTTGATGTCATTGTTTGGAGGGACACAATACCGGTTAGCTTATACTTCCTGCTGCAAAAGCTTTCCGGCCAGGCTGCAGTGTGATGATGTCATGCACCTGTTAGTGAGTGTGTGTGTGTGTGTGTGTTGACAGTCTATAACCACCTGACAATCCTTTGTGCTGTCCCTTCCTGTCTCGCCCTTTGCTCTCTTGATTGTTCTTTCCTATTGCCAGTTATCATATGTACATGTAGCCCCTATGCCCCTGTGCACAAAGTGAGCGCCATGAAGATATGGGTTGCCGATGTTGATGTGCAAGATCTCGAGCAGCCCGCACAGAGCCCTGACCTCAACCCCACTGAACATCTTTCGGATGAACCGTAGGCAGACTGTGACCCAGGCCTCCTACCGGACATCAGTACCGGACCTCACTAATGCTCTTGTGGCTAAATGAGCACAAATCCCTACATCTACTGTCCGAAATCTAGTGGAAAGCCTTCCCAGACGTGTGGAGCTTATTATAACAGCTAAGCAATGGACTAACTCTGAAATGAGATGTTCAGACGGTACGTACGAGTGTGACGGTCAGGCGTCTACAAACATTTGACCATACACTCTACCGTTTTTTTTTCTTTCTTCTTTCTTTTTCTTTGTACATCCTTATTTCCCTTTAGCATTTGAGCATAATGAGACCATGTTGATTGCTAACCAGTCTGCAGATACGAAGTAATGATGAAAAAAATATTAGAACCTAATTAAGTAGTGGACATGCTAAATATGTTGACTTTTAAGACACAAATTTCTAGATCCAAGCTACCAGAACCTAAAGAGCTACACCAAATGCTACTGCTGCTAAAGAGTAGCTCTTAGGTCATCCACCATGTGTGATTGTATCAGCAATGTGTCCGTTCAGAAAAGACAAACATTCCTGCCTTGCTATTTCCTATTTCTACGTTTTATATCTATTCATTTCTGTCTGCCTTAGATGGATGATAGAGAGAATAGCAGAAGCCTGAGAGACACAGTGAAAGGGTGATGGTGGTAGCGAGGGGAGTATACACACACACACACACACACACACAAACACACACACATACGGAAGGGTTAAGTACCAGGGAGTGAAATCGACACACACTTTCTTGCACTGATCCATTAGCTAATGGATACCTTAAGCACTATCACTAAATTATGTGTAAGTCTCACTGCAAAATACCCACCCAAGTCATCACAGCTGGAATGAAGATAAAGGTGTATGATTTTGCAATGGATTGGCAACCCGTCCAGCGTGTACCCCGCCTCGTGCCCCGAGTCCCCTGGGATCCATTATGTAAAAATGGAAAGAATATAGCACAGCCATGACACTCCCTTGATTAGCTTGGTTGGTTGTCCACTAACATCACTGACCAGGTGAAGAATGGATTGGTCAGAAAAACAGCCAAGAGGCCAAGCGTAACTCAACACGATGCGACCAACATCACTCTTCGCTGTAGGGATGGCTTCTCAGTCAGCAGTGTTGGCTTTCCACCAAATGTAGCGCCAAAATTTTTTTGCCATGTTTGGAGTCCCTAGTACGCCATATAACCTAGTTGTTATGGTTGTCCTATGACTAAATTCTCACATTGAATGGTGGATCTTTCCAGCTACTTGAGATGTCATCCTTGGCCTCTTGGCTGCTTTGCGGACTACCCAGAACGATCCTTATGCAGTCATTGACTTTGGTTAGACAGCTCCTGTAGCCAGTTGTGCTATATTCCTTACATTTATATGAATGGATTAAATGCTGTGCCACATGGTGTTCAAATGCTAGGATTTTCAAATAAATAAATAAATAAATAAAAGCAAACCCTGAACCTTGTCCCTGTTTTGTTCGGTCTCGTTTTTTCGGGATGCACTCGAGATATACATAGAATACATATGTACATACATCGATATATTCATATATTTATTTATTCGACCGCACCGTGTGAAGCACGGCTCACGGTATATATACACATATGTTTCATTAGCCCGCAACTGCTAACAACTGCGGGCAATACCATAGCCCACGTGACACGGGACGAAGACATGATGTCAACCCTGAAGCAGCATGTGCATGCGCACCAGCGCACTGCTGCAAGGGGGAATCGTGACAGAACCCCCCCCCCTGTGCTGTTCCTGGTGGAGCCAAGGGACATGGCTTGGACTAGAGACATGGTTAGGTTGAAGGGCGGGTCAGGCTGTGCCTGAGGCTTGGCTGTGACTTGGTCTTGAGACATGGCAGGGGCATGGACCGGAGACCTAGCAGGGACTTGAGATTTGGACGTGGCTGGGACTGGAGACTTGACTTGGACTGGAGACTTAGCTTGGACTGGAGACTTAGGGATAAGCAGAACTTGCTTCACTGGATGAGCGGTGACAGTGCTGTCCATCTCCTCTCGATGCCTCCCCTGCTCATAGTGCACAAGGAAGAGGGGCTCAACACTAGTCGCCCAATTTGCTTCCCTCAGCACTTTATCCAGGTCATAGTTCTGCCCTGGTTCTCTGAACTCCTCCAAAAATAAGTCCAGAAACTGCCTAATATCCTCCAGCACCCAGGGTCTTGTGGCGGCCACTCGCTGTGCCCATGTACCAGCTGGGCCAAAAAACCGAGACATGATAAACTTAATAAACTGTCTTTCGGTTGGCTTCGGGTCGCACAGGCTGGCAAAGTAACATTGACAGTCCATCACAAAATAATCCGGATAGCCGAAAAATCCATCATACCGATCAGGCATTTCCTCAAATGTCCTTTGCTTAAACTGCATAGAATCCAAGGTGGGGATACTGGGCATGGATTCCCGGGTTCGGCCTCCTCTCCATTCGAATGCTTCATCCATGGGTTGGTGGTTGAATCTGTCATGAGGCGTGACATGAAGGAAGCAGGCAGGATGCAATCGCAGTACGAGCTGTGACTTTTATTTACAGTGTGGTGAAAGCAAAACCAAAACGGAAACAAGAAACATAACTCTCTCAATAAACTAAGCTAAACTAACTAACTATGACTATGGCTAACGCTAATGCTAAGGCTAAGGCATAAACATGACATTAAATGGAGATTTGCTATAGTCGCACTCGAGATATACATCGAATACATACGTACATACATCGATATATTCATATATTCATTCATTCAACCGCGCCGTGTGATGCACGACTCACGGTATATATACACATATGTTTCATTAGCCCGCAACTGCTAACAGCTGCGGGCAATACCATAACCCACGTGACACATGATGAGATGGGACGAAGACATGACGTCAACCCGGAAGCAGCATGCACATGCGCACCAGCGCCCCAGGCGCACTGCTGCACGGGGGAACAAACTCTTTTTGATCATGATTAAAACAATTTTACACTTTTGTATGAACTATAAATACATCAAACAATTAAATCAATAAATACATAAAAAAAATCCTGACACACGTTGCGGTTATCGTCTCAGTATAATATTTCAACTTTAATGTAATGTAAAATCAAAGGTTTTGAAAGAGAAAGGTTCTGAAAAATCTGCACAGGAAGCCATTTTTGTTCGGCGGGCTGTTTCAGATGAAGACGCACGATGTAAGATGCGCTTGGCTTGAAATCTAATAAATGTATGCCTACGACCAAAGTGTACCATTTTACTGTGCAAGATTTAAGACTCTCCCACATTATATTTCACTCTCCCACAATGCACTGCACAGCTGGAAACAGGTTTTATAGTCTAATTAGATCAGAGTGCCTACGATGAAGTGTGCACAAAGAACCAGAAGATCTTCCCTCTTATGATCATAAATGCAAATGGGGAATCAATTACGGTGCAAGGGAATTGCCATTCATAACTCCTGAGCCATAACGTAATACGCTATAGAAACACAGTGAGCATATTTTCTGTGTCATTAGGATGTAATGCATTAATGAATTAGTATTATTAAAAAAAAGGGGGGGCAATATTATAAGGCTGGAGTGGCAGTTAATTACTGATGTAAATGTGAAATGACATCCACCGATTGGGGAACTAATGTCATACTATAATATCCAGCGTTACTTATCTCTAATTGCATACGTGTAATTATGGGTAATCGTGATGTATTACTGTTAGAAAAATATTGATGATGAGTTTCGTATACTGAGGTGCAACTGACGGTATAATGTAGTGCTTAGATTTGCATTTGCATCACCTCAAATCATGCGAGCTATTAAGCATTTAATTAATCATATGGTTTTATCCGGAATATGATGTTCTTTGATTCAAAGGTTTCTTTTTTTTTTTTTAATAGCGTACCATGTAGCCTATTGGCGCTGCTGTGTCACGCCTAGAAATATATACAGTACATACTTTTTGGTGTACTTACAATCAGTAATATTTCTGTATACCATGACGTTCATGGTATAACACTCTTACTATGTAGACATTACTGGTATGGGGTCAGGACGCACGGCGGCTTAGTGGTTAGTATGTTCACCTCACACCTCCAGGGTTGGGGGTTCAAGTCCTGTGTGTGTGGAGTTTGCATGTTCTTCCCGTGCTGCGGGGGTTTCCTCCGAGTACTCCGGTTTCCTCCCCCAGTCCAAAGACATGCATGGTAGGCTGATTGGCATGTCCAAAGAGTCCGTAGTGTATGAATGGGTGTGTGAGTGTGTATGTGATTGTGCCCTGCGATGGATTGGAACCCTGTCCAGGGTGTACCCCAGCTATGCTCCCTGAGATAGGCTCAAGTTTCCCCGTGACCCTGAAAAGGATAAAGCGCTATAGAAGATGGATGAATGGATGGTCAGCTCAGATAGCAGAGCTTAACAATGTGCCATACTGATTCAAAATGAAAGCATCAGATGTAGCATATACTGTACATGTAGCATATACTGTGCTGGTCTATAAACAGATTTTAAATGCATGTAAAGAAAAACACAGAACAAATGGCCACAGACAAGAAGGAACTTTAATTAAATATTGTGAAAAGTTGAAAAGTTATCTTACAGTTAATTAGAAAATGATCGTTTTTACAGTAGCTTTATTTTTTTTATATCATTTCCCTCCCCAGCAATATATATAACCCCACACACACCCACACCCACACCCACACCCACACCCACACACACACACACACACACACACGTAATGTCCAGTTTGTAACAAGTTGTAGGAAGAAAAGTGTCAAATAATTTGAAATCGAGTTTCTGTGGCAATCGATAAGTCTTCGTCCGTGATGAATAACGAATGCTGTGCCTTGGGGGAAATTTTTTTTATTTTTTAATTCTGAAAATAAATAAATAAATAGAAAAATCTATGGTGAGTTTACTGGAGTGAAAGAAACTGGTTCAGAAGATCACATGATCATATTGTGAGAGTACTTTTTGTGTCGGGGTTTCGGGGGGATAAAGGAAGTTCATGGATCAAATTTTGATGGGATTTTGTGCTGTTTCGAACATGCTTGCAATCAAACCCTCGCCGAACCACCTTTCACTTTTTGACCACCTACCCAGCAGGTAGGTTCAACAGCAGCGCACTGGAGGTGAGCCTCTGCACTCTTAAGGCATTTTAACTGCTGGTGGATGTGAGAAAGAAAAAAAAAACTTTTTAACATGGACACGAAACATTCAAAAAGATAAAGATATTGTACACGACGTCCGCAGAACCAAATCTTAGAAATAGTGAAGCAAAGCAAATAAAGCTGACGTATATTTATATTCGGACGATACACTGAGTGAAGAAGGTCCAAGAATTGAACATTTCACAAATTTTGCCACATGATACAAAAATCTAACATAAACAGTAAGACAAAATTTCATTAACTTATTAACAAATGGTAAAAAAAAAAAAAAAAACAAACCCTTGGCCTCATGTGGATGGGATTAACAGTATGAGTGCTATCCTAAACAAGAAACTGATATAGGAAACCACATCACAATGGATGAACAAAGATGTGGACAACTGTAAAAAAAACAACAAAAAAAAACAACACAATGTAAAAAATGCACATCATAGCATAACAAACATGAACGAAAGCAACGTATAAAATTTAAGTGATACATACATTATGCGAGACGGGTACATTCTCATAATTCATTTTGATCAAATCTTGCTGTTCTATGAGATCAGATGTATAAGTGAAAGTAGTTGTATAAAGCTGCCTTCTTTCTCATGTATAAATATATTTCAAACAATAACTTTGGCAAAGTAAAAGAGAGAGAGAAAAAAACAAAACAAATTTGCATACGTATTAAGAATTTTTACCAAAAAACAAAGAAAAAAAAAAAAACGATAAGAAAAATATAGCAATAATTCATTGTGATATCCTATGATTAGTAAGAAGGGCCTGTAACTTTCACAGTGCTCGAGCTGCTCTTATTTCCTTCTTAATTCCCGATAATTCGTACGTATTATTAGTGGAATCAGGTAAACACCTGCATTAATTAGAATCAGCCTACGTCCTACATTAACCCATTGAACCCACTAAAACTAATCACACTAACCTTTTCCCTTCACATTCTCACATTCAAATCTTCATTTCTATACTCAGGGTTATTATGGACTCTATAATTGGAAAAAAAAAAAAAATAAATTTGATCACAGTTTCTTCACCAAAAACAAAACAAAACCATAGAATAAAAAAATCTGAGGAAAAGTCAAACAACCTTTTAATCTGAAATGGCAAAAACCACAAAAACACATTCCTTCATAAACATTTTGTCAATGGTGGCAACAAACAATTCAAACATTGTGAGAATACGTATCCCTCTGGGCTGTGTATATTGGCTTTGAATATTATAGACTGTTTTATTGGTGTTTTTTTTTTGTATACTGTAAAATTCCATTTTGTGCTTGTTAGCAATCATGGCTTTTTTCCCACCCTTCATGTTCTCATATTATGAGCATGTATGAAAGAAAGAGCTAATGGCAGGTAAAATAAAGACAGTGTGCGACGCAGAGAGGACGCTCTAGCTTGGCAACTGCTAGCAATGACGCATTCTGGGTTTGATCATTGACGCGTGGTCAGTTTTTAGCATGTGATGTCTGATGGTGCTTTTTTATTTTTTAGATTTCTGGCGAATTTGAAGCTTTAAATGGGAAGTTGACGCTTTTTGTTTGTTTTTTTTAAACATTTCGGTACAATTCTGATTGGAAAACTTCAGATTGTTTCATTGATTTGTTTATATATTTTTTAAAGCATGCTATTTTATCATTTTAGAATGAAAAATTATCAGCAGGGAAGGTCGTTGAGCGAGCGCACTGTATGTATGTCGGATCTCTGCCACACTGGAAAGCAGTCGGTATCCAATCCCAACATGAAGCTCAGGATCAGCCTTGGAGTGTCGTGGAGTTTGATCTATACGTTCCACGAGGTTACCATCCATTCAAAGGAACACGCTTTATCGTTTCTTATTAGCGAAGTCTTTGCGTCACGCTTTTCAAAATGAAACATATGGCGAGAGCCACGATGGAGTTTACATGTTCTCCGGGTACTCCGGTTTCCTCCCCTGGTCCAAAGACATGCATGGTAGGCTGATTGGCATGTCCTAAGTGTCCGTAGTGTATGAATGGGTGTGTGAGTGTGTATGTGATTGTCCCCTGCGATGGATTGGCACCCTGTCCAGGGTATACAATGCCTTGTGCCCAATGCTCCCTGGGATAGGCTCCTGGTTTCCCCGTGACCCTGAACAGGATTAAGCGGTATAGAAGATGGATGGATGGATGGATGGATGGATGGATGGAGAGCCACGATTGAATATACTCGCATCTCGGACGAGAATACGGTGTTGTATATTGTCCACATGTCTCTAATGAAAATCAATACTCTCCGTGTATTGTGTGGCATATCGCTGTCGTGTTCGTTATATTCCCGGAAGAGACTCCAGAGTCTCACAGTGACCCTGACCAGGACCCTGACCAGGATCAAGTGCTCATTGAAGCTGAATGAATGAATGTAAAGTGATCAGATGCGGATATACTCTGTAGCAGGAGATACACGCGCATATATCACATGCACAGCATGGAAATAATATACCTATATTGAGCAGATCATCAGCACAACGATGCTGTGATTGGACAAGCGATTGCATTTCAGTGCAGCATGACTTCCACCGGCGTGAGTAAAGTTTACCCCATTTTAGGTAAACGACATAGATTCTGAACAAATTCAGCATTCAGTTACAGCTTCCTGTTGATTGTTTTTCATTCAAGAGATGTAAGAGCAATGCAGTGTTAAGTTTGTACTCTTCAGTCTGCATGGATGCGAATGAAAAGCCATCGTTTGGGTATTGCGTTTCGTACTAGTTCACTGCTGGGATTACTCGTCGTCTCGGTATGTTTGGAGAAGTCATCTTAAGGGAAATTTTTGGGTCGCAATGTTGAAGTTCCCTTCTCAGGGAACAGGGTGACATGCGTAACCCAGACGTTTCTCGGATCAAACCCTATTTAATCTAGCTGGGGGTAACCATTTAAAAAAAAAAGTTTATTCTTTTGCATTACGTGACCCTGATTCCCATGAAAAACATGTTCAACAAATCTGAACTTATGAATAAGTTCATAACGAATGATGCTAGCATTTTGAAAATTCAGTGCAAGTCATTGTTGTTGTTTTGCGCTCTTTTTGTTTTGTTTTTTTGGTTTTGTTTTGTTGTTTTTTTTACGTCAATTCTATTTTCTGCTTCGTTCGGCTCCAGGTGATGACGACTAGGTGAATAAACGATCGGTGCGATATCGCTTCGTAACAAAATCAAAAATTCGTAGAAAACGTCGTAGCTCGTGTCACGTTTCACTTTCATTCCACAAAAAACACAGAAATCGGAATTCCGAACCAAAATCCAAACATTTCAAATAAATAGAACTGCTCTACTTGTGGGGTTCGGGGGCTAATAAGAGCTTCAGCGTTACAAATGGTCTACCAGTTCGGTGCATACTTCAACATCAAAAACTTCACACAACGGTCCAGGTGATGGTTTTTTTCTTCTTCTATCATTTCAAAGGTGATTTTTATTTTTATTTTTATTTTTTTTTTAAAAAGGGCCTGAGTTTAAAGTGATCCTTCAGAGAGCGACTGCTGGGTCAGTCAACAACCGGAGTCTTCTGTACACACAGGGAGACCAGTGCCAGGAAAGAGTGTGTCCTGGGCTTTTCCCATCTCTCTCTCTCTCTATCTCTCTCTCTCGCACACCCCCCCCCACACACACACACACACTACATTGGAGGAACGATCATTCCAGGGATTGCTGCTGCTGTTGCTGCAAGAAAGAAAGAGTAAAAGAAAGAGAGTTAATTCAGTTAAATTCATTAACTTCCATTACTGGCAATAAATCTTACACCTCAGGATGAGACAGCAGTGTGTGAAACATGCCACGAACAGGCCACATGTGTAAAAGATTGAGAAAATGGAGCGATATGAAAAGAAAAAAAAGCATGGTTTGAGTTTGCTACATTGCTACATTACAACTTGTTTCGTGTTTTTTCTATAATAACTCTCATCACGCCAGTCTGATCTCAGAACCCAAGTGTCTGAGTTTCTGATGCCTTTTCCGACGAGACAAACGTACAGGTATGTTTTCCCCGTGATGGCGAACTGGCCGAACGTGTGTATTCGCACAGCTTCTTATTACGGATTCCCGTCTAAATGTTTGCGCGCCGTTTGCACCATCGTTCCGTCTCGTCCAGATGCTGTGACGCATCATCCCGATCAGGATGATCAGCAACACGTGAGGGGTTCGCTAACACGCGCGCTGTACTAACACGATCTTTACGTCTGAAATGTTTCGGCTCGGAAAGTTTTTACAGTTCGTGTGTTTAAGTTTGAAGCAAATCGTTAAGCAAGACATCCACTGGGTGGGTGGGCGGATGGACGGATGGACTGATGGGTAAATAGATGTACGTATGGATGGATATATGCAAAAAAAGAAAGAAAGAAAAAAGGATGGATGGATGGAGAACAGTATATTTAAAGCTTCAAGCAATGTGACCTATGAGAGAAAGGTGAGGAACATACTTCAGGAGAACGCCAAGCCCTGGAGTGCACTGGCAGTGGAGTACTTGTTAGAGTCCACAAAAGACTGATCTGAAGGGAGGAGTGGAGAGTAGAAGAAAATGCAAAAGAGGTATTAAAGAGGGATACAAAAGGAGGAAGGAGAACCAGAGAATCAAATTCAGACCTGGGCCTGTATTCATCAAAATTCTCCAAACATTCTGAGAGTGACCAAATTTTTGGACATATAAGAACAATTGAAAGCAATTCATGACTTCTAATACTGTACAAAAGAGTCCTGAGTACTGAAAACTCCGAAAATGTTGGAGAACTGGGCTGGATGCCTGGGCCCTTAATATGTTTTTAGAGTACTGAAACATTTAGGGTAAATATAGGAGGAAAGAATTCACAAATTTGGTTTATAGGTGACGCAGTGCATCCCTTCAGGACATGGAGGGTAGCAGTGACGATTTGGAACCGTCCCAGGCAACACCGATCGTTCAAAACCGTTAGCATGTATAGCATCTTATTCATTTTCTACTGCTCCTCAGGAAATAATAAACAAACAGGAAGAGGACATTCTGGTATTCTGAGTCATGGACACCCGATACTTATGAGTAATTCTGAGAGGCTGGATGAATGCAGGCCCTGTTGTAAATGCTGAGTGTGAAACTATGGAACACAATGCAGGGGTTAGAGAAAGATGCAATTTGATCATTTTGGTTTGGTTTGGTCGCTCAGAAAAAATAAATGCATTCAACATTCCGAAACTCTTTCCCAGTGTGATTACACATAAATGATCTTATTATTCCTGAAAAATCTTGTCTTTGTATATTGTCATCGAATATTATCCCACCCTGAAACATTACATCAGAATGTAGAAAAAATAAATAAATAATAATAATCAGCGGTACCTTGGAGGCCATTGGCATTGGTGCTGGTGCATGTGGGTGGAGGAGAGCTCTGTGGCCGCACCACAGGAGCAAACGCGCTCTTCTGCTTCACTGCTGACACCATGTTCGCTGGAGAGAAGGAGAAAATTCCAGAGGAGCTACTGCAGTTGGATGGCAAACTGGTGGATGAGGCCATGGTGGGACTGGAAGGAACAACTGTGGGAGAAAAAAAACAAACATAGATTAATATCTTAACATTAAGCAGCATGTGGCTCCAGGGTCCACGGTTTGATCCTTCGCTCAGGTTTCTGTCTGTGTAGAGTTTTACATGTTCTCCTCATGTTTGTCTGGGATCTCCTGGGTTCTCTTCCCATTGTCCAAAGACATGGCAGAAGGCCGATTGTATGTGCTAAATTGCCCGTAGGTGTGAATGATTATGTAAAGGTACATGTGCATGGTGCCCTGTGATGGTCCGGCATCCAATCCGAACATCCGATTCACCTGATCTGTCGCGACCCTGACTAGGATGCCGAGTCATTACTGAAGTAAACCGTTATGGAAATAGTCGAAAAGTTAGCATTCTTTGGTAATATTTCTGAAGTGTAACAGTGGGTTTTCACTGTACCACAGTGCAAAGAATTTTAAGAGCATTGAAGGAGGTTTTGGAACAGGGGCTCATGGTCTCACCAATCTCAAACACCACTACATTCTGTTCCCAGAAGTCCATTCCTGACTGGACAGAGCAGGTTGGCGCAGAAAGAAGTTCTAGTCAATGTGAGGGTGCTGAATGGGTTCATAAAGCCCTCCATTTGTGCATGTTAAGGCTCTCAAATGTTATCCATGCCATGCGGTGACGAGACCGGGTCACACTCTTGAATCTGCACAATGAATATTTCCCCTTATGTTCCCTTAGCTCTAGAGTACAGATGCTTTTTTGAGGTTTGCCTTCGACAGGCATTTCGATTTAAAGTCTTACATTTTAGCCTCTCTATAGCACCACGGGTATACTTGAGAAAAATGCAAGCAGCCCTGTCACCTCTGATGGATATCGGCATATTTGAATGACTGACTCCTTTGTGCCCACACCAAGAAACAGTCCACCCTCCTCGCATACATTATGGCACTGAGTTTCATGGTCGTGCTGAGAAAAAAAAGCTCTCTACTTCCGATGCAGGCAATAAAATTCAACAGCGAGAAGCCAGAATAATTGAGAACACTAGCCACCGTCGCAGAGCCGGACAGTTTGCTTGGCCCATGACTGGTATCACTGTCTATATGTGCATTTCAACCTCTGCCACTGAGTCTGTACACATTTTACAGAATTCCATGAACAGGTCTCAGAGTCTTCCTTGTGGCCATTGCTTGTGGACCTTGGTTTACACAACTGCTCACAATAGTGGAGCTCCCTCCGCAATTAAATCTATTGTCCAAAAATGGACGGAAAGATTTCGGCAGCCAGATTAGCTGCACCTGTAGGTTTGGCCCCTTGAAATAAGCTGATTTACTGCCAACCAGTAGTTCAACACTCCTGAACACAAGAGCCTTGTATGCTCTGAGGTAGAAACTGTTCAATGATTGGTGTACACTCTGTAATCTGGATCCGGATACTATAAAGACAACTAGACTGCAGAAAGTCCCTGTCTACATTGGAGGTGTTTTGGCAAGGCGTAGGGAGCGAGGCTTGTAGGGAGTAAGGCGCCTTTATCTGCCACACTCCTCCAAGATCCCATCATGGAATCTCACCCTTGCACTGGAGTCCTTATGACCCCTTGTAGGATGCTAAACTGAAATGGGTCTCTCTATAGACTGTATTTTACCTAATGCAATACGGTTACCTTGCATACATTGGTGGCTGTATTACTCTGGAATGACACTGTGGTTGAACCCAGGGTTTCTAACACATAACCTGCTTTTGCTAACCAATTGACTGAATTTGCAGCACTCCATGAAGGGGAACCTGCTGAGCTTTCGTTTTTATACTCACTATTCTCCCTATGGTACTACTTAGACCATTCAATGATCTCCCACAAACGGAAAACACAATGAGCTAGCTCCTCTGTTCTAAACAGAAACTGGCCCACTTGATGGTGGACGTCATTACTCTGACCTAGAGGTGATCTCGATGCCTGGTGCCTACCTTGACATACCACTCTTTTATAAGCATCACCTCTTCATGGGCATTACTCAACAATGTCTGCCCTGATGGTGCACCGTCTGCAGGTTCTGAAAGGTTAACATGGCACATTCGGGTCCTGACGTATTCTAGCGCCAAAATAGTAGGTACATGGCGAAAGCGTTCCAGAGAACGCTGGTCACTTTGTGACTTTGTTGAATGTCTTGACATGCGTGTGAACACACACAAGGAGGTTGGTGGTTATCTGGCGTTCACAGAGTCAGAGTTACGTATGTACCTGGCGATACAATACCAAAGACAATACCTAAGATTTAAATTGGATATTAATCTCCCCAGTACTAGCTTTCTATATCATTAATCTCATCCTTTCACATTAGCTAAGGGAGATTTAAAAAAAATACAATAAACAGATAAAACATCACAAACAAGCTACTTCTTGATCAATCTCAGAGGCTGTTGGCGCATTTACAACATATGGAACACGTACAGACTTGTTCTCTAACCATTTAATTAGACGTTCCTCGTTCTCTAACTACATTTTAAGATTTTCCAGCGCAACCCTTAAAGGCGATTTATCAAGACCCAACTAATCAATTACTGAAAATCGGAACACCAGCTCCAGTAATTCATTCAGAGCATCTACGGGGATTGGCAAAGCTATTAAAATAGATGTTAACACGGCAGGACCGAAGTGGTGGAATTGAATTGTTCCTTCTCTAATTAGTATTATTGATTTAATTAACTGTCAATTCATTTGGAGAATATAAAAGGATCACCTTGATAGACACGGTCAAGCATAGCGACATGCGAGGTAAACCTTGAGAGCAGCGGATTTCAGTTGACTGTTAGGGGAAGAAAGAAATGAGGGAGTGAGAACGCTGCAGAATTCCTGCATGATTTCATTTTCATTTCTATGTCAGAGCTCTGCTATGTTGCAACAGGCCTCGCCTTGGTGTGAAGTACAAATTGTGCCTAGGATAGTGGGAGGGGTGTTTTGACAGACTGCGAGCCAGATTTTTGTCCCCGACCTCACACGCTCCACGCTCTCCTGGTCCTAACCGAGTCAAACAAACATGTGGGTGTTAGATCAACTCTCTCAGTCTCATGCTTTCTCCTTCACTTGCCCCTCCCTCCCTCCCATCTTCATTTCTGTTCAATTAATTATAAAGGGGAACCAATTAAGTCTTTGCAAAGAGATAACAGCTGGAATGAAGGCAAGGACTGGAGGATGAAAAGCTGGAAAGATGTGACCACAGAAGGGGGAATAATAAAAAAAAAAACAATCAATAGCCATGCTTCTCTTCATCCATTAAAAAAAGAGCTGTTAACAACAGACTCCAGAGCTGAAAAGATGCCAGCAAGGCCAGGGAATTTTGCATGATTTGAAAGCCCTTCTTTCTCTCACACACACACACACACACACACACACACACACACACACACACACACACACACACCACTATGACTGTACAAGTCAACAAAAAGGCAGAAACGGACCCTCCATGTCAAAGGTTCTGTTAAGTAATAACAGTCTCCATGGCGACACAAACTGCGATGTCAGCAAGAGGAGAAGTCATGTGACCTTCGTGTCACATTGTTTGTTAAAGATACAAAGCAAACTGCAGTTTCCTAAACATTACTAACCCAAGCCAATGATACTTGCAGACTGAGTGAAGTACAGGTAGATACACGCATGAGTCAATTAGTAAGTGCTAAATTCAAATTCACAGATCATCTACAACCCCAATTCCGAAAAAGTTGGGACAGGATGGACAATGCAAAAAAAGATAAAAATTCATTTGAAAATTCAGTTTACCCTGTACTATATTGGAAATACATTAACAACACGTGATTTGACGTTTTACGTTGTGAATTGAAAATATACACTCATTTCAAATCTGATAACTGCGACAAATTACAAAAATGTTGGGATGGTCGACTGTTTATCATTCTGTAATATCACCTTTTCTTTTAATAACACTTATTAAGCGTTTGGACGCTGACTGAAGACTCCAATTGGTTAAGTTTAGAGAGTGGAATTTTCCCCCATTCGTAAATTATGCATTTGTTCAGCTGCGCAACTGTACACGGCCTTCGTTGCCATTCTCAATGGGAGACATGTCAGGACTGCAGGCAGGCCATGCTCGCACCCGCACTCTATGTTTACCCAACCATGCGCTTGTAATCCGGGCAGAATGTGGTTTGACGTCGTTCCTGCTCTTGATGGCAGTGTATGTTGTTCCAACATGTGTACATATCTTTCTGCCTTAATGATACCCTCACAGATACTCACAGTACTGACACGCCTCCATACCATGACAGACCCTGGCTTTTGGACCTGACGCTGATAACAGCTTGGATAGTCCTTTTCCTCTTTGGCCCTGACTATTTGAAACTATTTGAAATGTTGACTCGTCAGACCACAAAACACGATTACACTGTGCAACTGTCCGTCTCAGATGCGACCGAGCCCAGAGAACTCTGCGGCGCTTCTGAACAATGTTAATGTATGACTTCTGCTTTGCATAGTAAACCCTTAACTTATATCTATCTGTGGATGCAGCGACGAATGGTGTCGACTGACACAGGTTTACCAAAGTATTCCTGAGAACATGGATCTCCATTACAGACTCGTGACCGTTTTTAAGACCGTGACGTCTGAGGGTTTTGAGATCATGCGCATTCAGAAGCGGTTTTTGGCATCGCCCTTTAGATTTGACCAGATTCCTTGAATCTTTTAATATATTGCGCACTGTAGAAGGCGAAATGCTCAAAATCCTATCGATTTGTCTTTGGGGAAAGTTCTTCTCAGTGTTGGATTATTCTCTGACACATTTGTTGGCAGATCGTTCACATCACCTTCTCATTTCAACTCGTCACATCGCTATTAGTCCCAAGTTGCCCCAATTCCAACTTTTTTTGGAACGTGTTGCATGTATGAATCCTAAAATAAATGTTTATCTTCAAAAAACCATGCAGTTGATCAGGTAAAACATCACATACCTTGTCTTTACATTGTCTTTAACTTTGATCTGACTATGACAGTGCTGTACACAACAGGCTGAAGTACAGAAGTGGTTTTAAAACTACACATCATGCTGAGGGTACTGGAAGCAAACCTGATAAAGATGTGAATATACAGCACACTCACTAGCATACGGAGAGTTGGCAGCTGAGCCGTTGAGGAAGCTGGGTGAGCCGCTCAGGTTGCTCATGGCCGTGCTGCCGTAGCCGTTCATGCTGGTGGCCACACTGCTGTAGCTGCTCTGCTGTGGGGTGGGGCTCGGTACATAACTATGAGGGGACACGCTGCTTGTATTCCGGTTGAAGCCTGAGGCAAACAGAATGAAAGAGATTCTCAGATCATATTCGCAGAACATACAGTGTCTTTTAGTCATTTCCTTCATCAGGAACTCATACCATCTAGTTGAACGCTAATTACAAATATTACATAATTTCTGCTGGGATTTTTTCAGTGTTCATGCACAGCTAGAAGCCATTTTATAGTCTGTTCGTGTCTACACTATGTGGCTAAAACTTTGATGTCCAGGAAGCACATAAGAGTGCGATGGTCAAACCTACACAAACTTTCGGACATATAGCGTATGTCTATGTGGGTGTGTCCTGAGGTAACTACAGTGAAACTAACAGGAACGGTATGAACAGCAGTTGATGAGTAGATGAGAGCGAGGATGTAAAAGTGAGGATAAACATGAAATTCATGTAAATACAAATGGATTTTTTAATAACTTAGAGCTGAATACACGGCAGCGCTAAATATTCGGTGGGATACTCGCGTTCAGATCAAACATCCAATCAGAACCGACCAGATTTCACCCCGTTCAGACAAATTGTCGCCCGGGTTCAACGTGGTTGAGAAATCCTACAACTAGTACTCGGCACAATTGGACGTAGTTCAGGGTGGACATTTCATAAGCCTTTGGACTCATTTCAAGGATTAGAAGAGAGCAGAGTTCCTGAGTTTGCAGCAATACTGGAAGATTGCAGCTCAGATGAACTGTACCCTATTCACCGGTTTCTCATTGGAGATGAGAACGCTTGCTCAAGCTAGTGAAGTGTCAGTTCATCTGATATGTATGTGTGAGTCTTACCCTGATTGCCTCCTTGAGAGGACTCGGACACATTAACAGTAATTTGTCCAGTAAAGGAGTTCACCCCCATCATGCTGGCATGGACAGAGCTGTTGGTGAGCCCTGTGAGTTGGTTGTGGTTGCGTGGTACATTGTAGAGTGCCTCAGCGATGTCAGCAGCCCTCTTCAGTATGATCTCCTATACACATACACACACACACACACACACACACACACACAAACTCGGTTTAATTCATCCATAAGACTCTTCATGAAGTGTTTTTCTATACCTACATGTTACATTTCATTATATCATTCATATATATATAAATGTATATATATATATATATATATATATATATTTTATATATATATATATATATATATATATATATATATATATATATAGTATCTAGTAGAGTTTAGACATTATAACTATTTACAATGTCATTCATTATGACATCATTATCCTGGCAGGTTCACCGATAAGTCTCATATGACCCTGGCAAATGTTTATTGTCTCATATGACCCTGGCAAATGTTTATTGTCTCATATGACCCTGGCAAATATCAATCTGATGACCTGATTCGTGATTCGTGCCCTGGTATGATTGGCTAAACATTTCAAATTCCCTGGCTGACTAGAAATCTTCATAGTGTAGCTTGGTTAGTAAGAGCTGATAAAAAAAAAAAAAAATAAATAAATGCTGTACCTGGTTGTTATGAGGCATTCCATATAACGCCTCCACCAGATCTGCTGCTCTCTTCAAAATCACTTCCTATACCCAGAGGGGGAGAAGAAAAAAAGAAGAAGAAAAAGGGATGGAAAGAAAATTTAATAAAGCGCGAAAAGTAGAAAGACTGACCACTTTTCCTTCCCCCTCAATTCATTCCTCATAGATTTTCATTGTATAATGCGTGTCACCAACAGGAGCGGAGAGCTCGTTTTTGACCACGACTGAGCAACAAGTTCTTCCAGAAAGAGCGAAAAAGGGTCAAGTTCCCATTTAATAACACCGCGGACAGGCGAAAAAGCACGGCGCTGCTGCTTGCTCGATTGTTTGGTGTCTGTTGAAATGAATAAGTGCAGGATTTCAACAAAACATCTGGTTTGGATTGGAGCAGAGACAATGAGATCTATGTTCTGCGGAAAAGGTCAGCCGGTTCCTCAGAGCTACACTGACGGCAATAACTTAAGGAAAACAGGACATGGGTAGGAGATGTGTCTAATCATAAGAAACGATTACTGGGCCGATGCGTTTCCGGTGTTTCTCGAATCACGACGTGTCGCAGCAGCGTTAGTGGGACTCCTTTAGTGGTCTTCGGCATTTCTTGTTATTGCTGTTTGCGGTAGGACATGAGTACTGAGTGAATCTGTAACACATTTCAAAACTGTACGTCAAAAGGCGCAGATCAAATTTACCCTTTAGTCACCAAATCAAAGAAATCAAAGCCACATTTCTTCCTCTTCTTCTTCTTCTTCTTCTTCTTCTTCTTCTTCTTGGCTGCAGCGGAGTTCACTTGTTCCAGTACCACCATCATTTCCTGGTGTGTGAAAATCATTTTCACTGTTTTTTCCCCTCAGTCCATGTATCTTCTGTGAGGTTTCTGTGAGGAGTTAATGTGGCAGGCCATGATTTGATCCACAGCAAAAATGTGATAACCTTCTCACAAACAAGAACTCTGAGAGCTGTATCAAAACATATTGCTTCTTGGCCAGCCCTAAGCCGATCACACACACACACACACACACAAATACACACGCACACACCTCAAAGAGAAAAAGAGAGAGAGAGAGAAAGAGAGAGAGAGAGTGAGAGAGAGAGAGAGTTAAACAGAGAGAGAAAGAGAGAGTGAGTGAGAGAGAGAGAGTTAAAGAGAGAGAGAGTGAGAGAGACAGTTAAAAAGAGAGAGAGAAAGAGAGAGAGAGAGAGAGAGAGAGAGAGAGAGAGAGAGAGAGACCCTACAAGGATCAAGAGAGGGAGGTCAGGTGGGCAATGCGCAATAAACTGCTTTAGTGTGCTGTCCAAGGTGCTAAATTCACTCAGTTTCCACCGTTGTGTTCACATGGCATGTGGCACAGGTAGCAAGGAGTGCTTAGGTGTGAGGTGATTAGTCAAACCAAGGTGGACCTCCAGAATACGAAAACGAATGCATCAATCAGATCAGAAGAAATGGTGGTAGATGAGTGTGTAGAGAGAGTATGTATGATGATGCTCTGTTCATTCTTGCACTGGCTATGCTAATCATGCTAATCCTCTGAACATTCCCATCACTTCCTGATACTACTGAATCATAAGACTCACACAGCAGCGCATGGTGGCTTAGTGATTAGCACATTCGCCTCACACCTCCAGGGCTGGGGGTTTGACTCCCACCGCTGCCCCCTGTGTGTTTGGGGGTTTCTACGGGTTCTCCGGTTTCCTCCAAGTGTCCAAAGACATGCATGGTAGGCTGATTGGCGTGTCCAAAGTGTCCGTAGTGTATGAATGGGTGTGTGAGTGTGTATGTGTATATGATCCTGCGATGGATTGGCACCCCGTCTTGTGTCCGATGCTCCCTGGGATAGGTTCCAGGTTCCCCGTGACCCAGTAGGATAAGCGGTATCGAAAATGGATGGATGGATGGATGGATGGATGTCCAAGCAGATAGAAAGCAGCCTAATCATAACAAGTCCCAAATAGCTTTCTCATCCCAGCGATTGTACTTTCTCTGAATAATGGCAGCCTAGAAGAAAGACGAGGAGTGTGATATATTTTTGTTGTCTACTCTTTTTTTTTCAATTAACAAATTCAGCAATGTGTAAAACTTCATTAATGCTATTAAGATTTTATTTTTGAACTTTTATGAAACAGTTTTAAACGTCCAGTTCATAGTACATGACGTGGTGTCGTCCTAACAAAAGGCAGCCTTTCCGTCTCAGGCTATCATGAATCCCCACTTAAACCCACGAGTAACAGCTGAACAAATATAATCTCAATAAACACCTGAACTTACTTTCTAACACAATCGGAAACAAGGTACCGGACATTGCGGTGTGATTATCTGCACGGATTAGCGGGTCATTGAGCCTAATGCAGGATCACAAGCGACTGAGAACGCTTCGCCTCCTTCTGCTCACGGCAGCATGATCTCATCGCACACTTCCTGTTTAAAAGAGTGACATCAGATAATGAAAGGAGACGTGATCAAAAAGTGATGATGCCGCCAGGGATGACACACCGAGTGAATTCCTGGTTTCATTTTAGTCATTCGGCATTCTGTTAGACCTGCAGGCTCGAATCTGATCAATAATAGCTGAAAAAGTGCTGGTTATGTGGTCATCTCTTTCTCTCTCTCTTTATCTCTATCACTCTCCCTCTCTCTCAATCTCTCTCCATCTCTCTATGTCTCCCTCTCTCTCTCAATCTCTCTCCCTCTCGCTCAATGTCTCTCCGTCTCTCTCTCTCTATCTCTCAATCTCTCTCCATCTCTCTATCTCTCTCAGTCTTTCTCAATCTCTCTCCGTTCTCTCTATCTCTCAATCTCTCTCCGTCTCTCTCTCAATCTCTCTCTGTCTCTCACTCTCTCTATCTCTCTCGCTCTCTCTCTCAATTCTCTCTCAATCTCTCTCCGTCTCTCTCTCTCTCTCACTCAGTCTTTCTCAATCTCTCTCCGTCTCTCTCTCTCTCTATCTCTCAATTCTCTCTCTCAGTTCTTTCTCAATCTCTCTGTCTCTATTCTCTCTACTCTCAATCTCTCTCCGTCTCTCTCTCAATCTCTCTCCAATCTCTCTCTCTCTTTCTCTCTCTCTCTCTATATATTCTCTCAATCCCTCCGTTCTCTCTCTCAATCTCTCTCAGTCTTTCTCTAACTCTCTCCGTCTCTCTCTCTCTCTCAATCTCTCCTTCTCTCTCTATATATCTCTTCTCAATCTCTTCACTCTCTCTCTCTATATATATCTCTCTCAATCTCTCTCCGTCTCTCTCTCAATCTCTCTCAGTCTTTCTCAATCTCTCTCTCTCTGTATCTCTCTCAATCTCTCTCCGTCTCTCTCTCTATATATATCTCTCTCAATCTCTCTCCGTCTCTCTCTCAATCTCTCTCTATCTCTCTCTCTCTCTCTCTCTCTCTTTCTCTCTCTCTCTTAGGCTGATGATGTTCTTAACAACTAGCCTTTGTTGAGCTGACTTATTTTATTTATCTAATTAATTTATGTTTTTGAATGCTCTTTAAATATGTATTTATTTGTATATTGAGTCACATTGGACTTTAGTGTATATTGTGTATAATGTGAAATAAAGGATAGTAAAAAGCAAAAAAAAAAAGGCTCTATCTCTCTCTCTCTCTCTCTCTCTCTCTCACACACACACACACACACACCACACACACACACACACACACACACACACAGACTCCAATCTAACCAATAAAAGCTCTAAAACTGCCCAGCTTGCGTTAGCTCCCTTCGGTGGTGGTATGAATGCCCAATAAGCCATTCAGACTTCTGTCTCTCTCCACTAATCCCCTTACATGGGCCACTACACCATCTGTCCTTCACTGTCTGTCACTCTGTTTGTGACACTGCGTCTGTAATGCATGTGTTGGTAATTAGTTAGCGAGGGTGTGTTTGTATAATGATGATTTGAAAAATCCACCGACATTTGTGGCATTTCCGTAGTAAAGGATAACGAATAAAGTAATGAAGCACCAGAATATAATTAGCACTAGAGAATTCTGGACTTATAATCACATCAGAATTTCGAAAGCATGGAAGCCGTAAGAGGCCAGGTATTATTCTTGTTTTTTCGCCGTTCTGGTCACGTTAGAAACGTGTTGTTTTTATTGTTCTGGGAGCAGAAAAAGCTTAGCGCAGTCCCTCGGCATCACAGACGAACGCGTCCGTTTCCGTCAAGCCGAAATAGCTCTGCGTCTGGCAGCGATTGACGACGTCCACGTCGGTGTCCGAGACTCGAGAAGAAAGTTGACGCGCGTCCCTCTCGGTGCGGAGATGGGAGTCCATCTCTACAGCAGGAAATCATTACGTTTAATGACGCTGATGGCGAAGACGGCTACATCCGTGCTACGCCAGAACCGTTCGCGAGGTGCGAGAGTTTTGTCGTGCCGAAAAAAGGAAGTCAAGATCAAGAGAAAAGAAGAAAGACAATATAATGACGTGCGGCCTCTTAGGACTTCCGTACGATCGGCTTTTAGGAAAATTCATAAGAAATATCATTGATTTCCAGACGCAGAGGCACAGAGGTGCGCGGATTAATTTCATCTGACTGGCAAGTTTCATTCAGTTTGAATGTGCGCTGTACATGTTCCAGTCTATGTTCTTGTGTAAAGTGTGTGTGTGTGTGTGTGTGTGTGTGTTGGCCTCTCTTCCCTCGTGTATCTGAGTCAGGAGCACTATGAATGAAGCTTCCAGTTGAAAAGTGAGTTCCATCAACAAACTGTTATTACCTCAATAAAAACAAGACAATCGATGAACCGAACACGTTGTGTGCGTGTGTGTGTGTGTGTGTGTGAAAGAGAGGAAGGTGCCGATGATGGCAGCTGGGACAGCTGCCAAGAAACAAGTGAGAGAGATAAATGAGAGAGAGGGATAGATAGAAAGAAAGAGTAGAAGAGAGGCACGGCATATCCACTCCCTATTTCTGACCTCTTCATTGTGTTCAGCGCTGATCTGAATGTCAGAAGTGCAGAAATTATTTCGTTTCTCATGCTCTCTCTCTCTCTCTCTCTCTCTCTCTCTCACACACACACACACACACACACACACACACTATGACTCAATTACTAGTGGTGGAGCAATAATAAAGTCTGGGCAGCAAAGGCTTCGATCGGCTGACCTGCTGGGAGGCACAAGCTGACTTCACCATGATGGATCACCTCTTGATGCCTGTGCTTATAAACACACACACACACACTCACACACACACACACACACGTACGCACGCACACCCAGAGTGCATAGTGCTGTGCAATGGACTGGCATTCCATGCAGGGAATATTCCTGGCTCATACCCATTCCTCGTATAAGCTCCGGATCCATCACGACCCTGACCGGATAAAGGATAATATAATAATATAAAATGTATTCTCAGTAACTGCTTTTTATCTGCAGATTCTGATCAAGAGCTTCAGTTATACATCAGAATCGGGTCAAATTGTGATCTCAGTGACTTTGACAGTGGCCCGGTTGTTTGTGCCAGACGGGATGGTTCGAGTATCTGATCTGGTATTTTCATGCACATCAACGTATAGCATTTTCACAGAAGGGTGCGAAAGATTTTTTTAAAAACACGTCCAGAGAGCAGCAGGTCTGTGCACTGAAATGCCTTGATGAAGATAGAGCTTCGAGCAGAACGGCAAGACACTTTCCAGCTTCCAGGAAGACTATGGTCACTCAAATAACCACTCTTTACAACCACGCTGAGCAGAAAAGCATCTCCTCAAGTCTGGAGGAGAATGGCCAGACTGGCTTGTTGGGTTCTACTTATGTTAGCCAAGACTGGAAATTTGAAGCTACAGCATATCTTCCTTGAGATCTCCTGTACCTTCCTGCAGGTTTCATCTCCAACTAAAATCTAACACACCTCTTTTAGTTGATCAAGAACTTCTTAAGGTAAAGATTAGCTGCTCAGGTGGGCAGGATTATGGTTGGAGATAAAGTCTTCAGGAAGGTAGATCTCCAGGAACAGTGTTGGTGACCATCGAGTTACAGTGTACACAGGCTCAATAAAACTGAACACTGCAAAAAGTCCAAGCTGTATTTTTAGAATCTTCTCCTGCCCAACCTCAGATCTTGGTTTACAGGAACAAAAGCCCTCAAACCAGTCTGATCATTTTCCTCCGAGCGCTTGAAGAACTTGCTTGTTTTTTATTTCCATTTTCACAACATTCTATGTAAATGCTAGAGACTGTTGTGTGTGTGTGAAAAATTCCAGGAGATTTCTGAAATACTCAAACCAGCAGCAATTATAGTTTGTATAATTTGTCCTTTCAGAGATGGCACTATGTTTTCCAGAGGGAGGAATTCGGGGTTAGATTTCAAACGACGGCTAATGTGTCCAGGATTCATCCCAAGAGCAGACCGTCTGACGCAAAAAAAAGCCTCCAAGAACCACAAAATTTCATCACGGGATGTCTTGCAACTGTTGGTGTCAAAGTGCATTCTTCTACAGTCAGAAAGAGATTGCACACATTTGACCTGCATATGATGCTAAGCCAGGAAAAAGCTTTTGAAAGACTAAAGTTTTCCAATTAGTATATAGGCAAATACCAGGCCTTTTGGAATAATGTTCTCTAGACAGATGGAGCAAAGATAGAGCATTTTGGCCACAGTAACAGCAGACATGTTTGGAGCAGAGCAAAGACAGCTTTTCAGAAGAAGCGCCTCATACTAACTGTGAAGCACGGTGGTGGAAATGTTATGGTTTGGGGTTGCTTTGCTGCCTCAGGGACCAAACAGCTTGCATTCATTGATTCAACTATGAATTCTGCATCATATCAAAGAGTGCTTGAAGATAATGTGAGGCCGTCCGTCCGAAAGTTGAAGCTGAACTGAAATTGGACCTTTCAACAGACTAATGATCCTAAGCATACGAGCAAATCCACCAAGGAATGTCTCAAAAAGAAAAAACGTAGGGTTATGGAACAGCCTAGTCGAAGCATGGATTTGAATACCATTGAAATGTTGTGGGGGGATTTGAAAATAGACAGAACATGCAAGAAAAACCCTCAAACATTTTGCAACTGAAAGAATATTACATAGAAGAGTGGTCAAAAATTCCAGAAAGCCTGGTGGACAATTACGCAAAACACTTACAAGTAGTTATTTCTCCTAAAAGGGGACAATCCCAGCTTCTGAGGCCGAGGGTGTACTTATTATTTTTTTCCACAGAAGAATATCACATCTGTTGATATTTCGGTTTAATAAATGACTAATTCTTCCTTGTGGTCTTGTTCGAGTACATCAACTTCTCATTAATAAGCACTGTTTCAAAGAAGAAAAAATTTCCACGGGGTGTACTTATTTTTTCACATGACCATATGCGAGAGATAGACATTAGGCTGAAATTCACTAGAGTACTAATTGTATCACTAATTGTAAACGCTACATACACACACACACACACGCGCGCGTCCGAGCACACCACACCACACACACACACACACACACACACCTGGACCAAATCAACCATAACACACTTCTTATAGTGTTTTCATACACTTTTTCCTGGAATCTCACAAGACATCTTCGTCAAACTGGGAGGAAATAAACAAAAGGGGGATGCCCATGTGAAGCCCCTTAGAAAGTCTACACTGATGTGTAATTTCTTGATCATACACACACACACACACACACACACACACACACACACACATTTCAAATGATCTTACTGCATTGCTTTTGTCTATAACTTGCATCTGTACGACTCCTCCCACAATGTGTTTGCACTTATCTTAGTATTAAGTCTTCCAAACACACACACACACACACACACACACACACGCCGCTTCTAATCACAGTCGTTTATTGCAGTTAGTCACATTAGTCAATGAGCTCACAGACAAATGCGGATGCATGTATTTAACTCTTAGTAACTCTTTGTGCTTGTGTCTTTGTGCGTCTGTGTGTGTTTCATTCCCGGAGAAACTCACATTCAGAAGATTAATCGTTAAGACACACACATCCACACGTGCGCATTCACAAAGAAGCACCGCAGAAGCCTAAAACACTCTAAAATACACACCAAAACGACACTGCTCCAGCAGCACCACACTGGGTTTAACATGGCTGGCTGACACACACATCAGCACACAAGGATGATGCAGCGATGATGTAACTCTCCTTGTGCTTGAGCAACGGCTGCTAACGACTCACGAACAGCGATCGTTAGCGCACGAGTCCGATCTCCAAGCCCACGTCGACATCAGAGCGGGGGACTCGGCCATCTTAGTCGTATTTTTGTATAACATACAAACTCTCACTCTGACTCACGTAAAAGCTCCTCTGACCTCCGAGTAAAAGCTCCTCTGACTCACGTAAAAGCTCGTCTGACCTCCGAGTAATCTGGAAACGATCCGATCTTGAAGCCGAACGTCACAAACAACACGCGAGTATAAATAACTAAATAAAAGTACGATATGGAAGCGGAAGATCTGTCGTCCCGACACGGCGTCTCGATGAACGCGCTTGTTGATCCTTCGATAATATTGTCTTAACAATGCTCTTTGCGATCACGAAGGATTACAAACACAACCGCGTACCAATATGTCTGCAAGCATATTCAAATCGAGCTACGCCGTGTAAAACTTACACGTACACCGTTAACCACTGGAGAAATCAGGTTTTTTTTAAAATAAAAATCTGAATGATATTCAAATGTCCTGTTAACACACTATTTGAGTCTGACTTTTTTTCCGACAGCGATTCAGTCCGCTCTCGGTCTTCGTACTTTATCGTCGACTCTAGACTGTTGTCGATAGCGCCATGCTAACAATAATTTATTGGAAATGAGTCAGCAGAGAAATTTTATGTAATACTTTGTTATGAAAAAGATTCTTATACTCTATATTACACGTGTAACAGTATCAATACTGACTCCGCAAGTCTAGTCAGAATGTAACAAACACGCCGTACCTTTGGTAAGCGCTCCGGGTCTCCAGGATGCCGAGGGATGACCTTCTGTAGCCGCTGGAAACCGTAATCAATGGTGGGCTCGTTTAAAGCTGAAAAACAGACACCATTAATTCTAACATTATTCTATAGACGACTGAACCCGCCCCCAATCCCATCTCATTTAAATGACTGATTGCTGATTTAGCATTCAATGTGATTTATTATAGATGGAAGATTTTCTTCAATGGTCCACTAATAAAGTAACTGCCGGGGCGTACCAGTCCAAAAATCGATAAATCACTGAAGTCCTTCTTACAATTATAACACGAGGAAATGGAAGAAAATCACATGTCATGGGAAAGCGTGACAGGTTTGACACCATGGAAGGTGCCGCCGGAGTATGCGATCGTTCCGATGGAACATCGCCATGGCATTTTCCAACGATTACCCGCATTTATTCTGCTCGAAGTGCAAAACGCAGGTACGCGACGGCAATCTTGGGATTCGAAAGATGGCGCATTTGGTATTGCAATTACCGCATGTGGAGTCTTTATCTTGTCAGAAACATGAAAGTGCATCAGTCGTGCGAAGGAATATGACGACTGGGAGAAAGATTTACAAGCTATCGCATCAAATGTGGTTCAATAACAGAAAGAAAATGGAGAGGGGGTGGGGGGGATGGGGGGTGAAATGATAAGGCTGCACTTATGGCAGTGCTTTGTTTTCAAAAGGCTACTGTTTAAAAGGAGTCCAAACTGCAAATAGAGACAAAATGTTCCAGATATTGACGTGTTGTACGTTTTTGAGAAATATATATATATATATATATATATATATATATATATATATATATATATATATATATATATATATATATATATATATATATATATATAATTTATGTATTTATTTTGTAATAAGGAACTGATCTGGTATCAGTGTTTGGCAGTTCTATCCTTCTCTAAGCTTAGGACCACAGCTAAGACTGACTTAGTATATAACTTAATACTATATACATGGGTTTAAAATAACAACTTTTTTTTCCTTCCAACACTTCATGAAGCAGGAGGTTTAAAAAGTCGAGAAAAGAGGAAGAGAAAACCAAAACGTGGTTTGGATGAGCATGAGGGAGTGTTAGGGGTTAGTGGGGCACAGAGAGAAAGTGGAGTCGGGTGCTTTCCTGTCAGTTGAAGCAGATGGTCACGGTTCAGTGAATTCTAATAAAGTTATAATGATGTTAGTATTGTCGTGTAATATGAGGGGAAACTTAAGTAGACTATTAATATAACTATCATATGGGTGCCCTCCACTAATATTGGCACCCTTGGTAAGATTCGTGGCAAAGATAAGGTAGCACAAAGTACTGACTAAAAGGGGTGCCAATAATTGTTGGGATTCAAATGGCCAAAATTTAACAAAGTTTTTTTTTTTTTTTTTTACAAACCTGTGTTGTGTTTGCAATTGTTTGATATCCATGAGAGTATTTTTTGTGAAATAATTTTTAAACAAAAGATCGAAAGGTTAACCAGTGAATTCTCACAGCCTCCTTCGCTCATATTTACCAAGGGTGCCAGTATTACTGGAGGGCACTGTATTCGAACATTTCCATACTTATAAAGCTGCTCAAATTACTCGATTTTGGGGTGTATGAAAGGTTTGATTTCGTGAAACGATACGTGAAAATCCGTCGAATAAATAGAGCCAATGAAGAAGAAGAAGAACAACAACAACAAAAACATGAGATGTAAATGAAATGTGAATGTGAAATTCAGCAGTGCGCGAATGGTTTTCGATGTGCGAGTGTGTGAAAGAATGAGAAAAAGCCTTCGCCTCGAAAAGTGTGATGGTGGGAGTCGCCTTTTGTGACGGTTGATCATCTCCACCTGTTTGTATGAGGATTTTTTCCATCCCATCTTAGTGTTGAACTGACTGGTCCGACGGTTCAAGGTCCGACCAAGCAGACAGCTCGAGTAAAACGATCAGGACCAAAATGGATGAAAATGAATTCAACTGATCTTAGCTCGCTTCCTTGTAAGCGTAGTTAGCTTCTGAATGCCACATAGGTACTGTTTATTAAAATATAAGCGTTTATGGCAATAGCGAAGCTGCTCAGCATTTCTATTTGCTCAACAACGAGAAGAAGTAAGAAGAACAGTAAGAGGATGCCCATATTAGTCTTCAGTAAGGCAGATACTGTATACATCTCAAAGCATTCTGTTTTCTCTCTTCTACCTGAGGTCGGTAGATAAATACTCACCTTTTAATTTTATAAGGTACTTTTTATTCTGATCGAGTTATCATTCGTAGTATTCATTCGTTATCAGGCCGCACGTAAATGCAACTACGGTGGATAAACTTTAACTTACGGAAGGGGAGTAAGAAGGAAGTGAAAAACACACCCTTCCGGTCAAAAGTTTGTGGACACTCGCCTGAAATGTGTCTCTTGACCTTTAAAAACCTTTTGAGTTGTTAGCCGACGTATTCGTTTCTTTCATTAGAAAATGAACGTTTTATTGACAAATAAATATCTGTTTTAAACGGACGACTCGGAGCGAAATATTCCGAAAAGCAGCTGATAAGAAGTGAGAAAACGCCAAAATTTCTGGGAATTCTCGGCAAAAAGGGCGTCGACTTTGAATACGCTGAAATGCTCAATTATTTTGATTTGTTTGGATTTTTATTTTTTTATCACGACATAATTCCCGTAGTTCTGTTTGTGTTACTCCAGAGTTTTGATGACTTTATTATTCTTCTAAAATGTGGAAATATAAAAAATGAAATAAAATAAAGAATGAGTGTGTCGAAACTTCCGACCGGCCGTGTGATGCTAACAGATTAATCTGGCCTCCCTTTACGTGCGTGAACACGCCTGATTATGAACGATCGGTAAATCACATACAAAGTAATTAAAATAAATGATTGGATATCGGTACGTTATAAGATCACGTTACAAGTTGAAGTAATAGTAATAGAATAACAACATAAAACATCCCTAACACCGAAAACAATCCGGCATGTTTTCTAGAATGCCTCAAGCATTTCTTTGAAAAGAAAGAACCTTTACTCTCCACACACACACACACACTCACACAGAGAGAGAGAGAGAGTGAGTCATAAGTAAATCCACTGATTTTTTTTTTTTTTGCATAATCTCTAAGCCTACGAAATAATGATGCCCTAAACACTGGAAAGACGCAAACCCTCAACATAAACTGACACGTGTCGTGTATTACACTTTTAATTGCTTGGCAAATACATGAACTACACCTGAGCACGTGTACCCTGACTAAAATGGGGAAGTGGGACTGTTGTTGGCCTATATCTTCACTATAACCAGTAGAATATTGTCTAGTGCTAACCACACCGTGAGTATTTATAACTTGGCGTAGCTCTTCTTTTGCAAACTGTTTTATTGTTTTCTTCGTACTCCCACATGGCTTCAGTTTGCTCGGGGATGCGGGTTTATTGTTCTCCCTGGGCAATCATAGTGGTTAACTGCTCCAAAATAGCATTGGGGCCAAGTTGGAGATGTTACGCTACAGTACATGCTAAATTCTCAGTGTTAAACGGGACATTATGAGCATTAGCTGAGCAAGATAATATACTGTATTGTAGCGGCACTGTAACGGCCTGATGGATGTCAGCGATGCATAGCGTAGCGACTTCAATACTTTGCTTCGGTACTGTGCTTTACCCTGAATTCGGAAGATAATGATCATGATGAATACAGCTCACACGTCAGATTCGTTTCTGAAGTTATTTCTGATGGGGAATTGAGCACAACTCTTGAATGGAAATTTAGCTTCCACAGCGAACGTGGAATGCAAAAGAACCCATGTCGCACCCCTATTCATCTCCCTCCACAGGCGTCTTGTAGCCGCACGGATCAAATTCAAGGCCTTGATGCTGACGTACAAGAGCTTGTCTGGAACAACACCCCTCTACCTCGACACTTTCCTGAATTCCTTACTCATTACGCCTCTGCTAAATGAATAAACCTGAACGTAAACAGGGCTTAGCTAGCAACCGAATAAGCATGAAGTGTATCCAGAGCTTAACCATGGGATCACTGACCATGAGATAGAAAAACACAAGGCATTCAACATTCTCACATACAATCACACACAGTGCCAATTTAGGGTAGACAATCCGCCGACCGCCTCATTTTGGAGGTGGAAGAAATGATGCGTTTAGGTTTAAAATGACCCTTTCATTACCGCTCATCGTTTGTAATGTTTACGTGCGTGGGTGACTCTGGAGCTTTTACAAGCTAGCATTTATTGCCTGGTTGTTTTTTTTGCGAGGGGGGTTGAGGGGTTGTTTCTTTTAAACGAATGACTAGAAGATGAGCTGAAGATTAGTTAGAGGCTTTGCATTACCGCGCCTTCAAATGTTAGCGTGTTTGTAAGTCGCTCTGTATCGGAGCGTCTGCTAAGTCGCTAACTGTGAAAGCATTGAGGTTCTCTTAGCTTAGAAACTGTAGTAGAACCCCAAAGACAGTTTGTATCCACACGATGTTTCAGGGCATGTGTTAATTGAGTCTATCAGACTAAACTGGCTGAGGAGTTTGGTCATTATTAAGTTGTTAAATGTTCACAAGACATGTTAAGCATGGCCTTAATGACTGTTTCAGTTGAATAAAATCGCAAAAAATCACCAGTGCAAAAACATCGGCTGGCGTCAAGGAAAATGTCAAATTGATGTGACGGGAATTACCTCAGCGATTAATTAATTAAATGCTCTCTCTTTCTCTCTCTCACTTTCTGTGACCACACTGTGAGCAATCTCTTGCAATCAGAGAAATCAATGCTCATTGAAATTGCATGAGGACAGATGCATGCCTCATCATATTTCACAATAATGATCCAGAGAGGAAGATGGTCTGAGCAGGGTAGGAGGTGGGGTGTCTAGGAGGAAGGGGAACAGACAGAATCAAGTAGAAGGAGGACAAGATGTCCATGATTGATGAGAATAAAAAAAGTGAGTATACGGTCAAAAGTTACCTAATGCTATAAGCTATTATTGCACAGGAGCATCTCTTGGAGCACACTATGAACACCAAGGATAATAATACATTATGGTAACCTAAAATAAGAGACGTGAGGACCATACTGATGCTCATGCTACGACTGTAGCATCCTCACTGGGCCCTAGGCCCTCTTCAGATTCACAATTCCTTCCAACCAGGAAGAGCAGACCATGCAAGTTTAATTAAAAAACAACAACAATATTTTCAGAACCTCCAGAGGACCATCCCTCATGCCATCATATAATACCAATAAGATGTTTGTTGTTGTTGTTGTTGTTGTTGTTTTTACCTTCTCCCCATCTTTGGTTCCATATAACCTGTCAAAGTGTTGCAGTAATGAACACGGCAGTGTAGAGCAATCTCCTAAGCTTCGTTTTCCCTCCTCCAGGTGTGATCTGAAAGCGAGGGCTCTGGGGGATCGATCCTTGCAGCAGGGCAGCGTTCAATACCTCTGAATTATTGCTTCATTCTTCCCTCCTTATTATAGATGAGTTATTTTCCTCAAGCCACCCCAGTTTAGGATCAATAAAGAATCTTGTCTTATTTTCCAACTTATTCGTATATCTTACCTCCTCTTCTCTCTTGCTCTCTGTTATCTTTAAGATGTATGGTTTGACATTTGAGAGTTGTGTGGTGGGACGGTGGAGGGTGCTCTGTGTGTGTGTGTGTGTGTGTGTGTGTGTGTGTGTGTGTGTGTGTGTGTGTGTGTTCTGAAAGATACCGTTATGAAAGACAATACACACACCTGCTGAACTTATTGGGGTGCATGGACCTCCTCATTTGGCCTTTCTACTTCTAACATATCAAATAAATCCAATGAAGATTACACAGGGCTGTGGCGTCAATCTAAGGGCCCGGATAGCCACGTCCCTACTGTACACAAGGTTGCCTGTTCCCTCTTTTATCACACCGAATCCAGCCCACGAAGACCTTAATAATTAGCTCGAATCCGGTCTGTCAAACGAGGCAGGAATTCTGGAGACGGACCACGCTGATTTGCGATGGTTGAAATATAATAGCAGTCTACGCTAAATGTGATGCCACGCAATATGGATAACGTACAGAGCTAATTCTTCAGGATCCTAGCTGAAGATGTAGCATAAACAGGGTCCCTGCCTTGCTAGGTATCGGTTTATCGATTGCGTCTTCACACTTCCTCTTTACAGACCGCCAGCACTGGCGCATACCTTCTCGAGTGACAGGGCGCCTCCACTGTCAATTATAGAAGATTTATTAGGTACTCGGTGCCCTTTGCAACTAAATCAAGGCCAGAGAGGGAAATAAGGAAACTAAGAAAGAGAGATAAAGGAAGGTAAATGACAGCGTTTCATGTATTAATGATCCTGCATTATTGAGCCTAGGCTATACACAAAAATAAATAAATAGAAAGTCTGTAGGCTTCTTCATTAAAGATCACAATGCATAAAAACCTTGCAATTCTACTCATCTACTTTACTGTACGCATTGTATGCCTTGTCCGTTTAAAGTCTACAATAACACGATCCTCAATAGGCTGATTCTCATTGGTTGACTGATTTTGGAGGTTACAAAACCTGACATACTACTGACAGTTTCCAGGTAGCCACAGATTAGCACCTAGCTGGAGTTTGGCAGGAGGCTGTGCCTGTATTGATTTAATTAGACCCGCCGAGCTGCTAGCAAGCTACGCTAATAGCCACCTCTCACACAGTTTGGTAACAGACTGATTTTGTTTGACTTACTAAAACAAAACAAAAGCCCAAGGAGTACAAGGAAGGTGTGGTTCCAGCTTGGATAAAATGGCTATTGTGTTTTAGTTTGGTTAGACGCATGAGTACAGGAAGTTACAGGTTCATGTAGGATTTCATCTGAGCTGAGGGAAACAGGAGGGAAATATTTCATGCTTGTTTTTCAGTGTACACCTTCCGATGGATGAACTGGTCAGCACCTACTATGACCGAAACGCACGCACACACACACACACACACACACACACACAACTTTCCAACTTTAATTCCATGGATCCAGAATTTAGAAAGAAAAAAAGTGTGGCGTCTGATTTTGAATGACTTTCATGTGTTACATGCTCATACACACCCAGTGAACTCACACCTATAAATACAGTCTGCCAAACAAATCACTAGCAATTTGCTAATGAGTTCTCAGGAGGTTGACCTTTGATCTCAATATTTGTTGGCACTGATGGGTGATTTGGCTCGTTTTAATGCTGCCTCGGGAATCCTTCTCTCTCTCTCTCTCTCTCTCTCTCTCTCTCTCTCTCTCTCTCTCTCTCTCTTTCTCTCTCTCTCTCTCTCTCTCTCACCCTCTCTCTCTTTCTCTTTCTCTCTCTCACTCACCCCCCCCCTCTCTCTCACCTACTCTTTCTCTCTCTCTCTCGCTCGCTCACCTTCTCTCTCTCTATTTTCCTCTCTCTCTCGCTCACCTTCTCTCTCTCTCTCTCTCTCTCGCTCACCTTCTCTCTCTCTCTCTCTCTCTCTCTCTCTCTCTCACCTTCTCTCTCTCTCACTTACTCTCTTTCTCTTTCTCTCTCTTTCTCACCTTCTCTCTCTTTCTCTTTCTCTCTCTCACTCACCCCCCTCTCTCTCTCTCACCTACTCTTTCTCTCTCTCTCGCTCACCTTCTCTCTCTCTCTCTCTCTCTCTCTCTCTCTCGCTCACCTCCTCTCTCTACTCACTCTCTCTTCTTTCTCACCTTCTCGCTCTTTCTCTCTCTCTCTCTCTCTCTCTCGCTCACCCCCCCTCTCTCTCTTTCTCTCTTTCTCTCTCTCTCACACACCTACTCTCTTTCTCTCTCTCTCTCTCGCTCACCTTCTCAGGAGGTTGACCTTTAATCTCAATATTTGTTGGCACTATTGGGTGATTTGGTTCGTTTTAATGCTGCCTCGGGTCTCCTTTTTTCTCTCTCTCTCTCTCTCTCTCTCTCTCTCTCTCTCTCTCTCTTCCTCTCTTGCTCACCTTCTCTCTCTCTCTCGCTCACCTTCTCTCTCTCTCTCTCACCTACTCTCTTTCTCTCTCTCTCACACCTTCTTTTTCTTTCTCTCTCTCTCTCGCTCACCCCCCCTCTCTCTCTCGCTCACCTTCTCTCTCTCTCACCCTGTCTCTCACTCTCTCTCATTCACCTTCTCTCTCTCGCTCACCTACTCTCTCTCGCTCACCTTCTCTCTCTCACACCTACTCTCTCTCTCTCTCTCTCTCTCTCTCATTCACCTTCTCTCTCTCTCATTCACCTACTCTCTCTCTCACCTACACTCTCTCTCTCTTTCTTTCTCTCTATCTCACCTACTCTCTTGCTCTCCCCCTCTCTCTCTCACTCTCTCTCTCTCTCACACCTACTCTCTTGCACTCTCTCTCTCTCACCTACTCTCTTGCTCTCCCTCTCTCTCTTTCTCTCTCTCTCTCTCTCTCTCTCTCTCTCTCTCTCTGTCACTCACCTTTTCTCTCTCCCTCACCTACTCTCTCTCTCTCACTTTGTGTTTAATGTTTATATAACCAGAATATGTAAGTTTGGCTCAAAGACTGAGCTAATTAATACAGATTTTTAGTCAGGGAGAAAAACAGAGGAAAGAAATGCAAAATGGAAAGATGCCTTTATACTCATTACAGGACTATTGAAAATGTTCTGGGACTAGGCCTACTAATTTAGTGTGTGTGTGTGTGTGTGTGTGTGTGTGTGTGTCTAAAATGAGCGAGGAACTTGTTTTCTTTGCGTTTCTGCACCCATGTGGGTGTTTGTGCTCAATCCGGAAATCTACACAGATCGTTTCGGCCCCATTTTTTTCTGCAAATGACTTCAAGATGTAGGCCAATAAAGCACCCACTGTTTGTCTAACTAAACTGTTACAGTGTTTACAAGCCGAGCTCGTTACTATCTCCTCATCTGGAGTAATTAAGGAAAAAAATATCCTCCTTTTTTCCGTTACGTGTTCGCTATGCAAGCTCTACGTTTTGCTTTTGCGTACGTAACTCAGAATATATGCATAATGCAGATCAACGATTACGTACGGCTTAAACGGAAAGCTATAAAGACTGCTCTTATTATTGGCCTAATCTGGGACTGATCAGAGATCAGTAAGGCTGCTCAGGAGGAGAGAGTTGGGCTCTTATATTAACCATCAGACAATAACTAAGAGTCCATATAACTGTATTGAAACTGACATGAATAACGTCCTTGAAAGGAAGTGAATTGGACTCCAGCAGAGGTATACCTGTTTATTCGTACACTCTAAAGCTCTAGACCCTGTAAATTCTGCATCTTGTCCCTACAGGGAATCTCACAAAGGTTCTATGTAAAACCCTACAAAATATTTTCACTATAACCTCTTCATTTTCCAAATAACCCTTCTCCCTAAACATGTACATCATTCCTGAAATTTCACCCAGGATGTTAGTAGTTCTTCAGTGGTCACTGTTGTTTTATGACGATCATCGGTGGTATATTTGTGGTCAGCTGACATAACTTTGGCATGAGATTGGGCAGCTTACCTGTGTAAATGAATCTGCCTGGTGTCCCTTTGCAGAACTGCTTCGACTTGTAGGAGAGCGTCACCTCCACGACACCAGGGATGTGCCGAGGAGGCGTCTGCACCCGGATGGCATGAGGCGTGATGAGCTGTTGAGAGCGAGAGAGAGAGGGATTAGTGTCCCCCAACTAGAATATTTTTAACAGTTTATATACACACACACACACATTATATATATATATATATATATAATATGGTAAGTAATCTGCAATCTGCGATCGGTTAGCGACAGACGCTTAGTAGTGCCTACTCATTGTGGCTAGGGTTGGTTAGGGTTAGGTTTGGGTTAGTGTTGGTTAGGGTTAGGTGTTAGGGTAGGATTGGTTAGAGTTAGGGTTGGGTTAGGGTTAGTTAGGGTTGGTTAGGGTTGGGTTATGATTGGTTAAAATTAGTGTTGGATTAGGGTTGAGTTAGGATTGAGTTGGTTAGGGTTATGTGTTGGTTAGGGTTAGGTGTTGGTTAGGTGTTAGGGTTGGGTTAGGATTGGTTAGAGCTAGGGTTGGTTAGGGTTAGGTGTTAGGTTAGAGTTATGGTTGGTTGGGTTATGATTAGTTCGAGTTAAGGTTGGTTAGGGATAGGTGTTAGGTTAGCTTTGGGTTGGTTAGGGTTAGAGGTTTGGCTTAGGGCTAACCCTAACCCCAACCCTAACCTTGCTTTACGGTCTAATGAATAAAGCGTAATGAATAAATACATAAATAAATAAAAGCATGCAATTCTTGGCTAGCATCCAAAATGCCAAGAACCCTGAAAGCAGTGAATTCATTTGAGTGAAATGTGCATCTGTGAGTATTGTGAGTTTGTATGTCATACTGATCATTCTCAGAGGTCTGATGGGGGCTGTAGTTGTGTTGTGAAATGGCACATGGGGTCTGTACTCCTTGTCTAGAGACACCCTAATTAGAAACATGCTGTAGAGTTAAACCTGAAATGACCGACTCTAGACATTAACCTTCTTACCGAGCACTTATCGCTCAGTTATACTCCCAACTAAATACGTAAGTATACAGTTATACGAGATGCATTGCTCATTCATTTTTTTTAATCTTTGCCAGAGAAAGAAATCAATTTGTGTATAGTTTATTGTGTGTGTGTGTGTGTGTGTGTGTGTGTGTCAGTCCCTGAGCTTGACCTTAAGTTTCTGTACAGTATGTGACCTTTAAAACAAGCCCCAGTATAAAGACTTTGTAAACAGAGGCGAGTGTACCGTTCAGCCATACACAGATGTATTCCCCTAGGGTTAATCAGGACAAATATATATATATTTTTTAATTATTACCCCATAACTACCTAATGCCTCTAACTCTCCCTGCAAAAATGTCATCCAGTCACCTAAATCTTCTTGAGACTAATGTTAAAACAGATGTAGAAAAAATTTAAAACTTTCCCCTCATCATGCGCTATCACGGATAATCAAATCCATAGCTCATGGGCATAGCTGAGCGGGTTCTGGGTGGGCCTCCTCGTTTAGGGGCTATGAGGTTAGGGCAGAAAGGTCAAAAGGTGATGATGTCTACAGGAACAGCTACAGGGGGAGGAGCCAACGATCAGTAAATGTGTCCCAGATGTACACCGTCAATGCACGATGCTGTCTGCATGTGTGCTTATTCCTCTGATATCTACAGTACAGTAAATCCGGATCACATCGGAATGATACGTAGACATCTCATCTGAACATGTTAAATAATCATGTGATGAATAATCATATGTAAAGATGAATAAGTGTAACATTTGAATATCTCCTTAATGAATATAAACAGCACAGGAAGATTGTGTGGTCCTCTTCAGAAGGTGCGCTTTGAGTTAATTAATATAAAATTTTCCAATGGAATTCAATCCAATGGAGTTGGGTTAAATGTGTCGTATTCCTTTGTTTGTGTTTATCCGGTATATGTGCGTTTCTATTAACCTTACCGGTTATACATACCTTCTTATTATTATTCTTTTTCTGTGTAACTTATGTGTTAAATGGTTTTGTTATCGTACGTGTTATATTTGCATTCTTCCGCTTCCGTTATGCCATGTTCATTTTTTTTATGCACTTTCTTAAGCGCGCCTATTATCTGCCCAGGAACAACAGATGAAAATTAGCACTCTGTGCTACCTCATTTACAGCTCCTTCCTGCTGTTTATCAATCCCTGACAAATAAGGTTAGTGCGAAAAGTGTTGATTGCTTGCTCCATGCTTCAGTTGTTCGGTAAACGTAGTAGGCGGCGCGATTCGGATTGTTTAGTCTACCACGTTTCTCTGTAATTCCTAGTCGGATAGACAGTTATGAATAGTAAACGAACATCTACTTAACTGTTACATTGATTACAGGGCATTAATTGGTGCATTTATGCTCCTGAGCGAGTCTAGGGATGATGTAAGGACTGATAGTACACTTCAGCAAGTCTAAAAATGCAGCAAGTTATTCATCATGTGAACCTTGACCTTGAACGATTCCATCGTTTCTCTAGGATTTTTCTTCTGGATTAATTAATAGTTCAGTTTCAGTTTTTCAGCTGCTTTCCAGCAATGTCCTTTACAGCTGACTTGGCTTGACAGAGGTATTATCGTGTAATTGCTATGTTTTGACCCCTGCAATGGACGTTGACAAAGAAGCATGGACGACCATGGATACATTAGACTGCTGTATGGAAAAACCCAAATCAAACTTGGCTCGGAAGTCTGACGGCATCCGGCTTGGGCTCACAGCGTTGTGGAAGAGTACTTAGATAGTCAATTAGTGAACAGTTCGGCAATATTTAATATCCAAGTCCACTCCCATAATCTCAAGATTTGTCATCCTAAACAAAGTCTATTGACGTATATTCTCACGGAGGTTAAAACAGTTTCACCCACCTCGCTCCACACCAGCATGGTGCCGAAGATCACCTGCAATCCGTCGAAGAAGTTGTCCCCAATGATTATGACTGTCGCGCCCCCCGTTGTCCATCCTTCACTAGGGCTAATGGCTTTGATGCAAGGTGCTGCTGCTTTCCAGTAAGAGTACCAATGGAAATGTTGTGAAGGAGAGAAAAGAGACCGAGACATGTTATTATTTAATCTCTTTCGATCATTTCTACATATTAGTCAATAAAAATAATTTAAAAAAAAAGAAAACATTAAATTCTAATCCTTAATTTTTAACGACCGAGAAAAGTACTGGGGGTTGAATTTTGGACAGTTCGACCCTTGTTTCCCCAAGAGGCCTCGGGGATAGAGATGAGGTTCTTGTGTGGTTTGTTTCACGAGGTTTGCAGGGGTGTTTGGGGGTAGGTAGTCTGACACCTCTACAGCTCTCATTTCGAAGCCAGAACAGGAAACAAAAAGCCACAGACGTCACTGGGAAAGCTCATACAGCTGGATTTAACTAGGATTCCCACACCACATGGCCTAGAGAAGATCAGCGGCGGTTTTCATGACCCTTGCAGTGCCTCTCGGGCATAAAAACAAGGCCTTACTTACAACAAGAATTCCCATTGAAATGTTGTGGCTAGGATTTCTTCTTGATGACACTGGCAAGTCATTACAGGTTGGTCCACACCACAACAATAGTGAATGAATATCTTACCAAGATATTCAGTAAGGGAATTCAGTAAAGAACTTTTATTTTTTATTTTTTAAAGAACCAGAAATTCATTGAAATAACCACATCTAAGACATGTTTAAAGTAAAAATATTACAAGGAAATATTTCGGGTGTAACCTGTTTTCAGTTAGTGCATACTGTGTGCCCATTGGCTTGTCCTGTCATGTTTGATGTTTCCTACTCTTCATCACCGGTTGCCATGGTGAACAACGTTATGTGCCTCTGGGTTTCGTTCTGTTTGTCGCGAAGTCTTGTTGATTGTTTTCTGCATTCCTAATCCTCGCTTCCTAGCTGTTTGTTCAGCGTGTTGACGTTTAAGCGTATGGAGTGGATTCGCCTGATTTAACCCTGACGTCCCGATCTGACGATCCTCGCGTTCGAAAATGCCGACGAATAAACATGTCGAGATTGCTACGCTCTAAGATTTCCTATGTTGCGCACTGTGGTGCATGTGGATCAGTGACAGCACGGTGAACAGGGAACAGCATGGAGAGAGGTCAGTTCACTTATTAGAGCTGTCCTCTCATTAGCGCTGGCAGGGGCTAAAGAAAGCAATTTAGCTGCTCTGCCTGGCAGCGTTCACCTCTGTTTAGTCTTAGAATAGTGTCATTCAGCATAATAATACACAAAAGACAGAGTGATTGCTGGGGTCCATCTATGAGATGGAAAGTTTTTTTGTCTTTTTTCACATTACAAGCAGGAAGATGAAGACAGGCAGGATTTATGGAGTTTTAGAGAACCACAAACACAGGGTAGCTGTGGAAAGAATATATGGTTCTGGCTCCATTATAAGGCCCTTTTACGGAGTTTGATTCCTTCAATAGAAATGTCCTTTCTTCTATCTCTATCTCTTTTTAATATGGTCTTTATTTATTATTAGGATATAGGTGAAGATTCCTTTTATTGCAGAGGGTTGGGGTTTTTAGATTTTCCTTCTTCTCGTTTCTAATCTAAGCAACAGCGACCCGCTCCTGATCCGGAAACAGATTTCGAACGCCAAAAGGGACTGACTTTTCATCCGGGATGCACGTGGTGATGTGCTTTATATTTCCATTTTGGACACTGGGGCTCCACAAACGTGCAGACACACATACAGGCATTGAAAATAAGGCGAGATTTCCTGCAGCATAATGTAATTTGGGGAGGTGTGGAAGCGAAGTGCAGTTGTGTGGTGGTAATGTTGGCCTAAGTGGACTGTTTGGCAGAAGCTGAGCTTTTTGCTGGATTAAGCAGATGGAGAAGCATGAATCCATCTGATAGGATTAAACTTTCTGTGGCTCTCTCTGCACCATCTGCTCACCATGCTGCTCCCAGTGACACACACACACACACAAGTTGTTTGGTATTCATATATTAGATGTAAGTACGGATACACTGCTGGGACAGTTGCACGGGGGTCGCATGCGCCGGCCGGCGTGTGCCGAGGCGTGCATAATTCTGACTTAAGTCGGTGTGTGATGTCTCCTTGACTGAGGTGTGTCTAACAGTTTTGTTGTTCCCTTAAATGTCACACTTAAATGTGTGTATGTACACTCAAAAGACTACGGAACGCCGTTTAAGGTCAATGTTACATATATAAATATGACACGATATATTAGTTCATGATTCATATCTTACAGTGCATGCGGAAAGTATTCACAGCGCTTCGCTTTTCCCACATTTCGTTATGTCACGGCCTCATACCAAAATGGATCAAAGTCATTATTGTCCACAAAATTCTACAAACAATACCCCATGATGACAACGTGAAAGAAGTGTGTTTGAAATCTTTGCAAATCTATTAAACATGAAAAAAAAAGGCACATGTAGGTCCAAGATACTTTGTTGAAGCACCTTCGGCACCAATTACAGCTTCGAGTCTTTTTGAGAATGATGCTACAAGCTTGGCACACCTATTTTTGGGCAGTTTCTCCCATTCTTCTCAAACTCCATCAGGTTGGATGGGGAGCGTCGGTGCACAGCCATTTTCAGATCTCTCCAGAGATGCCCAAAATCTACAAAACTGATCTCTGATCTGCTTTTCAAAACCGCATGGTAATGCCGGACAGCGTTAATGTTACAGAACATTGCAATTCATACAGCTATTTTTTTTTCTTAAAGCTCTTACAAGAGCTTCTTACAGCGTTGGACTCCAACAGCATGTCAGCAACACATTATTGCAGCTTTGTACACTATATTTCTCAATGGCTGCAAACATGGCATATTATCAGTGCTGCATCACATGTTCAATATCCCATCGTCAGGGCGCATACATTTCCATGGCCAAATCCTTGACAAGCCAAAGGATTTGCGTAACAGTGGAAATTAAACATGCCAAATGTCTGCGAAGCCCATCCATAAACCCTGTTATTCCAGGCTTGAGCCTGATTGAGCAGCTTTACGGTCTCAAGTCGAGAATTATAAACGTCTTTTCGCCCTATTCCTGAGGGAACATTTCGTCCCATCCTGCACAAGCATACAAAGCAATGAAAAAAAAAGCGAACAGGGAAACGATACCATTAATTTTTCGACCTAAATACTGTATATATATATATATATATTTATATTTATAAATATATATATATATATATTTTTTTTATGTTAAACAAATCAACGTCATATTTCTTCTCATATCGTCATATCTTCCTGGAGTTCTCTTCCTGGTTTCCCACTGATGCTAATGCAGGGTTGAGCCTGGACAGTACCTCTATAGGAGACCTCCTGGGGAAAGTGGTATTAGTGAGGCCAGCAGGGGGCGCTCACCCTGTTGTCTGTGTGGTTCCTGATGCCCTGTGACGGGGACACTATACTGTAAAAACAGCACCGTCTTTCGGTTGAGACGTAAACCGAGGTCCTGACTCTCTGTGGTCATCAAAAATCCCAGGACACTTCTCGTAAAAGAGTAGGGGTGTAACCCCGGGGTCATGCCGAAATTTCCAACTGGTCCTTCTCTATCATGGCCCCCTGATAATCTTCATTCATAAATTGGCTACATCACTCTCCTCCGCACTAATAGCTGGTGTGTGGTGGGCGTTCTGGAGCACTACGGCTGCCGTCGCATCATCCAGGTTGAGTGCCTACAAAAGTGCTATAAAAATCGAAGGAATTCTTCTTCCTCTTCTTCTTCTTCTTCTTCTTCTTATTATTATTATTAAATAGCTTTTTGAGATGATTTTCACTATCACGTATTGAAGTGTGGCGTGAATTGTAGGTAATCTATCGCGATGGATGTGGCGGTCGGAATTCCTGCCACGTTTTGTCAGCAGGTTCTCAAGGTGAAGTTCAAAAGCGTTTAACAGATACACAGACGTTATCTGTATTCAAGCTCGTTCCACTTCAGTTTCTGGGCAGA